>JAJJMB010003633.1:9007666-9187041 GCA_023531105.1 Papaver atlanticum
CAACAACAGAGTTCTGAAAACTCTTGATTCACGCCTCCTGAGCTCTCCTCTCGACCCCAAACTCTCTACCCCCCTTCTATATGACCTGGGTAATCTATTTATACCCGAAAGATGCATCGAATCTCCTCCATAACTTCAAAAAATCTTCTCTTTATTATTTTTATTCTCACGACAATAATTTCCATTTTTTGATCTTCCACGCGCATGAAGCTGTATTTCTTTCATTCTATACCTTCTTCACGCTCCAGGATATCTATTGAGTCTTCCAAACACGTGCAGTACACGTTTAAATTTCTCACAACTCGTGCAAGCTCATGTTTTTCCTCCAACTCCCTGTTTGGATTAAAACAAGTTATCCAGCCAAATTTGATCGATAAAATCACCCATACTAGCTTTCTATAGTCATATCACGTCTACCCACTAAGTTTCAGGGATTGAATCTCACTAAATCACGTCCAAACATCCGATTGAAATTCTGTCAGTGAAAGGGAATATTTTCCCGCCATAAATATTTTTTTGAATTTGAGAAGAACATGTCCTCCCCCTAATCCTGCACGGGTGTCCCTTTAGCACTTGTCTTATGGGGTGCAAATAGTAATTTTTGGGCGTAGATAGTAATTTTTCCGGGGTTCCTCCGACACATTTTTGGGGTGCTTCCGGTGCATTTCTGGGGTGCCTTTAGTACTCTATCCTGGGGTATAAAACACCACTTTTCGAGCCAATTTCGCCGCAAGAGCTTATTTCTCTAAAAATACCTACAAAGACATAAAATAACAAAATAAATACAAAATCGAACACTAAAAATATATACAATTGAGACATATTAGACACAATAATGCGTCTATCAGGAGGTGCAGGGACTTAATAAGATTTTATAGAAATCTCTCAAACTACAAGATGCTCTTGTCAATCAACAGCCTACCAGGTTTGCGGGAACTAACTCTTTCATTCATGAACTGTATGTTCCTTTGCCAGTCATTGATAAGGAGTTTGGAGATGATAAGGAATTCTTCAAAGACTAGGAAACTTCTTTTGAGGATTTTTATTCTTGAGAAGGATATCTAGGGTTTGGTATAGCAAAGATTGTGATTACACATAACTATTTCCAAAAAAAATCATCTTGCATGTTTTTAGATTTATTTATTTAAATTCTAGAGTTGTTGGAAGATGAACTTGCAGTATGTAATCATTATTGGTTTAGTTATTGCAAAATTCTTATGAAATATTATGCCTTTACGTTCTCGTGAATCGAGCTAATATTTCATATATGCTCAGAAGTTAAATCCATTATATTTTTTTAAAACGGAAAATAGAACAAACTCTTTGAGATTTTTCTCACAGTATTTATCTTTTTGTGATCACACCTTTGTGTTTTGCTGCTTGACACACTCCGTAAGATTCTCTTATGTTGAGTAAAATTTGTCTCGTCTTTCGTAAATGTCCTTGAGATTAATTTATGTCGATACTAGATACAAATCCTTGTGATTTTTTAATGTCCACCAAATCCTTCTTTTTCATAAAAGTAAGGTCACTCATGTTGTTCTCTTGGGAATGACATTTTATGGGGGAGAGTTTTTAAATAAGCTTGTGCTTAATTGTTATATCTTTGTGGGGAGTGTGGCTGTAGAATTATAAAGGGGATGCTTGTATCTTTTTAATCTCTTAGGATGAGCGTTAAGTATTTATTACTATGTGATATCATTTAAATAAGTTGATATGAGGAGTTACATTTTAAATATTGTTAGAGCACTGCTCGGTCGAACTCGAAAGTGTTGTTATCTCAAGATTGTTTGTCAAGTTTAGGTGATCAAAACTATAAGTCTTTATTTCTAATCTACTTATAGCTATGTCTCGTATTAGGATAGAATGTGTAGTTGAACTTTAGACTTCACGGCGTTCATCGATTGAAGACGAAGATCTACTGAGGAGAGATTGGAGGAACTTCATCAATAAAAGGTATGTGGAAACTAAAAATTATCTATTATTCAGAAGTCTATTTTATTTTATCTCCTAATGAGACTAAGTCGTATAGCTATATAGACTTTTACATTATACACATTTGATATTTCGAGATGAGTTTGACTCGCGTATATCTTTCTCAAAATATGTGTTGTAAAGCTTTTTGCTATAGCCACGTTCATCATTATTCTTGACGAGTTTAGTTGGAAACAATTTATTTGTTGGAAACTAAATAATGAGTCAAAAGATGATCATGTGAAAATTGCCTTGAAACATCTTACATGATTTGTGTGAGATAATCATTTAATGTATACTAGGAATGTTTCGTATTGATCATTCGATCACTTGAAAATTACTTATAAGCTAATAGTTTGTGTGAGACAGCTATTGTCGTCTTCTAAGGGTGTTTCAATGATTGAAATGGGAGTTTTGAACAAATAACCATTGTATGGATATAGCACAGTATGCATACAAGTATGCGAACGGTTGTAGTATGATTCAGGTCCGGGGAACCAAGTTTGCGTACCAGTATGCGAACGGTTTTAACTGTCAAAGTTTGGGAACCAAGTTGGCATACCCGTTTGCGAACTGTTTCACCTGAGTTAGGTCTGGGACGACAGTATGCGTACTCGTTCGCGAACTGTCGGAAAAGACCAAAGTCCAGAACTTAAGTTTGCGTACCTGTTTGCAAACTTAGTTGGTTTAAGTTCTAAAATCGGTTAAGTATGATTTCATACTCATGAAAAAATATATTTATAAATTAAGGAATGCAATCTTTGAAAACCGTGGCTAAATGTTCATGAACTGATTCTTTTGAATTAATCCGATTTTATTTCGTCTTGTATACTTCTATGAGAATATTAACAATTGAACAACTCTATGAGTAACACAATTAGATTCATTTGATTATCATTTGATCTAGAAGTGTTAGATGAATGTAATTAATACAATAGTGTTCATATGGCTAATTAACTTCGGTTAATTGTTATTGAGCCAACTCAATATACACGTTTAGGTACTGTTACCCATATCTAAATGAAGGTATATTTCATTTGTGTGTAAGAAGCTTAAACCATGTAACAATGGAGAGATATTGCTTTGGTTTTAAGCAAACTAAGCTTGAATATTAAATCAGGATTTCATCTAACGGTGAATATTAATTATTTTGTTTCAAAGCTATCAAACCCTGATTTCAAGACTATATAAGGGAGAAATCTAGCAACTGGAAAATCTAATCCCCACACCTCATGTGTGATACTAGTTGCGTAACCGAGGTTTTTCCGAAAACCATTACAGGTAAACGACTTAAAGACTTCATTGGGATTCTGAAGCCAGACCCAGCTATTTTCTTTGTAGTTGTATGTTCTGATCTTACTTGTTCTATCGTATTGAGAATTATCTTCTCTAAGATTTGCTTGAGATTTATCTCCGATAGGTAAGATATAAAAAGTACTCACAAATTAAGCTATTCGTCTCATTCTTTGTGATTCCACAATAACTTGTTCTACTACCATATAGTTAAGTTATTGTGAGGTGAGTGATATTTCTAGGTTGTTCTTCGGGAATATAAGACAGGATTATCAATTGGTTCCTGTTCACCTTGATTTATCAAAAGACGGAACAAAAACTTCATAGGTATTTCTGTGGGAGACTGATTTATCAATCAGAATAGACTTTTCTGTGGGAGACATATTTGCTTATAAAGTCTTCGACTTTGGGTCGTAGCAATTCATAGTTGTGGGTAAGATCAGTTAAGGAAATCAAGTGCGTAGAGTCCTGCTGGGATTCAGAGGTGTAAGGAACGCGACTGTACCTTAATCGGTGTGAGACTTGGTTAGGGCTCAACCACATTCCAATTCGAAGATAACTTATAGTAGGCTAGTGTCTGTAACAGCTTAATACAGTGTGGTGTTCAAATCTGGATTGGGTCTCGGGTTTTTTTTATCATTTGCGGTTTCCTCGTAAACAAAATTTCTAGTGTCTGTGTTATTTGTTTTCTGCATTATATTTCTTTATATAATTGAAATATCACAGGTTGTGCGTAGTTCAATCAATTGGTAAATCCAACCTTTGGTTGTTGATTGAAATTGATTGACACTTGAATATTGGTCTTTGGTACCGTTCAAGTTGTTTCTCATAATAATCAGGCTCACTGATTCTATCTGTTTGATTTGCTGATTACATTGAGAAACAAAGATATAAATCTTAGATATATTTCCTTGATTGAGTCTGACTGTCTAGTTGATTCTCTTGGAATTATATTGGAGTTAGTCCATACAGATTGCCGAATGAAATATTGGGTGTGGTTGTTAGACCCCCGCTTTTTCAATTGGTATTAGAGCAGGCAAACACGTTAAAAACCTCATAAGTTTGTGTTTGTAGCAATCTGACTCTATGGATAGTAGTGTTCTCTCAAACAATACATCACCAGTTCAGAAACGTTTTGACTTGGTTCAAAGATTTGTTTCTCCTGAGAAATCTCTCAAATCTTCTCCATTGTCTGAAACTGCGTATAACTAGGAAACATGCCTAGATGACAGTTGGAAGATCTTTCGGATGAAAGTGATTATGACGGTGGAAATGATGTTGATAAGGAAGTATCGCAGTACATCAAGCTTTTTGACCATCTCATTAAGAAAAAGAAGTCAACACCTTGCTTGGCTGAGTTTCTAACTCCTCTCTGTCTAGAAAACAAGAAAATGAGAAAACTCTTTAAAGGTTATGATTGTGGATATAATCTCTTACAATCCCTTCTTAAAGATCATGAAGAAGATGTGCGTTCAAAGAATTCAGAATGTGAAAATCTTCGTCGAAATCTCTTTATGTTTAAAGAAGAACTTGCTGAATCTGAACCAAGATGTTGCTCTCAACAAAGTTTTTTAGTGACAGGCTGACCTTTCTGCTGCTCAGAAAAAGGTTAATATGCTGGAAGAAAACTTGAAAAAGTTTAACCTTAGTTCAACAAAATTATCCACTATGCTGGGAGCTTGTAAGAAACATCGTGATACAAGAGGTTTGGGCTACGAAGGAATAAACGCTCCAAGTAGTAGCAAGATTGATTTTGTTTATACGAATAACAATTTTCAGCATAAAATTTTCATTAATGGCAAAAGTGAAAAATTACCTTCAGCGGCAGAAGTTTCAAAGAACAAGGGATGTCAACCTCCTAAGACTGCTCATGTGAGAATGGTTAATAGCATTCCTTCTAGTTGTTATTATTGCGGAAACAAGGGTCACCTTGAAAGGAGATGTCATTTTCGCTTGCAGAATGAAAAACTTCATAACATTCTTATCTGGATGTCTAAGGAAGTAATCAAACCTATTTCTCATGTTACTGGTTCTAAATGTCCAACCTTCAGACAAGGAAAGTGCTGTGATGAGCAAATTCTTACCTGTAAGGATAAAACAAAACCTTTTTACAATTGTAAAAAAAAAATAGTGTTATAAGGACAAATGATTGCCTTGTTGACCCAATGTGTAATAAAAATTCTTCTTCCGTGACTGAAGGAAGTTTTGGATCAAAAGCATAACCGTTCCTGAATATGGTCATATCAATAATCGTGTTTCAGAACTCAAGACTAGTATAAATAGACTCAAGCGTAGCATTAAGAAGGCAAGGAAGGTAGCAGCTTCATGTATCTCTTGTCCTACTTTTGATTCTCTTAAGGCTAACTCTATTGACTTCTCTGATGCTGTTCAAGAAAGAAAAGATGAGAATGTCAATACTCTTGATGAGCAATATGCTCATCGAATTACAACTTGACTACTTACAGTTGTGCGTCCTCTTTGAGACCGTGTGAGGATGCACATGATTCTCAAGAAGATATCTTCTTCTTGAAAAAGTGGTCTTTGTTGTATTTTCTTTTTAAAAAAATAAAATAATGATCATCTTACTGTTGAGCCTTGCTCCGGTTAATTATTACACTTGTAATATAAATGATTGATAACTCTTGAGTTAATACTCTTTGTTGTTTGCTTTGAAAGAACTTCGTTTTGTTCTTCTTTTAAGACAGTTGACTTGTTGTTAATCAACAAATAACTTGTGCTCTAAATTCCTTTAGGGTAAGTTACTCTGTCGTAAGTTTAGAACTTGTTTTTGATCTTTTGTCAAAACATGCTTCTAAAATAGACTCCATCGGTTCCTTGGTTCTGAATTTTGGTTCATAACCACGAACGTTCGTGCACTTGCTTCATGACCGAACTTACGGTTCAATACTAACAAGTTTAGAAAGATAAACGTGTGACTCTAGGGTTTCCCTATGAAAAAAACACACATATAAATATATATATATCAAGGATTCTTTTTATTCTGATATATGCTCATTCGTATCCTCAAGATTTCTCTTGTGATATCATGGAGTGCACAATGGATGGATGCAAAAAGGAAGACAAAGTTGAAGTTGGCAAAGTTATCGAGTTTCATGAGAACCCACTTCTCATAACCTGCTATCATGCAGTTGATCATGAAAGCAATCTTCCAGTTCAAATGTCATCTAAATTGGTAAGAAATCCTCTTCAAGATTTTGGGGTTGTACGTGATCAACTTGAAATTGCAACAAAGAATCTTGAGTGTATGTAGACTGAACTGAAGAAAGCAACTGATGAACTTGTTTCTGTTCGATCTCTGGTTGCTGATTATGTCTAAGTCCTTCTGATGCGTGTCGTAAGTGCAACAAATTAATTAAGATATTTCCCACGAATTAACTAGTAATGTAGCGGTAGTAAGAGATCGTTCCCACAAAGATCTGTGTAATTGATAGGTTATTTGATCAGCAAAATTGTAATAAAAGGAAAACACAAAGGGGGGATTGTTTGATGAAAGTAAAATAAAAAGATAATATGAAAGCAAAGATGATTAAGGAATCATTCGCCGTCACTGAATAGAAACTTGATTAAAAAATACTTGTTTATTCCTTGTTAGATTTCTATTGTCACCAACCGTAGAATAGCACTAAGCTCTGCTATCTGCGGAATTCCTTCATGTATGCAGTCTTCTTTGTCACTTCATGGATGAATCCATCAAACTCCACCGCTGTAACCTGAGTTTCATCTTCCCTGACCGACAACTTCCAGCATCACGAGCTCTTCACCACGGCCATCAATGGCAGTAATACCAAACTCCATTACCTGTCATCAACACAACACCACTGAGAACAGCACCAGCAACTCATCATCATTATCTCGATTGATTTCTCCCATACTCGAGTACCACTGATTTATGGAAATCAGTCACTTACCCAAGCTTTGTCTCACCTTCAGTAACCCAATGATGCCTTCAGAATATCGAATATATCTTCTCCACAATCCACCATCATCTCGTCATCAACTGCCGTGATCATCACCATCGGTGATACTCTGTTTGAATGGAGAAAGAAGAAGGTGGTGCCCTGAGTAACAGGCGGGGTGCCTTTATCAACATTTGAATTTGAACTCCTCCTTTATAAAAGACCTGACTGCCTTTAGCAGTTCCTCTAAAACTTAAATGCCCCTTAGCAAAGTGACTGCCCTTAAGGTACAGCGGGGGTGCCAATAGCACTGCCCTTTAAAATGACTATTTAGCCCTTTTAGTCTTCCGGGTTCTTGTTTTGCCCATAACTTCTTTATACAAACTCAGAATGACTTCGTTCTTTCGCCATTGACTTCGTCTTCTCGTCCTCTACAAAATGATGACCAGAAATCCTCAATTTGAACGAGTTTCACTTGGTCTTTGGCAATTCTCCATATGTAAACTTCACTTTTGTAGCTATTTTCACTTTTATTTTTAGATGATTCACCTGATGAAAGACAAATAAGAGAAAACAAGCGTAATATACAATAATTTGCAAGAAAATCAACAATTACTAGCATGGAATTGACACCAAATATATGTGAAATATGCACTTATCAAATTCCCCCACACTTAGCTTTTGCTAGTCCTCGAGCAAACTACCTAAACAAATACAAACAACTACCTTTCGTTGAGAAAACGGATGCACTTAGCTAATGCAACATGCCTTTAAACCCCTAGGTGTCCCTAGTGGACGAGTTATAGTCTCGTGATGGCTTACAAGAGGTATACCCATAAAACCCACTCCAACTTCAAAGCGTTCCAGCATCCCAAACATCCAAAGATCTATGAGGATATAGAGTTTCTGCATGCTAGTAATAAGAAGTTAGAAATACTAAAGAACAGATTCTTATTCTTAAATGTTGAGTGAGAAATAACCACACCATAATGAGAGAACGCATGTTTGAGAGCGACCAATAAGCATTTCGCCTCGACTTCTGCCTCACTTAAAAGGATTTTATGATAATTGCACTCAATAAGACTGCTTTTTTATGGGTCTCACATGTGTGCAGGTAGGAACGAAGAGAGAAATCCTACACACGTTGAATGGTGGGAGGAAGGAAACCTTCCGAATTATTTCTGGAGACCCCACAAGATCGTGGGAAATAAAATACTTTTTCTGATGATCTATAAGAAAGGAAATCAACCATTATTGCGAGGATGGGAGTACTCACTCACCTTCACATCCGATCGGCAGTAATGATAACACCACTCTCACAGCATCCAATAGAAACGTCTTCGGTTAGTCTTCTTCATCTTCTTGGTCTTCGTCTTCGGCTTCAACTGTTGATGATAAAATCTTGAACTTCGTAGATCTGTAACTCTTTTCCTCAATTTCCTTGTTGCTTGAAAATTCTTTATATATTTTTCTTCCCCATGGCCTTATTGAACAAATAACAACCTAAATGCAAATCTTTTTGTATTTTTTTTTTCAAAAAAACATCTTTTATTTTTAAGAAAAAAGAGTATAAATTTACAAGAAACTGGTTGGAAGCCGTGCAACAAGTTGCGCCCCAACCCATTTTGGGATAGTTAAACCTAATCTAATAAAAAGAAAATTGCGAACTTTAATATTAGCATCATGTCTAGCTATGTAATTTTTCAATCTTAACAAAAATTCTATAGTTTCGACACCAAGCTCACCTAAAGTAGTAAACGCTAATGTACCAAAACTATATCCATTGGCTCTACATACTTCAAGGTATTTACTCCTTTTACGCTCAACAGCCTTATGAAAAGAAAGACCTGGTGTAAAAGCTTCTACACCACTCCCCCGGCAAAAGGAGAAACCCCTGTCACATCAAAAAAAGTGTCACGTCCCTCCTCCTAATTTTAGACAAGAATGTCTGCTGGCCTGGAATCACCGCCATCACGAGATAGGAAACCCAAGGACGCTTCAACTTTACTGTGCACACCTTCTCTGTAACAAATATCTGCAAGGGTGTCACGGAAAAGATCGTGTCGAAACTTGAGTCCAACTTTTTTTCTATTTTTTTTTCTTTTTGTATTTTGTATTTTTTTTATTAAACAAAAAGATTGCAACTACAAAAATAATAACGGGATTAAAATAACATGGCCATGAAAGAAGTACTTTACCACTTTGATCTTCACAACTTGTATAGTCTTCGTATCATAAACTTCAATAACTCTCATCTTTTGATTTTCTTCGCTCTTGTAAATAAGTCTTCATACTTGGATATATAATTTTCTCCTTATGTGTAAGTCTTCAACATGTATATAAAAATATGTTCATTGTATGTTGCTTTATTTGGATATGAAATTTTCTCTTTCTTGTATTGTTGCTTGTAAACCTTAAACGTCTTCAACTTTCCTTGTAGATTTTGATGTCGCTCCGCTTGTTGATGATGATGTGTTTCTATGGACCTGTTGTTGGCGAGAGAGACAATGGTGCTAACTGCAAATCAAACTACAAGAAGGTGGTTTTTATCTATAGAAGTCACCCTCATGATTGACAAAATTAGCACTCAAGAGATCAAAAATAGTGCTGAAAATGGTGTGAAGTTGGGTAGCTCACCATTCTACCCGGAATTAACGTATGGTGACACACACTCAAAAGAAAGCTCTTTAGTCATCTACAAAGCATTTTTTGTATGGTGCCTCTGTTGATATGAAAATAGGTAGTCTCCACTAATGATTGATCAGCAACTCTAATAATGCATTTCCCTCTGCACCTCATTTGCCACCGGAATGATTAAATCCATTATTTAACACTCTAACAAGTAAAAAATCCGAACGTAGTTCCCTAACACTTCCAAGTTCAGTTATGTCGGTCAGAAATCTCTATGTAAACATACCTAAAAGTATGCTAGTGACTCTAAAATCTCTACAAGTTGGAGGTTTTATTCAAATATATACAAAAAATTTAAAAAAATTGACTCAAAAAGGC
Organism: Papaver atlanticum; assembly: GCA_023531105.1. Lineage (NCBI taxonomy): Eukaryota > Viridiplantae > Streptophyta > Magnoliopsida > Ranunculales > Papaveraceae > Papaver > Papaver atlanticum. Next base: position 9,017,860 of record JAJJMB010003633.1, read on the forward strand.
TAAAAACTCTATATGCAAAAGACTCCCCCACACTTAAATTTCACATTGTCCTCAATGTGTAAAACCAAAAATTCTGAATTCTGACGTAACAGCAGATAAAACGCAAAAAATGTACAAATTGGTATGGAATTTGGAAAATCACTATTTCACAAAAGTTGTCCGTCTACTTCTTGTCTACAAGGTGTCAAAAGGGCACAGTTTTGAAGTCGGTGGCTTCTCTTTTGTAAATAACCTGTAAATACCTTTTTCCTTTAATATATCCTTCTTTCTTAAAAATAAAAAAAATAAAAAAGGGCACAGTGTTTTGATAAACGGTCTGACAGTTATGGTCTCTGGACTGAACTACTTGAAGTTTGAATTTTTCTGACGAAAAGGTATTCGTTATAATTTTCTTCTAAAATAGATTCTGGACTCAATGAATTTATACATGGGGATGCAAATATGATATGAAAATAATAAATAAATAAATAAATAAAAGGGTTTAAGATACAAAACCTATGGGCTGCCTCTCATTCAACGCTTGGTTTAAAGTCCTCATCCCGACCCGCTGATGATCGTCCGTATACCAACAATCTGAAAATCTGGTAATCCACTCAGATAACAATCTGCAATTCTAATAACAGCTTCACAAAAAAATTAGCATAAGATATAAATATTAAAGCTATTATTTTATTGAAGTTTCCCCCACACTTAGTCCTTTCTACACTCGGAAGTGGATATAGAACATAGAATTCGGGAGCTTCAAAAGGTTCCTCTTGGTGAACCTGCACAGCGCTATAATCAAACACATCAAGTGGTGGATACTTAGAAGCAAAATAATCCATTAAAACTTTAGAAGCACACAACTCCAATCCTAAGTGAGGTATTTTCCTAAAAGTCGGGTTAACAACTCTTTGAGAAGCTACTTCAATTGGATGGAAATGATCAATAGATATAAGATTATGTAAAGGATTAGACAAACCTTGTTCGAGATATCTTTTGTCTATAGTGAATTATTTACCTCAAGTATATCGTGGTCCTCTATCAAACTTTTAATTTCTGCTTCAACCGAAATCTCAGCATCATCGACAAGCTCAATTGGGTCTTCCACAACTTCAATCAATTTGGTTTCATTCTCAATCGCCATCTCTTCAACAACCTCGTCATCGGAATCAGAATCATCTCTTATAAAGTCTAATTCATTGGTGCAAATCTGATAATCCTCTCTTGAGTACGTTACACCATTGATAACAACGGTTATGTCATATCCGTTCTCATCCTTTTGAATAGGCAAGTGATCGTTATTATGATCCGGAGTATGAATAACATTACCGTCATTATACGGACTTTCTAAAGGTTTCCCATCTTCATAATCATTACCGATCAAGTATTTATTACTATCCACGGAGATGTCAGATTAGTTTTGGTTTTGAGACCAAAGTTCTTCTTTATTCCTCTCTTATTTAATTTGATCAAGGTCTCTTCTTAAGTTTTGGACACTTTCTTGAAGTTCTTGGAGTGATGTATCAACACTTTGCGGATATTGGTCCAATCCTTGTTGATGTTGTGCCATCGCTTGGATCAGTTCGTTAAGACGTTCTTCAAAACCTGCACTTTCACTCACCACAAGATTTCCAGACCAAGTCTCCTCCTTTTGAATAGGTGAACGATCATAAAAACGATCAGGAGTTTGGTTATATATATTGTAGTAAGATCCGGTTGATGTATTGTTCTCCATGCTTGGTTCTTCATTCATGGGTTCCGGCATGGACAAATTGGCCTTTAACTGAAGAATCAACCAATCAAGCTTCTGCTCATTATTAGAAGACAAACGATTAGAAGAATAACTATCCCCCCATCCTTGTGATTGTTCACTTACATGTCCGTCATAAGGTTGTTGACATGTATGAGAATATCCATAAGGTTCTATGGGATATTGACCATAACCAAAAGATTGGTTCTGATTATACCCATAGGATGGTTGGTAGTTGTCATATGAATGAGATTAGAAACCATATTGATTACCACTATTATATGTATGATCTTGTGCTCCGTACATGTTATTATCGTAAGGAAACATGGCGACTCACAAGAGCAAAAGAGAAAATAAAACAAAAATATAAGAACGAAAATAAAAATAAGCTAACAAAAATAACAAATCAATTAGCAACCGCTCCCCGGCAGTGGCGCCAAAATTTGATGCGTGTCGTAAGTGCAACAAATTAATTAAGGTATTTCCCACTAATTAACTAGTAATGTAGCGGTAGTAAGAGATCGTTCCCACAAAGATCTGTGTAATTGATAGGTTATTTGATCAGCAAAATTGTAATAAAAGGAAAAAACAAAGAGGGGATTGTTTGACGAAAGTAAAATAAAAAGATATAATATGAAAACAAAGATGATTAAGGAATCATTCGCCGTCACTGAATAGAAACTTGATTAAAAATACTTGTTTATTCCTTGTTAGATTTCTATTGTCACCAACCGTAGAATAGCACTAAGCTCTGCTATCCGCGGAATTCCTTCATGCATGCAGTCTTCTTTGTCACTTCATGGATGAATCCATCAAACTCCACCGCTGTAACCTGAGTTTCATCTTCCATGACCGACAACTTCCAGCATCACGAGCTGTTCACCACGGCCATCAATGGCAGTAACACCAAACTCCATTACCTTCCATCAACACAGCACCACCGAGAACAGCACCAGCAACTCATCATCATTATCTCGATTGATTTCTCCCATACTCGAGTACCACTGATTTATGGAAATCAGTCACTTACCCAAGCTTTGTCTCACCTTCAGTAACCCAATGATGCCTTCAGAATATCGAATATATCTTCTTCAAAATCCACCATCATCTCGTCATCAACTGCCGTGATCATCACCATCGGTGATACTCTGTTTGAATGGAGAAAGAAGAAGGTGGTTCCCTGAGTAACAGGCCGGGTGCCTTTATCAACATTTGAATTTGAACTCCCCCTTTATAAAAGACCTGACTGCCTTTAGCAGTTCCTCTAAAACTTGAATGCCCCTTAGCAAAGTGACTGTCCTTAACGTACAGTGGGGGTGCCAATAGCACTGCCCTTTAAAATGACCATTTAGCCCTTTTAGTCTTCCGGGTTCTTGTTTTGCTCATAACTTCTTTATACAAACTCAGAATGACTTCGTTCTTTCGTCATTGACTTCGTCTTATCGTCCTCTACAAAATGATGACTAAAAATCCTCAATTTGAACGAGTTTCACTTGGTCTTTGGCCATTCTCCATATGTAAACTTCATTTTTGTATCTATTTTCACTTTTTTTTAGATGATTTTAATTTATTCGGAGCTATTAGAGCGGGATCCACTTTTTGGGGAATATGAGTCGAAGCAATAACAAGGATGATTCACCTGATGAAAGACAAAAAAGAGAAAACAAGCGTAATATACAATAATTTGCAAGAAAATCAACAATTACTAGCATGGAATTGACACCAAATATATATGAAATATGCACTTATCACCTTCAGTTTTGTTCTTTTCAGTTTTCATTATGTCTAGGAAACTTCTTATGAGAATTTATTCTTGTGTTTTAAGAAGGATAACTAGGGTTTAAAATAACAAATATTGTGATTACACATAGCTATTGCCAACGATTTTCATATTGCAATATTTTAGATTTATTTATTTAAAATCTAAGTTATTTTGAAGATGATTTTGCTGTATTAATCTTTATGGTTTTATATATTGCAAAAAAATTATGGGATATGCGTGTTTACGACCGTGAACTATAATTATCTCATATGTCAAAAGTTAAGTCTATTATGTCATTATGCAAATACTGATAAAAGATAGAATGAAATTTTGAATATTCCGTAGTATTGATCTTTCCCTGATCCACTTCTATATGAAAGTACTGTATGGCTCCGTAAGTTCTCTTATGTTGAGCATTTCCGATTAAATCAATCATTAAGTTCTCTTGTGGTTAATTTATTCAAGTTTACTGGATACAAATTCATGTTTCATGTGATTTGTTAATGTCCAAAGAAATCCTTTTTTTCTTGTAAAAGTAAGGTCGCTCTTATTGTTCTTTCGGGAATGACATTTTATGGGGAGAGTTCTTAATTGAACTTGTGCTTAATTGCCAAATCTTTGTGGGGACTGCGGCTGTGGAATATTGTAAGAGTTATCTTGTATCTTTATAAACTCCTTGATGAATACACTAAGTTTCGATTATGTGAAATCATCGAAACAAAGTTGATATGTTCTCTTTTACTCATGAATAATCTCTTTGAGAATTTAATTATGATCCCGCTAGTTTAGGGGTGTCAATGGATGAATGTCCGTCGGATATTTAGAAATCCGTATCTGATAGGTTAAGCGCTATCGGATATTCGATATCCGATAATATCCTATAGGATATCAAAAATCAAATATCGATTCTGATAGGCTAAGCTATCGGATATCAGATATTTATCCGATAATATCCGGTTCTGACAAAAAATGCTAAAAAACCCTGTAAAGCATGTTCATAATTGAAATTTAAGTTCAATTTCTCAAACATATCATATCGGATATTTTTGCTTTCTCTTCTACTCGACTCTAATATGGTTAGGGTAAATTACAAATAAGTCTATGTTCTATCGGATATCGGATATTAACAATTCGGATGGAGCCTATTCCGATCCGATATATTAAGGAAGAAATATCTGATAGAATATCTGATCCGATATCTGAGATCCGATAAAACGGATAAAATCGTGTAGGATCTCGAATACTCGAAAACAGATTTCGGATATCAGACAGATATTGACAGGCCTATGCTAGTTTTCGTACCTTTTCCAATTTATATTGACAAAAAGGGGGAGAATTATTTTGTAGTTCACACTACATACATATGGTTTACGGATCATTATGTAAGGGAGAGTGGTTTTCATTGTGAGAAGAAGTATTGACTAAGGGGGAGTGATACATATCACAATATTATTATTTTCAAAGTTGGGATACAATTGAACTTTGATGCTGTGTAATAATACTATGAAACTATATAACAATAATTGAGAACATCTGTTTTCTCATTGTTATGGCTACGGATCTTCAACAACAATGATGATGAATTGAACACGTTCAGAATCACTGGACTACTTGGAGTGACGAATAATTCAAGGAATGTTGAAGAACCAAGGAAATCAAGCATGTTGTATGAGAAGCTACAAAGTTTATTTATTTTGTAATCCATATGTGTTGATAGTTTTGTCACTAAAATTGACAAAGGGGGAGATTGTTAGAGCACTGCTCGGTCGAACTTGCAAGCGTTGCTATCTCAAGCATGTTTGTCAAGTCTAGGTGATCAAAACTATAATTCTTGATTTCTAGTCTACTTATAGCTCTATCTCGGATTAGGATAGAATGTGTAATTGAGCTTTAGACTTCACGACGTTCATCGATTGAAGACGAAGATCTACTGAGGAGAGCTTGGAGGAACTTCATCAACAAAAGGTATGTGGAGACTAAAACTTATCTATTGTATTTTATCTCCTAATGGGACTAAGTCATATAGCTATATAGACTTTTACATTATACACATTTGATATTTCGAGCTGAGTTTAAATCACTTATATCTTTCTCGAAATATGTGTTGGAAAGCTTTTTGCTTTAGTTACGTTCATCGTTATTCTTGACGAGTTTAGTTGGAAGCAATTTATTTGTTGGAAACTAAATAATGAGGAAAAAGATGATCATGTGAAAATTTCCTTGAAACATCTTACATGATTTGTGTGAGACAGGCATTTGATGTAGACTCGGAATATTTCGTATTGATCATTCGATCACTTGAAAATTACTTATATACTAATAGTTTGTGTGAGACAGCTATTGTCGTCTTCTAAGGATGTTTCAATGATTTAAATGGGAGTTTAGAACAAATAACCATTGTATGGATATAACACAGTATGCATACCAGTATGCGAACTGTTGCAGTATGATTCAGGTCCGGGAACCAAGTTTGCGTACCAGTATGTGAACGGTTTTAACTGTTAAAGTCCGAGAAACAAGTTTTCATACCCGTTTGTGAAGGGTTTCACCTGAGTTAGGTCCGGGACGACAGTATGCGCACCCGTTCGCGAACTGTCGGACAAGACCAAAGTCCGTATTTTAAGTTTGCGTACTCGTTTGCAAACTTAGTTGGTTTAAGATCTAAAATCGGTTAAGTATGATTTCATACTCAATAACAAATACAGTTATAAACTAAGGAATGCAATCTTTGCAAACCGTGGCTAAATGTTCATGAACTGATTCTTTTGAATCAATCCGATTTTGTTTCAATTGTGTCTTGTGTACTTCTATGAGAATATAAACAATTGAACAACTCTATGAGTAACACAATTAGATTCATTTGATTATCATTTGACCTAGAAGTGTTAGATGAATGTGGTTAATACAAAAGTGTTCATATGGCTAACTTCGGTTAATTGTTATTGAGCCAACTCAATATACACGTTTAGGTACAGTTACCCATATCTAAATGAAGGTATATTTAATTTGTGTGTAAAAAGCTAAGACCATCTAACGATGGAGAGATATTGCTTTGGTTTTACGCAAACTTAGCTTGAATCTTAAATCAGGATTTCATCTAACGGTGAATATTGATTGTTTTGTTTCATAGCTATTAAACCCTGATTTGAAGACTATATAAGGGAGAACTCTAGCAACTGGAAAATTTAATCCCCACACCTCTTGTGTGATACTAGTTACGTTCTACAGTCGATTCTCCTTTAACCTAGGTTTTTCCTAAAACCATTATAGGTTAACGACTTAAAGACTTCATTTGTATTCTGAAGCCAGACCCAGCTATTTTCTCTGTAGTTGGGTGTTCTGATCTTACTTGTTCTATCGTATTGAGTACTATCTTCTCTAAGATTTGCTCGAGATTTATCTCTGATATGTAAGATATAAAAAGTAATTATAAAGCTCTTCGTCTCATTCTTTGTGATTCCACAATAACTTGTTCTACTACCATATAGTTAAGTTATTGTGAGGTGATTGATATTTCTAGGTTGTTCTTCGGGAATATAAGACCGGATTATCAATTGGTTCCTGTTCACCTTGATTTATCAAAAGACGGAACAAAAACTTCATAGGTATTTCTGTGGGAGACTGATTTATCAATCAGAATAGACTTTTCTGTGGGAGACATATTTGCTTATAAAGTCTTCGACTTTGGGTCGTAGCAATTCTTAGTTGTGGGTAAGATCAGTTAAGGAAATCAAGTGCGTAGAGTCCTGCTGGGATTCAGAGGTGTAAGGAACGCGACTGTACCTTAATCGGTGTGAGACTTGGTTAGGGCTCAACCACATTCCAATTCGAAGATAACTTGTAGTAGGCTAGTGTCTGTAACGGCTTAATACAGTGTGGTGTTCAAATCTGGATTGGGTCTCGGGTTTTTTTTATCATTTGCGGTTTCCTCGTTAACAAAATTTCTAGTGTCTGTGTTATTTCTTTTCCGCATTATATTTGTTTATATAATTGAAATACCACAGGTTGTGCGTAGTTCAATCAATTGGTAAATCCAACCTTTGGTTGTTGATTGAAATTGATTGACACTTGAACATTGGTCTTTGGTACCGTTCAAGTTGTTTCTCATAATAATCAGGCTCACGGATTCTATCTGTTTTATTTGATGATTACATTGAGAAACAGAGATATAACTCTTGGATATATTTCCTTGATTGAGTCTGACTGTCTAGTTGATTCTCTTGGAATTATATCGGGGTTAGTCCATACAGGTTGCCGAACGAAATATTGGGTGTGGTTGTTAGACCCACGCTTTTTCAAATATTTTATTATGTAGTATCTACATCTTCCTTGAACTTGAGATATCTTTTGGTTGTATTCATTATGATCCAACGATTTTCGTACCTTTGTTAATTTTATTGACAAAAATGGGGAGAATTATTTAGTAGTTTCCTACTATATACATATGGTTTACGGATCATTATGTAAGGGGGAGTGAATCATTTAAGAAATAGGTTTACCTATTAAACAAAAGATGTAAGTAATGATTAAGGGGGAGAAACATATCACCGTAGTATTACTTCAGAGTTGAGATACAATTGAACTTTGGAGAGAAGATAATAATACTATGTTTCTGTATAACAACAATTGGGAATATTATTTTCAAAGTTGTTATCGCTATGGAATCGGTTCTTCAACAACAACGATGCCGAGTTGAACACGTTCAGAATCATTGCTACTTGGAACAGCGAAGAGTTCAAGGAGAGTTGAAGAAACCAAGGAAATCAAGGCATAATGGATCGAGGAGTTTTTTGAACTTTATTTTGTTATCCATATGTATTATAAATAGTTTTTTCACTAAAATTGACAGAGGGGGAGATTATTAGAGCATTGCTCGGTCGAACTCACAAGTGTTGCTATATCAAACTTGTTGTCAAATTTAGTTGTCAAAACTATATCTTGATTTCTAGTCAACAATTAGATAAGTCTCGGTCTAGGATCATAGAGGTAGTTGAGAAACGAGCCAGTCATCATTTGCGTTCTACCGTATGAAGGCGAAGATCAACCGAAGCTTTTGGAGAACTTCATCAACCAAAGGTAAGTGAAGAATGAACCACATATTTCTCAAGTTATATCCACCTTCCTATCTTTAAGAAGATTATCACATAACTAATTATACTAGCTTGCATAGACAAGAATTTTGGGTTGATAACTATTTATTTAGTTTACGAATTTCTCGAAATATAATGATTAAGCTTAATGAATATTTGTTCATACTTGAACAAATTTCGGTGGAGAACAATTTATTTTTTGGAACCAAATCATGATTCAAGATTATCATTTGAAAATAGCCCGGAACAGTGATATGTGTCATTGATGTTATTCAGGAATGTTTCGAATTGATTTAGAGAAATATGGAACTACTATATTCGGAATACAAGACATTGTTATCAGTCTTACAAACTGAGAAAAATTTTATATATCTTAAGCCGTATTACATTTATTCGTACACGTAGCGGAGTAGCTATATATCGACTTTAAGATTTGTATGATTTACATATTTGTATGTACGTCATGGGAAAATATGTTTGTTTCGTGATCCGGATCGGTATGCATATTCGTATGCAAACCATTTTGGAACTGTGGTAAGGGAACCGTGTTAAAATAATCAAACCGGTATGCGAGCCAAAAAAGTTCAATGTTTTAGAACTAGTTAAGTACCCAAACCGGTACGTGAACTGAAAAAGTTATGTGAACTCCGGAACCGGTTAAAAAGTTTTAAGTATGCAAACCGGTACGTGAACTTGAAAAGTTCCGTCGACTCCGAAACTTTGAGTCGATTCAAAGTTTGCAAACCGGTGCGTGAGCTGCAAAAGTTCTGTCAACACCGGTACTCGGTCGTTGCATATAAGTTTGCAAACTGGTTCGCGTACTGTGACTCAGCCGATTCACGAACGATTCAATTAATTGCACTTCTTACATTTACAAACTATGTCGATTATGATTCAAGTGTAATTAAATTATTTTTATGAAGTGATTTGCATTTGATCACTTCTCTAATTAACACTAGACTCATTTGATCACATGATTATGACTCAATATTAATGTCTTAGTGAACATGAAAATGAGGGTTAAGCTTTTAAAGTCCAAATCGGCTAGTTTCGGTTAACCATGTTGGACATAGTCTTTATACACGTTTCGGTTACGGTTTACCTAACTATAGTGTATATCTTGTATATGTGATTAAGATTCAAAGCTTTCATCTAACGGTGAATATTTATTGCTTGGTTCCAAAGCTATCTTAGCTTAAACCTAAAGCAACCTCGGCTTTGAAGTCTATATAAGGGGAACTCTCGGCAATTGTATCTTTGAACCCTGATACTACTTTTTGGTGTGTCCTAGTTGTATCTAGAGTCGTCCTCTCCATAAACCTTTTTAGGGTTTTGTGACTTCAAAGACTTCATTGGGATTCGTGAAGCAAGGTCCAGTCATCCTTTATTTTGATAACTTGAGTATCTTGTTTTTGTTTTTTTGTAGAGCCTTGCTCCATCAATCAAGATAGATAGTAATCAACAAAGTCTCTTCGTCTCATACTTTGTTGATTCCACAAGTTTTATACTTGCTAATAATCTAGGTTGCACTTCGGTTGCATAAGTCCGAATTTTGAGGATAGCCATACTTTTGTCAAGATGCTAACGATTTCCATCACCTGAATCTTTCGTTTGATATGATCATCCGTTTAGATCATAAATCAGGAAATCAATTATAGGCTTAATTTGTGGGAGGCAGATTTGGTTTAAATTCTTCAATTGAATTGAAGCAACTCTTAGTTGGTTAGAGGCCCCCTAAGGGAATCAATTGCGCGGAGTCCTGTTGGGATTCAAGAGGCGTAAGGAGCGCGACTGTACCTGAATCAATGGGAGACTGAGTTCGGGATCAACTTCATTCCAGACCGAAGTTAATTGGTAGTAGGCTAGTGTCTGTAGCGGCTTAATACAGTTTGGTGTTCAATCTGGACTAGGTCCCGGGGTTTTCTGCATTTGTGGTTTCCTCGTTAACAAAAATTATGGTGTTTGTGTTATTTCTTTTTCCGCATTATATTGTTTATCTTTATAATCTAAAAATCACAGGTTATGCATTGATCAATCACGGTAGTTAGGTCCAACCTTGTTAGTTGGATAATACTTGATTGATCCCTGGATATTGGTCTTTGGTACCATCCAAGAACTCTCTTTTTAGTTAGGTTCACGGATTCATTTTTGTAAATGTTCTAACAACAAGAGAGAAAAAGAGAGAGGGATAACTCTAGACACTTTCCTTAATTGAGTTTCTACTATCGGAGTTGTGTTGAGTTTGTCCAGATTGCCTACGAAAAAGTTGGTGGTGTATTTTGGTACCCCTAGTGTTTTCATAAATAACCTGTAACAGTGATATGTGTCATTGATGTTATTCAGGAATCTTTCGATTTGATTTAGAGAAATATAGAACTACCATTGTTTCGGATACAAGACAGTGGTATCAGTTTTATTGGGAAAACTGTTATAAGTCTGAACCCGTATTACATGTATTCGTACAAGTAGCGTAGTAACTATATAAATATCGACTTACAGATTAGTGGTAAACATATTCTTATGTATATCATATTAAAAATCTGTGTAACTCGTAAAAACGGATAGGTGTGCATACTCGTATGCAAACCATTCTTGAACTGTGGTTACGAATCGGGGGTGAGTATCCAAACTAGTACGCAAGCTTAAACAGTTATGTGTTGTAGAACTCGGTAGCGTTTCCAAACCGGTACGCAAACCGATCCATTTATGTGAACTCCGAAACCGGTACAGTCTTTGAGTTTCCAAACTGGTATGCTAAATTTAAAACTTATGTAAATTCCAGAACTTATGTTTGGTGGAAAGTTTGCAAACTGATACGCAAACCTAAAGTTCTGTGAACTCCGGAACTCGGTTTTTGTATAAAGTTTCCAAACCGGTTTGTGAACTGTGACTTAACCGACTCACGAACTACTCTGTATTTGTATTCGTACATCTACTAATCATGTCGATTATACTTTCAAGTGAGTTGAAATTATTTCTTCGATGATAAATTCTCTATAAACACTATACTTAAATGATCACATATTTGTGACTCGGAGTTAATGTCTTGTGTGTTCATGAAAATGAAGATTAAGATTTTAAGTTCATACCGACTAGTTTCGGCTAACCATGTTGAACATAGTCTTTGTACACAGTTCGGTTACGGTCTCACCTAACCAGAGGGTATATCCTTTTTATGTAAATCATATTCAAAGTTTCATCTAACGGTGAATATTGATTGCTTGGTTCCAAAGCTATCTTAGCTCAAACCTAAAGCAACATATGCTTTGAATGTCTATAAAAGGGGAACTCCAAGCAAACCAGGATCTTTGAATCCTGGCACTACTTTTTGGTGTGTCCTAGTTGTATCTAGAGTCGTCCTATCCAGAAACCCTTTTAGGGTTTTGCAACTATAAAGACTTCATTGGGATTCATGAAGCCGGGTCCAGTTATCTTTCTTTGATAACTCGAGTATCCTGATCTTGATTGTTTGTAGAGTTTACTCCAACGATCAAGATAGATAGTGATCATCAAAGTTTTCTTTGTCTCAGACTTTGTTGATTCCACAAGTTATATATATACTTTTGAGGTGAATAATAATCTAGGCTGCACTTCGGGTTGCATAAGTCCGGATTTTAAGGATAGCTAGACTTCTGTCAAATTGCTATCGATTTTCATCACCTTGATCATTTGTTTGATTTTGATCATACGTTCGATCGTAATCAGGAAATCAATTATAGGCTTAATTTGTGGGAGGCAGATTTGGTTTAAAGTATTCAATTGAGTTGATGCAACTCTTAGTTGGTGTGACATCATCTAGGAAAATCAATTGCGCGGAGTCCTACTGGGATTCAAGAGGTGTAAGGATCGCGACTGTACCTTAATCGGTGGGATACCTTTTAGGGCTCAACTACATTCCAGTACGAAGTTAATTGGTAGTAAGCTAGTGTATGTAGCGGCTTAATACAGTTTGGTGTTCAATCTGGACTAGGTCCCGAGGTTTTTATGCATTTGTGGTTTCCTCATTAACAAAACTTATGGTGTCTGTGTTATTTCTTTTTTCCGCATTATATTGTTTATCTTTATAATTGAAATATCACAGGTTGTGCGTTGATCAATCATAGTAGAGATATTCGACCTAGTTTTTTGGATACAACTTGATTGATTCTTGGACATTGGTCTTAGGTACCGTCCAAGTTATCTCTTTGTGATTAGGTTCACGGATTCAATTATGTAAACGTTTTAAGCACAAGAGATAGAGATATAACTCTTAATACTCTTCCTTGATTTAGTTTTACTCTCGGAGTTGTATTGAGTTTGTCCATACAGATTGCCTAAGAAAAAACATGGTGGTGTATTTTGGTACCCCCGCGTATTTAGACTTGGCATTGTCTGCTCGGATTATCATTGGCGCGCAACATCTGCAGATAATATATTCCTTAATGAACTCTGCCACAGTTTCTCCCGCATAGTCTTTCAGCGGTATTGCTTCCACCCACTTGGACGAGTATTCCGTTGCCGTGATTATGTACTTGTGGCACTTCTACGAATTTGGGTTTATGGGCCCTATCAGGTCTAACCCCAGCTGTGAAAAGGCCATGGCGTCACTATGCTATGCAACTGTGAGTGTGGTGCCCTGATTAGCATCTCGTGCATTTAACAGCTTAAGCATTTTATGACATGGTCCGCGGTGTCGCTTTCCATGGTTGGCCAATAGAGCCCCCTTCATAGATTTGTGAAATAGTTTCTACATTCCTTGGTGTTCAGCATCGTGGAATTTAGTCATAACTTCCGTCGCCTCTCGGGCGGATAAGCACCACAAGATTTTGTTGTTATGACTTCTTCGGTAAAGCACATTTTCATTGATAAAGAAACGCGCCGCCTTCCTCTGTATCTTGAGCGCTGCTTGTCTTTCCTTGGGTAATTTACCATGATGAAGATAGTTGATATAAGGCTGCCTCTAGTCGGCTTCTTCCATTGTGCAAACTTCTGCTGGTTGTGGTGGAGCTTGGAAATCGACACAATTATCCTGGATTGCCGTCGTTTGTGCTGACATGCTTGGCCAGTATACTCCGAGTTGTTGGAGTCTTTTGTAAAGGCATACCGTACCATTTTGTCTGCAGGTTTTCTCATGCAGTTCCTGCAGTATTTTTTCCGTCTCTCTCTTGTTTACACATCTGGCGAGGGATCCTCCCGCGACCCGGTAGTACATCGCTCATTGGATTACTAAGAATTGATTCAAGACTTTGGTAGGCATGACACGATCTTCATTTATTTTGGCCAGATCTTCAATGTATATTTTCCTTCAATCATCTGCCTCGTCGAATGCCAGGTCTTCCTTCCAAGTGCTAGACAGTTCTCTTCTTTTTATAGTTATTGTTCCTTAATCATTGTCGTGTAACTGCATCTTGCTTGCTAAAGTGTCCAGCGCGTCTGCATGTAGATTATCGCTCTTGCCTGTGTGCTCTGTCGTCGATTTCGTTTGAGATATGAGATCTCGCGCCTCTGCCCGATAGGGTGCTAGGTGCGTTTCCTTGACGTGGAAGTCCCCGCTTACTTGATTAGTTACTAGTTTGGAATCCCTTTTGTTTCCAAGCTCCCAAGGTTGAGGTCTTTGGTCATTCTTAACCCTAGTATCAGTGCTTCATACTCTGCAACGTTATTTCTACATGGGAAGTCTAGTTTGAATGAATAGGACAGGAGATCACCCTGTTGGGCCTCGAATACCGTTATTTTGATGGGTGAAAACGATTTGCTAGTTTTTTAGGAAAGTGAAGAGACGAGCGTACGGGCAGAGACACTTCGATCGAGAAAATTGCTTAAACCTTTTTTAAACAGATGCACTGCACGGGAGTGCTTTGAGTTCGAGAGATCAATCTGTAGGACTCCAGCCTAAACCACGAAACTGGTCGTTCCAGATTCAATTCGGCCACAAAGGGGGTGAGGGTCAATCTGTATGAGGGAAGCTGAGAAGTGTGTGAGGTCAATGATGATCTAGGATTGTGAATGTATTGAGGGTTTCTGCAAGTTTTGTGAACTGTTGAGTTCGGATGAGATAAGTTTTAATCGATTGAGTGATAATTTCTCGTGTATCGAAATTATTGTTTTTCAATCGTGGATTCAGAAACTTATTCATATTGCAAGAATAGTAGACACATTGATCCCAGTAAGTGTGACAGTTGCTGGAGTGAAAGAGCGGGAAATCATGGTTAAACCAGTTCCATGTCGTACGGAGACTTGGTTGATTGTCCATCCACTACTTTGCTAACTCCTTCAACTGGTTGCACAACTTACTCACATTTCTCGTCGTGGGTGTACACATGTGTCGTAGGACACTAGACCAAAACCCTAGTGAATATCCCCCCATGTGACGTGATTGATGTCTCATGAATGTGGAGTCTACAAGGCAGACGTGTATTTAATTAGTCAGTTGTTGTCTTGACTAGACGATGAGTCTTAGCCTTGATGAGTCGAGCATAATGAACGAATGTGGTATGCTCTAAGCCTCCTGGATTGAGCATAAGGTGTCTGTTGAGACAGAATAATAGAAAGACGTTGAGTTTTGATGAATTGTGATATATCATTTTACCAGTCGAGGTAATAATGATATTTTGATAATATGGATCAAGCGTCCGATGAGATTGCTCGATCAAGGATTTATTTTTATATGTCTAGTATTCGACAGGAAATCAAAGATATTGCAGAATGCTCAGTTCTGATCTAATATATCATGAATGATCGAATGATAGGAATCGGAGATATTGGATGGACGTCCGTTCGAACCATGTTGCTCAGTCGAGCAAAAATGTTGGTAGCATGACCAAACATTAAATTAGAATATTGATTGCTGGATCAATAGAATTTTTGAATGTTGATAGTTTAATCAACATAAGGAATATTACTCGGTCGAGCAATTGATAGTTGAATCAATGAGTTCTGAACCCAGTTGATCGTGTATTTTGCTAACTTAAGCAATTTAGTGTTTATAGATGAGCAAAATAAATATTGCTAGTTTAAACAATTATTGCTCGATTTATAAATTATTGGTAGTGGGACCAAATAAAATATTAAAAAATACTAGTAGCTGGACCGAATATTGTATAATTAATTAGGATGTTGACTGCTGGATCAACATAAAATTATTAGTGTTTGAACTTGCTCAGAATTATGATTTGCAGAGCATTTGGTTTGAAACCCTAATTTTGATCGATTGTTGATCAATTGATGATTTACTGAAAATCAATCAATGATGGGACCGGCTACATCGGATGATGGACCGACCATGTCGCTCCCAGGTGCTCGAATGAGCATGCACCAGAGTCCTTTGTAGACCAGTTGGTGAAAAGATGATTAAATGCTCGTTTAATCATCGTCTGAGCATTAGGTGATAAAACCTAATTATGAAAAGAGAGGGACCGGCCAAGGAGTATAGAGCCGGCCCTTGGTGGTCGTGGGACCAACTGATGGTCGATTGACCAAATTCCAAGTTGTTTGGAAAGAGTTTGAACCCAATATGAATTAATTAGGTCAAAATCATAAAAGGATGTGGGACCGGCTTTTGCAAGCCAAAGGGCCGACCTTGGTCGGTCAAGGTGGCATGCACGTGTCACCATATTGCCCGTGACTCAATTCTGAGAATTTTGGTATTTTTTAGTGCGCGTTTGAGCAATATTTTGGATTTTCAGAAGAGTTTGATTTTGACTGAAACTCTCGATTTTGCTTGAATGAGCAAGTAGAACTTTGCTCGTGCGGCCAATATTTTGAGAATATTAAAATAATATTTTTTTAATATTTGCCGTGAGATCCCAGGATGGTCGTGTGACCATTTGACTTTTTTTCGTTTTTTGGTAGTTTGAGGAATATTTGAGAAATATGGAAAAATCAGGTTTTTTGCTCAAACGAGGGAGTTTCATGAGATGAGAGAAGAAATAATAATAATAATAATAATAAAATAAGGAATTAGATAGGTGTGGGACTGGCCAAGGCATGACAGGCCCGTGTGCCCGGTCCCGTGCTCTTCCCTATTTTATATTATTATTTTTCATCATGTGAGGAAATATGGAGAAACTAGGAGTTCTGCTCAAACGAGGAAGTTCGCTCAAAGAAGGAGTTTTCATGAGACAAGAAAAATAATGAAATAGATTAAAATAAAATAAAAGTAGAGGCGAGACCGGCCATGGCGGCATGATCGGCCGGCCGGTGGGCCCAGTCTCGTACGCCTCTTGTTTATTGTATTTCATATTATTTTCTTTCCTTATTTTGCATAAGTTTCCTCGTTCGTCCATATTTTGAATGCTCGTTTATGCATTTGGGTTCTCACTTATACATATTTGGGTGCTCGTTCGTGCATTATTGTTAAGTACACTCGCACCATTTTCTCTGGGCTTACTCAGTGCTGGCTTAAATGCCTGAAAAGTGATTATCTATTACTAATCCATGGAATTCAGCTGAGAATAAGCCATGGAACGGAGTAACGAGATAGATTGAATATCTATTACTAATTCATGGAATTCAGCTAGAATAAGCTATGAAACAGAGTAATGAGATAAAATAGATTATTTTCTAGGAATTCAATTGATGAATGTTGCGCTAGAATTAATCTATGAATTGCTCTATACTAGCATGCAATATGTCTAGGAGCCGTCCAATCATTTTCGATTCTATATAGAAGTGTTGATGAAATATGCAAAGTGTCGAAAGCTCAGTTGAGAGGCTTTACGAATCACATATTCATGCCTGCTCTAAGAGGATGTACGCTCAGTCAGAGATTATGACATGAGCTTTCACGTCTCAATCCTAAAATATGAATTTAACATACGTGTCTGAAGCCTTGTCAGAAATATGCAAAATTATGATTTTATGATTTTAGCCTTTGTCGAAAATCCACCATCAACATTAAGTCCCCTGCTTAGTAAGGGACAATCATGTTCCACAGTAAGCACTGGATGGTGATTTTCCTGATTACAAACGAAATAAGCAATTGATCTTAGTCGTAAGAGATACTATCAGAATCCTCGATTTGCTCCAATGTCGCGCGCGAGCAATAACTTGAATAAGAACTCTTGTAGTATGATAGAGTGTCATCCAATGAGTGTGGAGAGATGAGGTACTGCTGATTTGGGTGGTCGAACGCCCAATTTTGGTCGATTTAGCGTTTACGGGCCGACCCAAAAAGGAATCCTTATTTAATTAGGTTTTTAAAAATAAAAATTGTTATAAAAGGGATGAAAACCTTTTTTTTATTATTATTGACTGACCGACCATATCCCTCTTCATCTCCCTCACGTCCGGGCAGCGGAGGAAAAAAATTCTTCCAGAGTTCCCGTCGCCACCAACCACCGATCACCGTCCGACCAAGTTCCGGCCGGCGACACCAACCAGGTAAGATTTTTCTAATTTTTTTTACGTACATGAGATGTTCATGTTAAAAAGAAAATCATGTGTACATGTATATGTATAGGTGTGAGTTTTCACAAGAGATTTCGTTTTAGAAACGAACGTCCGTCCGTTAGTTTAAGAAATAAACAATAATCCCTAATATAAAAGAGATGTATATTTTTTGAATAGACATGATCTAATTGTAGTGAAGAAAATTTTGTCTATGAGCTTTCGCGAAAACAAAATTATATTTTGAATATAGGGACTTTCACAAAAATAGAGAAGACTCTCGTTCAATAGGTGGACACTCGTCCGAGCGAGATTTTTTTTATTTATTTACGTGAGTTATTCAGTCAATTTTTTTTTTAAATTACGTGAGTTATTCATGAAAAATAAAATAAATTTTTTTTTTGAAATTTACGTGAGTTTCACGTTTTTTTTTTTTTTGTAAAATTAAATTTTGGTTTTTGAACAATCGTTGAAAATAGAAAATTATTTGCGATGAAATAATATCTTTATGCAAATTTTCACAATTTGATAGTGGATGCTTACATAGTAGAAAATCAGTGGATGTCCACACAGTGAAAATTATGTGAATTGTTCGGTTTTACAAAAATCAATGGATGTTCACACATTAGAAAATTGCGTGAATTATTCACGGTTGTATATAAAAATCAAATTTTGATTTTTGAATAATGAATATTGCTCGTCTTTGCAGGTTTAAAGAAACGAGCAAGTTCTCGAAGTTTTTGCGTTATAATCACTACTGTTAGTGTATATGTAAATAGGTAAAGTTGGATCGTTACCGTTTTGTAGACGCTGATGTGAGCATCCTTATTATCCCATTTGTAGTAGGGTAAAAACTGATTCTGCTGGAAATGGTAAATTGGGTGTGCCGCCGAGAAACGAATCTAAACCCTAAACAAATGTACTGCACATGAGTGCTTTAGATTCGAGAGATCAATCTATACAATTCTGGCCTAAACCAAGAAATGGCCGTTCCAGTCTTGCTTAGGTCACAAAATGAAGGAGAAGGGTTGATCTTAGGGGGGGAAGCGAAGGAGGTGTTGAGATCAGAATGATGAACTATGAAGGTGTGGTTGTTTTGTGACTTGTATCAGAATGTGGAACTTGCTTGCGGAATGTAAGCTATAAGTTCTTGGTGTTTTCTGGATACTTGTGTTAATAACACTATTGTTTGTTGAAATAGGTTGAAAACCTATTTATACAAGTCATAGTTGAACGCACCCTGATCTCGTAGGAAGTGGAAGTAGTTGAGTGATGGGGAAGTGGAGATCGTGTAGAATGGTAAAAAACCACGTCCCTATTATGAGGGGAAGACTGGTTGGTTTCATTCCCACCACTTCTCTACTATCAATAACTGTCCGCCTTTCCTGACACTTTCTCGTAATGGGCGTGTTGCACGCCGCACGCTGTAAACCGTCATACGAATACCCTGATGAACATCCCCCAGTTTGTGACATGTTTGATGTCTCGAGTGTTTTGTAGAAAATATGTAGCAAGTTGCTGAGTTGGTTTTGCTTGCAAGACCTAATTATTTTGACCAATCACGCGCAAGCTAGGCGGCGGACGGTCATATGTTGCAAGTCAAGTTGTGAGACTTGCCGCAAGAAACATCATGTAATTCTCTTAGGTGAAATAATTAAGTTATTTATGAAATCGATATTTATAAAATATCATTCGTAATCGATGCATACAAAGCATCGCTTTTAAGCAAGCAGCTAAAAATAATCGATGTATATGAATCATCGTTGTATAGAGCCTGTCTTGGTTAGTCGCGGAACTTAATGTCTTAACAGAAGCGCGGCCGGCCATCTTTGGGTAGCTTCCAGGAGCCGCTCAAGCAGGTCGATGGCAAGTCAATTGGCTCCCATGGAAGAGTGGCGGCCGGTGAGCACGGCGGCACCTCATTGGTCACCCAGAATCAAATATAAGTTGGTCAATTTGGCTCGCCAAGTTGGATGGCTGAGATGATTTGCGACAGTTATGCGCTGCCGTTGGTCGACCTTGAGGCTTTTGAAGCCGTGTGACCACATTACTTTGAGCTAACGGTTTGAGGCGTTAGCGCCAGGCTTGGAGCAGTTCGATTGGCCAGAGCTAAAGGCGAGTCGCCGGTGAGCATATCGGCACTTCACTGGCCGACTAAAAAATGATCTGGGCCGGTCGATTTTGCTAGCCAAGTTGGACGGCCGAGATCGTTTTGCGAAAGTAATGTGTTGCCGCTAACATAAACTAGGGTTTCTTTAAGCCGCGCAGCCATCCTACTTTGAGTTATCGATTTGAGGCTTTGTTTGCAAGTTAGGAAGGATCCGATTGGCTGAGGTATAAGTGGGCCCGCCGGTGTATACCACGGAGCTTGTCCGGTCATGTCAGAAGGCGACTAGGCTTGCTAGATCAGTCGGCCAAATCGTGCGGTCGTGATCGTTTTAAAACTGACAAGGGCAGCCTATATTCAATTTCTTAAGGAATTACGTGTGTCGACCAGCCAACTTCCAACTTTGATTAAAAGTGTAGGTTCGCATTTAGAGCGATTTGATTGGTCGATGGGAAAGAGGGGCCGGCAGGCAGCAACATAGGCCTGGCCGGCAGATGGTACGACAGCGCAAGCTTTGCCGAACCGGCCGGCGAAGTGGCGCGGCCGCGTCCCTTTTGATGCTCCCTTTATGTGCCGCAATTCCTCTTTATTTCTCGTGTTTCGACTTTTGGTAGGATTTTGCTCCTACTAGTCCATGGTGGATCCATTTCCTAGTTTTCCTAGGTTTAATCTCGACCAATAGGGTTCGAGAGATTGCGCAAGCCGCAAAAAACCTAATTTTTGCAAATTGAAAAAATTAGGTTAGAAAAATTGAATTTTTCGAGCTGTCACAAAATCAATCAATTTTGTTGAATTTTGCGCATTGATACACAAAATCAATAATTTTATCTCAGAGGGAAGCAACTTGCGTGCCTCTGATTGAGTACTTCCATGCACGTCTTAATCCTGACACTTCGGGAAATTCATGCTACTTAGCTTCTAGCGAACATTAATTGTCATGTCATGTCAATATAAAGAGTTCATCTGGGGAACATAGCATAGGAAAAATACTCAGCAAGCCATACATTAGTGAATAATGTATGGCGGGAGAATAGTAAAATTTACAAAATATCTGGGATTTTTGCAACCAACACTATTCTGGATAAATTTCATATATGAGTATATTGAATTGCTCAATACATATGTAAGTAAAGTGGCATGGGCTCTCATCACTTTTAAATGGCTCTATTTCTTTGCAGAACGATGGCACATTAAATACAGGGTTTTACAATTTTAATCCTAAACTAAAAACCACCATCAACACCATTATTGCGTGATTCCATTGTTTTGCTGAAATTTGCATCTTGTATGAATAATATATTGAAGTAGAAGTGTTGTATGAATGTCACAGCTACTTTGCAAGGATGTCTGATTCCAGCCGTGATGACACTTCTATTGATGGGGAAGAAGAAGTATCTGAAATTAAGAATACTCCGAACATGGATGATGACTTCTTTGTAATTCAATACAGACCCGAAAAACTTCTCCCAGGTTCTGCATTTCGCCTTCTTGTGAATCCCAGAGAAATTACTTAGAGGAAGTTAGTGTCTCCTCAAGTGATAATTCGATTCTATTTGCAAGGTGGACACTATTCTGTTTCACTTATAGAATTCAAGCTTTCCCAAAAACCTTTAGCAAAAATTTTTGGAAGGGCGAGACACATGCTAGGTCACGATCACGTTCGAGCTAAGTTGAATCGTGCACAAGTAACTGAGACCATTCGAGCAGCTGAAGACCTATTTGTTTATCATGACGTACGAGGTCTAGTAGTCTTGCTCGTTTGTTGGTGTGTCCCTACTTACACTTTTGTATGCATATGGGGAGATTTCATCGTTACTTTGGAGGACGTGGCAGTCTTGTTACATCTTCCTGTTATAGGTAATCTTCCCGGAAAGCTATAAGCAGAAGAAATGGTAATGTCTGAAACTCTAACAGCCAAGATGCATGAATTTAATAAAACCTCCAGCAAACGTTGTTATGCCCAATGGTTGAGATATTGGTGGCCAAGAGATAAGGTTCCTAACAGGCCTTCTGACGGTACATTAACCATTGCCGCTTTCTTATCTTTATGGTTGTCCAGAGATGTAATTGAAGACAGTGGACATTTATTGAAACCATTTGTAATTCCTTTTGCTATTAAGATGGCTAAAGGTGAGAGGCTTCCTGTTGGTAGTCTGTTCTTTGGCTCATTGTTCTCCAACTTAGACTCCTTGGTTGTAGACTCCAGCGTTTCTAATGGCTTCATGAAAATTGAATCTTATGTTAATTCAATGTTCCTCCAAGCATTATTGTGGAAGCGTTTCAAAAATTATGCACACATCCCTCGTAGTGTCTTGCAAGGACTGAATGTTGATGTGCGTCGTGCTCTCTTGGAGAAAGACAATGCTCAAATCATGTGTTAGATGAAACAGTAAACTTCCGGGAAGTTTTTCAGAAAATTTTCAGTCGTCATATTGTTAGATGGTTCAGCCACATCTTTTTGTTTGTTTATCCAAATGCTATGAATTTTGGATATGTAGTAGAGAACATCCATACGAAGAGAATGAAATATGACTCAACCTTTTATTCCTTACCAATTGCTCCCAGCTTGTTGCTTTATATAGGGCAGTGTAAAATCACTTCAGACTAGCTTGCTGTAAAACGCCTTTTTGTGACTGTACACTATTTTCTTGTGTCTTGAATGCATAAATGAAGAACCTTGATGGTGTTAGATCACTGACATTCTGAATTTTATTATTACCTTTTGAATTCCATGCTTGGATCGCTCTCACTCATGTAATCATCGTATTAGGTGTTAAACGGCGAAGTTGAGGATAACCGAGTTAATAATGAAGGCACGAGCAATATTATGGACCAAGATGGTGATGCAACCATACCTGTACTTCAGGATCATGAGCGTGTCGCTACTAAAGTCGTCGAAGAAGTTGAAACCTAGGTTTTCGTTGCTTTAGAGGTGGAGAAAACCAGTCCAGTGGTTGAGACCCGTATGGTAGTTCATGAATACCCAAATGCAAGGGTTGCTTTTCATCCTACATTCAGCGAGCACTCCCGTATCATGAACTAGTTAGTGTATTTAGCGTTCCCATAGGATATCTAGCATGTATCAGAAAATATGGGAAAGCTACGGGCATATCGTCGTTACCGAAAATCCCGAACGTGTTTACTTCTTGATAATGCAAGTAGGAATTATCTTGCGCGTTATAGATGATATCCGAACCAGAGATAGAAGCAATGTTTCCAAAGATGTACTCTTTGATTGGGAGTACAATTTGGAAAATTCTGAGAGACTTGGTTTCAATGTGAAGTGATTTCGTCAGAAAATTGATGCCATCAAGGAATCTTGTGAGAGAAATGTACCTTTTCCCAGTGATGTTGTGATGGAGAAGGAAACCAATATTTCCAGGTTGATCGAAGAGTTGGAGTTGGAGCAAGCAGATTTGCAGGACTTGAAAATTGGAGAGGAACAAAAATCTTACTTTGCCGGTTTCCTTTAGTTTCCTTTCCATGATCTCTTGAACTTTGAACTTATGAGAGATGTGAGGTTTTCTTTGGTTTTTATTTTTGATTGGTTTTGGATAAGTAGATGATTGAGGATTTTCTTTTGGATTTGATAGAGATTTTCTTTCAGTAAAATGAACTTTGATTAATTGCTAAATTCAAATACTGAATGCAAGCATTGCATACGTTTTGGAGGAATTAAAAATACAGGTGAAATAAAATCCTAAAATGCAAATATTAGATGCTTTGGGCGTTCATGCCTTGAATATCTAACACCTCAAATGTTGAATGTCTCAGACGTCAAATTCTTTGAGCCAATTTTCCTGTATTACTGGCACACTCGTCTTGCCATCCATGTCAGCTAACTTGTAGTATCCACCAACAACAGATTTGGTAATCATGCCTTCCCAATTGGAATTCTTTGCAGAATGGAGATTGCGCTTAGTTGCTTTGAGAACTAAATCTCCTTCATGGAATTTGTTAGGCTTGATTATTCTTTCTCTGAATATCTTCTGCTGGTTCGGCATTCCTCTTACAGTGGGATTCCATGCTTGTGTCGTCATCGGAGTTTTTCGATTTTGTGGCACATATGGACACTCGTGCAAGGTCATGGGAGAATACCCAAGATACTCTTTGTTGTGCTTGGACATCATTTCAGCAGTGAATGCCTCAGTGAGATGCTTGATTCGGAGAGGTTCCATATTCAACCACTTGGTAAAATATTGTTGTGGTGAAGTCATCCATTCATAGCGTCTTTCAACGGCTAAGTTGTTAACGGAATTGAGTCCCTAGACTAGGAGAGCATGTTTGAAAGTAGATAATATGGACGTATGAGGAGGAATGAGACTTGCCCGAGTGCGGAATCTCTTGACAAATCCTAATGCATCTTCTCCAGTTTCTTGTTTCTGAATTCCTCTAAGTGCTCTGTGTCCATCATATCTTCTGAATCGGAACATTCCACATCGGAGAAATGCGCAATCGAAGGCGTTTCATTAGTAGTCATGTTTTCAGCATGGATCCACGTCCGTCCAAGTACTATGTCATATCCCGGGTCCTCCCTGATTATGTGAAACTTGGTTTCTACCCAAGTTGAACCAATTTTCATTTTGAGAATGATGTAGCCATACGTATCTCTGGGTATCCCTTCGTGATCCCTGATTGAGATGGGCGTACGGGTATTTTATTGTCGAATGATGCTTGCAGCTCCGAGATTCTTCAAAGGAATAATATTGATAGCAGTGCCAACATCAACCAATGCTCTCTTGAATTCATTTCCCTTGACCTTACTGGAAACATCCTTCCCAAATCAGAGAGAGTAACTTGTTCTGAAACATCCTTTCTAGATCAGAGACAGTAACTTGTTCTGAGACGAAGAAGTACTGCCGGTAGAAAGCATTAATCATTTCTCCCCAACTGGCGATGCTTCATGGTACAATGTTTTTGTACTAGGTGTATGCCCTGCCTGTCAGAGACTTTGAAAATTCCTTTAGACGGACGACATGGTTGTGCTTATGTTCGCCAAATGATTCAAGGAATCGATAAACATGTTCTCGAGCATTGCCTATTCCATCGTAGAGAGTGAACATTAGAGAGGTATAACCCTTCGGAAGAGGAATTCTCTATGTAGCAGCAGGGTATGAAGGTTGGTGACGATGAACAAAGGATGTCTTATTTTTCCAACAATTCTCCAAGAGGCGCTCCAAATCTTCACGAGTGATGAAACTTGATGGATCTTTCGCTGGTGGATTGTCCACAGCGAGGACTTTATCATCCTCCAAGATATGGATTAGGGAGACTTCAGGA
Source organism: Papaver atlanticum (assembly GCA_023531105.1). Classification (NCBI taxonomy): domain Eukaryota; kingdom Viridiplantae; phylum Streptophyta; class Magnoliopsida; order Ranunculales; family Papaveraceae; genus Papaver; species Papaver atlanticum. The sequence goes on from JAJJMB010003633.1 coordinate 9,043,197, forward strand.
TCAGCAGCTGAGGATGCTTCCATGGATTTTCCTTTTTCTTCCTGGCGTTAGGGTTGAACTTGTTCGGGCGACAACTTATCTGTGAGATTCTTGAGATGAGTGCATAACTCTTTTTATGTTGGAGCCATGTCTATTTGATTCTTGGCGAGAATTTCCTGAATCTTCATGAGATTAGTTATGATAGGTCGATTTTCTATGATTTCTTCAGGAGATCGGCCGAAGAGAGGGTTATTTCCGATGTTGGTTTGAGGAGTAGTAGTATCAGTAGCGCCGTTGTTGGAAACAGGAGGAGTGAGTGGAGCACCACCATTGTTACTAGTGCTAGCATTGTTTGGGTTAGGATTTGTAACTGAACCTGACCTAAGATCAACCATTTTTGTGAAAATTGGGATTGCAACCAAGAGATTAATTTTCCACTATGGTCGCCATCTATTGATGGGTGAAAACGATTTGCTGGTTAGTTAGGAAATTGAAGAGACGATCGTACGGGCAGAGACTCTTCGACCGAGAAAATTACTTAAACCTTTTTTAAAAAGATGCACTGCACTGGAGTGCTTAGAGTTCGAGAGATCAATCTGTAGGACTCTGGCCTAAACCAAGATAATGGTCGTTCCATAGTCAATTCGGTCACAAAAAGGGATAAGGGTCGATCTGTAGGAGGGAAGATGAGAAATGTGTGAGATCAATGATGATCTAGGATTGTGAATGTGTTGAGGGTTTCTGCAAGTTTTGTGAACTATTGAGTTCGGATGAGATAAGTTTTGATCGGTTGAGTGATAATTTCTTGTGTATCAAAATTGTTGTTTTTCAAATGTGAATTCAGAAACTTATTTATATTGCAAGAATAGTAGACACATTGATCCCAGTAAGTGTGACGGTTGCTAGAACGAAAGAGCGGGAAAGTGGGAAATCGTGTTTCAACCAGTTCCATGTCGTGCAGAGACTTGGTTGATTGTCCATCCACTACTTTGATAACTCTTTCAACTGCTTGCACAACTTACTTATATTTCTCGTCGTGTGTGTACACATGTTCCATAGGCCGCCAAACCAAAACCCTAGTGAATATCCCCCATGTGACATGATTGATGTCTCATGAACGTGGAGTCTGCAAGGCAGATGTGTATTTAATTAGTCAGTTTTTGACTTGACTAGATAATGAGTCTTAGCCTTTATGAGTCGAGTATAATGAACGAATATGATATGCTCTGGGACTAATGGATTGAGCATAAGGAGTCTGTTGGGACACCCTCATACGTTGAGTCTTGATGAATTGTGATGTATCATTTTACCAGTCGAGGTAATAATGATATTTTTGGTGATTCGGACGATCGTCCGATGAGGTCGCTCAATCAAAGACTTATTCTGATATGTTTAGTAGGAATCAGATATATTGGATGGTCATCCGTTCGAACCATGTTGCTCAGTCGAGCAAAAATGTTAGTAGCAGACCAAACATTAAATTAGAGTATTGATTGCTGGATCAATGGAATTCTCAAATTTTGATAGTTGAATCAACATGAGAACTATTGCTCGGTTGAGCGATTGATAGTTGAATCGATGAGTTTTGAACCCAGTTGAATGAGCAATATTGCTCGATTCATGAATTATTGGTAGCGGGACCAAAATAAAATATTAATTAGGGTTGAACGTGTTCGGAATTATGCTTTGCAGAGCATTTGATTTGAAACCCTAAATTTTGGTCGACTGTTGATCAATTAATGATTTACTGAAAATCAACCAATGAGCGAGAGAGGGACCGGCTACATGGGATGATGGTCGACCATGTAGCGCCCAGGTGCTCGAATGAGCGTGCACCAAAGTCCTTTGTAGACTAGTTGGTGAAACAAGATTAAATGCTTATCTAATCATTATTAAAATAGTGCTCGTCTGAGCATTAGGTGGTGAAACCCAATTATGGAGAGAGGAGGGACTGACCAAGGGGTGTAAAACCGGCCCTTGGTGGTCATGGGACCAGCTGGTGGTCGATTGATCAAGTTCCAAGATTGTTGGAAAGAGTTTGAACCCAATATGAACTGCAGAGGATTAATTAGGTCAAAATCACTAATAGGATGTGGGACCGGCTTCTACAAGCCTAAGGGACGACCTTGGTCGGTCAAGGTGACATGCCCGTGTCACCATATTGTCCATGACTCAATTATGATAATTTGGGTATTTTCTAGTGCGCGTTTGAGCAATATTTTGGATTTTCAGAAGAGTTTGATCTTGACTGAAACTCTCGATTTTGCTTGAGTGAGCAAGTAGAATTTTGCTCGCGCGACCAATATTTTAAGAATATTAAAATAATATGTGCCATGAGAATCCCGGCCGGTCATGTGACCAGTTGATTTTTGGCTTTTTGATAGTTCGAGCAATATTTGAGAAAATATGAAAAACCCGGGTTTTTGCTCAAACGAAGGAGTTTCATGAGATGAAGGAAGAAATAATAATAATAAAAAAATAAGGAATTGGGAGATGTGGGACCGGCCACGACTAGGGCATGGACGGACGACCTGTGTGCTCGATCCCGTGCTCTTTCCTATATTATATTATTATTTTTCATCACTTGAGGAAATACGGGGAAACTAAGAGTTTTGCTCGAACGAGGAAGTTTGCTCAAACAAGGAGTTTTCAAGAGACAATGAGAAATAATAAAATAAGTTAAAAATAAAAGGAAGAGGCATGGGACCGGCCACGGCGGCATGGCCAGCCGGCCGGTGGGCCTGGTCCCGTACGCGCCTCTTTATAATTTTTTAATTATTTTCCTTTCTGATTTTGCATAGGTTTCCTCGTTCGTCCATATTTTGTGAATGCTCGTTTATGTATTTGGATGCTCGTTCGTGTATTATTCTTAAGTACACTAGCACCATTTTCTCGGGGCTTACTCGGTGGTGGCCCAGATGCCTGAACAGTGAATATTTATTACTAATTCGTGGAATTCAGCTGAGAATAAGCCACGAAACGGAGTAATAAAATAGATTGATTATCTATTACTAATTCATGGAATTCAGTCGGGAATAAGCCATGAAACGTAGTAATGAGATAGATTAATTATCTATTACTAATTTGTGGAATTCAGTCGGGAATAAGACATAAAACGGAGTAATGAGATAAAACATATTATTTTTATAGGAATTCGATTGATGAATGTTGTGCTAGAATTTAATCCATGAATTGCTCTATACTAGCATGCAATATGTCTAGGAGCATTGTTTATTCGAGAATGAGGTATGAGATGATGGAAGCATCATACTCATTCTGAATATTGATTATGCATAGTAGGGGAATAGTGTGGCATCCCGAAGACGTTAATTAGCGTTGTATACTTGCATGAATATGTCTTGGAGCCGTCCAATCGTTAAGAGATTCTATACATATTCTCTCTACATAGTCAGGGAACAGTGTGGCATCCTGAACACGTTAACGCTCTATACTAGCATGCAATATGTCTAGGAGTCGTCCAATCATTTCGATATTATATAGAGGTGTTAATAAAATATGCATAGTGTCGAAAAGTTCAGCCGGGGAGACTTTGATATGTTTTGTAGTTGTAGTGGTAAAAAGGTTCGTTGCTCGAACTTGTGAAGGATAACTTTAGACTTAAATTCAAAACTAAATAGAAAAATCACTAAAAATTATAGCAAACACTGAAAAAGTTGATATCAATATTAAAAGAACACTGAGGCTAAGATTCCACTATTTTTCCAAGTTCAAAGAGATTTTATCTAGTATTTATATTTATTCAATTTTTGCGTTTAATTTGATTCTAAGCTATTGCAACATATAGATTTTCAAAATAACAAGTGTAAATCCAAAGTATAAAGCATCAAGAACCTATGGCTAAGCATGCTCTATCAAAAGAAATAACAATTGCTTGACAAAAATCATTCAAACAATTATAAATCAAGGCAAATAATCATAAAAATAATTGAAATAAAATAAATAAAATAGAATATACCACTTTTTGTTGGAAAAATAGCTTCCTCTATCGCCTCAGCAATGGGGTTTAGCTCCTCATATTAATCATAATCTCAAAATACATGTTTATGGCTCAAAAGTTGATTAAAAGGGAGAAAAGTGTTAAAACAGCTGGGTTCTGCAGTTGCTGAAGGTCTAAATCAGGAGTCGGAATTGTTGCTGAAAGGATTCGGTGACTGCAGGAAGATGCGACCGTAACTCGTTGTCACTGAAAATAAGTCTGCTTCTGCAACTATCTCTGAGGGTCTAATGTTCTTCGTGTTCTTCTTCTTTGCAGCAGCAGAAAAGTTTCTGTATCGACTCCAGTTGATTTTTTTACGCTTCTCTAAGGCTCTAAACTTCTCCAAACTCTCCCAAATTGTTCGTATCCCTAAATATGACTCGAATCAACTTATATATAGCCACTAAACACAAAATTTCTCGAGTTAATCCATGAATATTCTCGGGTTTTTTTCCTCCTCAAGTTACGGGATTTTTCTTCCCTCTTTACGCGTCAACTTGGTTTCCAAACTCTCTTAAACTCTCTCAAGACTGAATAAGGACTCCATACACTCCAATCTTGCCGTAAAATCTTCACAAACTTCTTTTGTAAACCGAAAACAACTCAAAATATGAATTCTCCCTGTTTTGCTCCAACACGGATTTCTATCCCTGTTTAATCGATTCTACATCTCATACCATACTTGTTTATCCTTAACAGGGTTAATCCAACGAAAATCAGCCCTTGAATCTCCTTAAAAATCGTCCAAAAATCAAACAGAAAATTCTGTTTTCTGTAAACTGTTTTCCCGCCATTTTTCGTTTTGAAAATTTGAGAAGAAATGTGACCTCCCCCTATCCAGTGCCGGTCTGTGCTTAGCAGCTGCTTGAAAATGGGTTACCCCTTATCCAAAATGAGAGTCCGAATAGTAAGTGTCCTCCCAGGAGCCTTTAGCAACTTTTCGAGCCAATTTTGCCGCAAAAGCCTATTTCTCCAAAAACACCTACAAAGGGATAAAATACCAAAATTAGTACAAAAATGGGTACTAACAATATATACAATAGAGATGAAAATAGACACATAAATGCGTCTATCAGGCTTTACGAATAACATATTCATACAGAGCTCTGAGAGGGTGTGCGCTCAGTCTGAGATTGTCAAATGAGCTTTCACGAATCCTAAAATATGAGTTTCACATAATTCCTGAAGCCGTGTCAGAAACATGCAAGATCATGATTTTACGATTTTAGACTTTGTTGAAAATCCACCATCAACATTAAGTCCCCTTCTTAGTGAGGGACAGTCATATTCCGCAGTAAGCAATGGATGGTGATTTTCCTGTAATCGAAATAAGTGGTCGCACTTAATCGTAAAAGATGTTACCAGAATCCTCGATTTGCTCTAATGATGTCATGTACGAGCGATGGTTTGAATAAGAACTCTGGTAGTATGATAGAACGTAGTCCAGGGAGCGTGGATAGGTGATGCATCGCTGATTTGGTCGGTCGAACGTTCAATTTTGGTCGGTTTAGGAATCACGGGCCCGGCCCAAAAGGGAATCCTTGTTTAATTAGGTTTTTCGAAATAAAATTGTTATAAAAGGGAAGAAAACCTTTTTTTTTCTCCTTCAATTGACCTACCAAGTACTTCTCTTCTTCCTCTCCCTCACGTCCGCACTAAAAAAAAAATGAAACTTGATCGGCACCGACCACCGCCGACTGCCGTCGGTGATCAAGTTCCGGCCAATTCCAGCTCCGACCAAGGTAAGTGAAAAAAAAATTTAACGTCCGTGATTTAGTTTCATGAAAGTACAATTTTACATATGTGTATATGCATGCGTGAGTTATCATAGAATTTGCTTTAGGAAACGAAGTCCGTCCGTTAGTTTAAGAAACGAACAATAATCCCTAATATGAGAGAAATATATGTATTTTTGAATAGACATAGTCTAATAGTAGTGATGGAAATTTTGTTTATGAGCTTTCATGAAAACAAAACTTTATTTTGAATATATGGATTTTCACAAAAATAGAAAAGACCCTCGTTTTATAGACGAATGCTCGTTCGAGCGAAAATAAATTTATATATTTACGTGAGTTCGTTTTTTTTTTTTAACAAATCAAATTTTGATTTTTGAGCAATTGTTAAAAGAAAATAATTATTTGTGATGAAATAATATTCACATGAATTTTCGTGATTTGATAGTGGATGCTCACACAGTAGAAAATTAGTGTATGTTCACACGGTAGAGTATTACGTGAGTCGTTCACAGTTTTATAAAAAGCAAGTTTTGATTTTTGAATAACAAATTTTGCTCATCTTTGCAGGTTTGAAGAAACGAGCAAGTTTTCAACATTTTTGCGTTATAGTCACTACTGTTAGTGAAATTGTAAACAGGTAAGAGTTGGAAAGTTACCATTTTTGTAGACGTCGATGTGAGCATCCCTATTATTCCATTATTGCGTAATTCCAGTGCTTAGTTGAAATTTTCATCTTGTATGAATGATATATTGAAGTAGAAGTGTCGTATGTATGTCACAGCTACTTTGCAAGGATGACTGATTCTCACGATGACACTTCCAAAGATGATACTTCCAGGGATGATACCTCCAGGAACGGTACCTCCACAGATGCAATTTCCAGAGATGGTACCTCTGTAGATGGGACTTCCATTGATGAAGAAGAAGAGGCACCTGGAATAAATAATATTTCGAACACTGATGATGACTTCTTTGTGGTTCAGTATAGGCCTGAAAAACGTCTCCCAGGTTCTTCGTTTCGCCTTCTTATAAACCCCAGGGATATTATTCAGAGAAAATTGGTGTCTCCTCGAGCGATAGTTCAATTATGTCTGCAAGGAGGACACTTGTAGAGCCCCCTAAGCTAGCAGCTGACTAATCTAAAAGATTAACTATAAAATGAGGCACTAAGGATCTAAAACATCTATTTAAGCAATAAGAAAGAAGTTCTAAACAAAGATTAACCCAAATCTTAACCCTCTTTGAAATAAATACAAGAACTCCTCTCCAATGATACATATTCAATAGTGTGTTGATTTACAAATAGATTATAAGCACAAAATAAACATAGCGGAAGCTAACTAACTAACGAACTCAACCCTTGAAGCTTTCGCTGCGCAACTCTGATCTGTCTCTGAAACTGAAAGTGGGAATGGGTGAGCACATCATCCCTAAAAGGGGTGCCCAGTAGAAGTAACATTTAACTTTTAAGTAATCATATGCAAGATTTTGAAAAAAAATACATGTTTTCCCAAACATTAAATAGCGACCAAGTCACTGAAACAAACAAACATGTATATGGACAAACTCCTTCTTTCAAACAATGTATAATATTGATGCCAATTCCACACCGAATAATAATATTGTGGTGTATCGCCCTAGCCATAGCATAAAAGCTGAAAGTAAGTAGATATAAATGTGAAGGAGCGTATCCTATATACCACTGGTGGAAATTCTCATTTCCCATAACAATTCATAAAGAGAAACAAAACATTTCAAGTCCTTTCCAAACCATGGAAAGATTAAAAGCATCACAGAACATTCGGAACTCAAAATTAAACAATGCATGAAATGCACAATCAGACAATGCATGAGTTTGATAAACATAAATCTTTGTAAAAGAAAACAACAATGGTTTGAAAAGAGTTAAATGTAAATTCCCACCTCTTTTGATGACAAGACACGCCTACCTCAAGATCCACGATCCACTGGTTCATCCTTGGATTCGGTCGTTGTTAATATAGACTAACTGTTAATCACACAAGAACTCTAAGAAACTAACCAAAATGGCTCATACAAAAATCATACAAGTCTATCTAATGGTTCTAAGCCCATTTATGACTTTACACCTTTTTATTATCTATCTTTCGTACATCTAAGGTTTACTAATTCAATTAGGTTGTATCTATAGTCCAATAGCTAAGTCTTATGAATATCTACAACATTGTAGAAGGAACCAAAGACTAATTCGGACCATAAGGGTCCACTTCTTGTACAATAGGAAAACTGGCTCTAAGCCCAAGTCCACTAAACATGCCCATTAATCTAAGGTCTGGTCCATCTAACGGTCACTAACGGTCAAAGGGGTCAACTAACAGTCCACGTCCATCTAAGGTCAAGTCCAAGGTAAACTAGTAAAATCGGTCAAGGTCTACTGAGTCAACTCTGGTCAAGGTCAGGTGTGGTCTTGGCTCACTGAGCCGATTCTGAGTCGAACCGATTCGACTCAAACAGACACACTGAGTCAGCTAAGCCGACTGGGATGACTAACAGCCTAATTCTATTACAAGAACACAACCAACCTGATTCTATTCATTTGATCATTACACAAATAATTCATTCTAACAAAATTTTACAATTCAATACAACTGAAATTTAAGCCTACCTGCAATAGCAGCTTTATGAACACGCTTTCTACATTCTGCTACAATACAAATCCACCTAGTCATCATTCTACAACACTAGTCCAGTGTCTATCACAACCAAATCCATACCCACTAATTCAAATCAAACAACATAATCATGCCCAATTCTCAACACCACTATTATACAACTCAACATCACTACATGGCCTTGCCATCTTCAGCTTCATCATTACTAGTTCTTCACCGCAACAGCCAACAACATAACCCTTGCAATTCCATTAGTTACAGCTGCTACACTCATTTCATCTTTAATATCAACATCATTAACATCTCAGGTAGTTCATAACTGACATTCATCAACTCATTTCCAAAATAAACAACAACTCCTACACCTCATACATCTCAACTTCAACTGCCATTCAAAACACAACAACACCATCACCAGTTGCAATACAATACCTCCATATCACTCATATCCTCTGCAACTTAAACTCTACATTACTAACTGATAGACGCATTTATGTGTCTATTTTCATCTCTTTTATGTATAGTGTTAGTACCCATTTCTGTACTAATTTTGGTATTTTACCCCCTTGTAGGTGTTTTTGGAAAAATGGGCTCTTGCGGGAAAATTGGCTCGAAAAGTTGTTAAAGGCTCCTGGGAGGACATTTGCTATTCGGACTCTCATTTTGGATAAGGGGTAACCCATTTTCAGGCAGCTGCTAAGCACAGACCGAGACTGGATAGGGGGAGGTCACATTTCTTTACGTTTTCAAAAAAACAGAAAATGGCGGGAATTCTCTTCACACACAGGCGATTTTTTGGATGGATTTTTGATCGATTTTTAGGGAGATTAAAGGGCTGAATTTGATTGGGTTTGTTCCTATGGACCTAACAGGCAAGGTAAGGGTGTTGGAATGGATCCAAAGTGGCTAGAACTCGAATTGGAAGCGAAAACTTTCCAAAAATATCATGGTTTATTTTGGGCAAGTTTCTTGGTTTATTCTTGGAAACTTACGTGTAGAAGTGGAAGGAAACTCTTCTTAAAGACTTGTTTCTATCAAGGGAGGAGTTTGGACAGCTTTTATTGATCGAAAGCACGTGAAACAGAAAAAGAAAAAAAAGGAAATAACGTAACGTGCTGTGGAGGAAAAAACCAAGTTTATTCTCGAATTTTCTTTGCTCTACTATGTATAAAAGGGTTGGTTAGGGTCCTAGGAAGGAAAGGAAGAAGTTAGGGGAAGTTTAGAGCCTTAGAGAAGCTAAAAAAACCATTGGAAGAAATCACGTTTCTGCTGGTGCAAGCCGTGGCCGGAGAAGAAGAAGAACATAAACAGCAGAAAAAGAAAGTCGCAGATTCTGTGACCGTAACTTTCAAATTTTAAACCTTTTGTAACAATTTTTGCAACAGTTATCTTCGCTTCGCAACAGTTCCGCTGTAGAAATAGGTTTCGTAACAATTATATTCGTTACAGAACCCGCTGTTTAGAACTTTTCACTCTTTTAATCTTGATGTTTCATGCTTCGTGCTTACAATTATTACTTCAAGAACCATATTAGAGGCAAATATTAGAATCACTTTAAAGAAGAATATTGCATGAATATTGATTAGAGTTTATCAATTAATTGGTCAATGGTGGAATCCAAAGTCTCGGTATTTTCTTATTATTATTGAAACAATTTTATTTAATTCTAAAAAATCCTTCACAAGCCCGAGTTGAACGAACTTTACTCACCACTAACCTCTGCACCGCTAACTCAATGCCATCAGCAACACAACAGCACCATCAGAGCAGCCACTGCCTTCTCCATTTCAGATTCAGAAATCCATTCGAAACCCTGTAACTTCATCACCACCTGCAGTATCACTTCATCCAACTGAGATAAAAATTCAACAACCCTTTTTTTTTACTATCTCTACCACTTCTAATTACAACTACAGTTTCATTGATTAACCATCTAAACCTCAGTTTCATCACGTCTTCATCAACATCCATAATTCATAAATTTATTAACTAAAATCAAAAGCTTTACTAAGACAGTGAGAATAAATTACCTCCAAACAGATTCTCTCAACCAACTGAAATCAATCCCTTCGTCAATCTGATTCGAATCATCAATACATCACCATCTCCTCCTTAATTCATCAGTTCATCATAGCCAACTTGTTGTGATTGAACAACAAATTAACAAACAGATTGATAGAAAATGGGATAAATGGTGATAAACACCTCTTGAATCAAAGATTCAAACCAAAATCTGTGCTGTGAAGCGCAGCCAATAAAGAACAAAGTTAATTAAATTTTAGATAGGCTAAAACGAGTTTTATTACAGCTTAAAAGGACCAATGATTAACCCTAACAACACGCAATAGATGGAGAGCACGTGTCTCCCATCCAATGGCCAGTAACAGAATTATTAACTACACCCAGATAAACACTAGTGGAAGCCCAATGAGGTAGCCTTCACTGGTCACACTATGACATTGCCTTCCCCAGAAAATGATCCTTGTCCTCAAGGATAAACTTTGGGTAGTGTGCTTTGATATGAGAAAGGTCCTCCCATGTAGCATTCTCCGGAGAAGAGTTAGTTCATTGTAGTAGTATTTGCTTGACCAATCTGCGGCCCTGTAGAATAGTTCTGGTGCGTAAAATCTTCTCAGGCAACATAATAATTTGACCCTCATGATCAACCACTGGCAGTGTTGGAGATGGAGTGTGTTTGAGGCCAATGTGCTTTTTCAGTTGGGAAACATGAAAAACTGGGTGTATACGTGCATGAGAAGGTAGCTGTAACTTGTAGGCAACTTGACCAACTTTCTGCAAAACTGGAAAAGTCCCATAAAATTTTGAAGAGAGCTTGAAATTCTTTCTGAGTGAAATAGAGGCTTGCCTGTAAGGTTGCAGTTTGAGAAATATTAAGTCGTCAACTTCAAAACTCCTATCCTTGCGTGACTTGTCAGCATAAAACTTCATTTTCTCTTGAGCTGTATGGAGTGATTCTTTGAGAATATCAAGCAAGGAATCTCTTTCCTTCAAATATGTTTCAACTGCATCAACTGTGGTGGTGGCAGTAGTTGGAAATACTAAGTGAGGAGAGACATACCCATAAAGAGCTTGTAAGGGAGACATTTTGAGGCTGGTATGAAAGCTTGTATTATACCACCATTCTGCCAGAGCTAGCCATTGGCTCCATTTTCCAGGCTTGTGGCTAGTTAAACATCTCAAGTAAGTTTCTAAGCAGGCATTCACTCTCTCAGTTTGGCCATCTGTTTGAGGATGATATGATGTGCTTAAGTTAAGACTAGTACCCAAAGCCTTAAATAGGTCCTGCCAAAAATTGCTGGTGAAGACCTTGTCCCTATCAGACACAATGGATGTTGGCAAGCCATGTCATTTGAACACTTGAGATAGAAATGCCTGAGCAACTGAAGCTGCTGTGTATGGATGTTGAAGTGCCAAGAAATGTGCATATTTGGTTAGCCTGTCCATAATGACAAGGATAACACTTTTCTTGTTGCTGACAGGTAAGCCTTCTATAAAGTCCATTGTAATATGTTGCCAAGGATGATCAGGTACATGGAGAGTTTGAAGCAGTCCTGCAGCATTGGTTGTGTCACTTTTGTTTCTATGGCAAACATCACAATGAGAAATAAGAAACACAATGTCTTTATGCATTCTATTCCAATAAAAATGGCTTATTGCTCTCACAGAAGTGGCTTGAATGCCAGAGTGTCCTCCAATGGCAGAATCATGTAGTGAAGCCAAAAGTGTATGTACCACATTGCTGCCAGTGCCAATGTATAGTTTGTGTTTGTACCTTAAAACACCCTCCTTATAAGTTAAATTTGGAACACTCATAGGATTGAGGAGAAGTGCAGAGATAAGTTGATTTGCCTTAGGGTCATTGACATAGCTACTGGTAACCTCATGAACCCAATTTGATGTAAACAAGGACAATGCATTACAAGCAGCAGCTTCTTTGGGTCTTCTGGAGAGAGCATCAACAACAACATTCTCAGCTCCTTTCTTGTACTGAATGTCATAGTCAAAGCCTAAGAGTTTGATCAACCATTTTTGTTGGAAGAAGGTTGTAAGTTTCTGCTCCATAAAGTATTTGAGGCTTTGATGATCTGTCTTAATGGTGAACTTAGTCCCTTGTAAATACTGTCTCCATCTTTGAATAGCCAAAACCATAGCAATAAATTCTTTTTCATAAGTGGAGAGAGTTAAAGCCCTTGGACCCAATGGTTTACTATAATAAGCAATTGGTCTTCCCTCTTGTAGCAAAACTGCTCCAATGCAAGAATCACTAGCATCACTTTCAACCACAAATGGCTTGGTGAAGTTAGGCAGTGCCAAGACAGGTGTATTGCTCATGGCAGTCTTGAGGTTCTCAAAAGCAGTAGTAGCAGCAGAGCTCCAGTGAAATGCATTCTTCTTTAAAAAAATCAGTGAGAGGTTTGCTGATGGAGCTATAACCCTGCACAAACTTCCTGTAATAACCTGTGAGGCCAAGAAATCCTCTAAGATCTTTAATAGTCTTTGGAAGTGGCCAGTTTTTCATGCAGTCAATCTTGGAAGGATCAGCGCTGACTCCTTCAGCTGTGATGATGTGGCCCAAATATTCAAGAGAAGATTGCCCAAAACTACATTTAGACAGTTTAGCAAACAATTGGTGTTATCTAAGTAAGGAGAAGACAATCTTGAGATGTTTTAAATGTTCATCCATGTTAGCACTATATATGAGTATATCATTAAAGAAAACCAAGACAAACTTTCTCAAGAATGGTTTGAAAATATCATTCATTAAAGCTTGGAAAGTTGCAGGTGCATTTGTAAAGCTAAATGGCATTACTTTAAACTCATAATGATCGTGATGAGTTCTAAATGCTGTCTTGAAAGTGTCCAAGTCATGAATTCTTATTTGATGATAGCCAGCCCTGAGATCTATCTTGGAAAAAACAGCATATCCACATAACTCATCTAACAGTTCATCCACAATGGGGATTGGGAATTTATCCTTGATGGTAATGCTATTTAATTTCCTATAATCCACACAAAACCTCCAAGTGTTATCTTTCTTTTTGACTAAAAGGATGGGAGATGCAAAATGGCTATGACTTGGTTGAACGATGCCAGATTGGAGCATATCCTTCACAATGTGTTCTACTGCATCTTTCTAAATATAAGGGCATTTGTAGGTTCTGAGGTTAATAGGTGTTGAATTAGGTTGAAGAGGAATTGTATGATCTAAATTCCTCTGAGGTGGCAGCTCAGTAGGTTCATTAAAGATATCTTGAAACTTATTGAGTAAGGGAATCAGTATGTCAGGAGTGGTGGTTGTAGAAGAAGAAGAAATAGAGAACAATGTACCCACCAAGCCATGAGAAGTAGTATAAAAAAATTTCTTAACAACTGCACTACTCATTTGAAGTAAAGATGTCTGTGGAGAAATACCTTGTAAAGTGATTTTCTTATTGTGGTGGCTGAAGGACACACATAGCTTTGAAAAGTTAAACATTACATCACCTAAAGTCTTGAGCCAGTCTGCACCAAGGACAATATCACATCCTCCTAGTGGTAAAGTTCTCAGATGCTCCACAAACTGATGGCCTTGCATGCTCCATTACAGGTCTGAAAAAATTCCAGTGCTGACTGTTCTTTCTCCATTAGCCACAGTGACCATCATTGGTTTAGTTGGTTCAATGTAACAGTTTAATGAAGTAGCTAAAGAAGAATCAATAAAACTTGTTGTGCTTCCAGTGTCAATGAGGATAGAAATTTTGTGTTTGTTGAGTAAACCAGGAATTCTAATTGTTTCTCCAGTTGCATTCCCTTTGAGTGCATAAAGAGAGATCTCAACATCAGATTGTACTGGAGATTCTTGTGCTTCTTCATATATTTCTTCCTCTTCTTCAGTTTCTGGAGACTCAGCAGTGTCCATATGAAGCATGTAAACTTTTTTTTTTTTCCCTTTACAGAAATGCCCTGGTTTATAAACAGCATCACAATTATAACACAACCCTTGAGCTCTCATTTTATCCATATCTTCCTGAGAAAGCCTCTTCATCACTGGAGGTGTAGGAAGAGGTTTTGAAGTAGGGGTGAAAAAAGTTTTAGGAGTCATAGGTGAAGACTTTGGAGAAGTAAGAATTGGTTAAGGAAAATTTGGTGTAGAGGAAGATGGTCTACTGGAAGTGTGCACCCGAAGGCGTTTCCTCAGTAGTCATCTTTTCAGCGTGAATCCACGTTCGTCCAAGGACCATGTCATATCCAGGATCCTCCCTAATTATGTGAAATTTGGTTTCTGCTCAGGTTGAACCAATTTTCATTTTGAGACTGATGTAGCCATACACATCTTTAGGTATACCTTCGTGATCCCTGACTGAGATAGGAGCACATGTAGCTTCTTGCCTAGTAATGCATGTAGCTCTGAGAATCTTTAAAGGAATAATATTGACAGTTGTGCCAACATCGATTAATGCTCTCCTGAATTCATTTCCTTTGAGATGGACTGTGGTAAGAAGTCCCCGATCGTACATCTCCTTGTCTGTGGCTGGAGGTTCAGGGAGCGTTTCTGGAATGCACAAGTGATGCGCGTCGTTTACATAACAGATTAATTTACTTCTTTCCACACAATTAACTGGTAATATAATGACAAGGAGTTCGTTCCCACGAAGAGCAGGGAGTTTCTAGTTGTTAAAAGTAACCAAAAAGGGGGGGGGGGGTTAGATTTCAAATCAAAGTAACTAATAACATAAAATAATAATACTTTGTTGTAAATAATAATAAGAAAGATGATTAAGGAATCATTCGCCGTCTCTGAACCGAAACTTAATTAAATACAAATTTATTTCTTGTTAAACTTATATTGTTACCAACCGTAGAATAACAATAAGCTCTGCTATCCCCGGATTCCTACTGTCACTGGATACGGAAGCGCTCGACTACCAGATTCTATCCAACCAACCCACCAAGAATAAGCTCTCAAGGTGTAAATTAGTCGAATGCTTTACACCCTTTTTGAATCAGGTTGATCCTAGCATCAGATGCATAGGCTCGGCCTGCTTACTAGTGTTATCTTTACACACAATTGCTTAACAAAATCCCTCTGTCAGCTCTTGCGATTTACTACTTGTGTAAAGAGTTGATGTGACAATTACACGTATCACACAACCCTAAACTAGTAGAAGAAATATTGATTGGTTAATTTAATTGATCATTTTAAATAACCCCTCAGTATTCTTAGACAATAAAAATAATAAAGATAATCAACAATAAAATAAAACTTAAAATAAACATGGTTAAAGAAAATAATGTTTCATGGTTCAGGACTTTGAAATCATCACAAATCAATTAAAAATTTAACTACTCATAATTAAAAAGTACTACAAATTAAATAAAGAAGAAAGAATTAAAATGGAACTAAAGATAAAAAGCTCACGGTAAGAGCCAGGAGCGTTCTCTCTATTTCTCGCTATAAATGAATGATCAAAGAAGAAGAGTTCTTTTCCTCTCTCACTCGACCCCTATTTATAGAGAAAATGTCACCGCCACCGTTCTCCAAATTTCTCCACCGCGTGCATAAAAACCGGACTCGATAAGAGTACAAAGTCGGTTGACAGCATTTTGGTTTGTTACAAATATACCAGATCCTGACATGTTGCGATTGGGTGTAATTTATTAGAACGCCTGCGTCTTTATGATTGGGTAGATCTTTAACGGGGCCCATGTGGAACATTATTTCTTCATCTAACACTGTCGATGCATCCAACTTGATGCTTCATGATGTACAGGATCTTCACTTTCCCAAGTAATCAAAACACAAGTCAGAGACTTGTTTCCTTCAGCTTTTGCATGAGATAATGATTACTCTCATATGTGGGTCCCGCGTCAACTTTTCTTGTCCATTGTTAATCAAAAATTCTCGCTCGTGTTCCAAAGACGTCTGACAAAGTTCAGAATTTTGTTGGAGAGGGAACAATTGCTGATGCTATGATAAGACCCGAAACAACTTAATTATATGCAGACGGATTCTTATTGGATCAAACTGTAACGGGACCCGGTGGAGTGTACGTGTCTTATTTTCACCCATTGTAAATCCAGTATTGATACACCATGCTACACCAGATTCCCACCTTTCCCCAACATGTCAGGGACATGTTCTGCAAACTTTTCCATACGGGCCCCACTTTAATTTTCTTTGTAAAAATTCTCTTCGTTCACATGTATTCGTACATGATTACTTAGTGGACCCATATGCAACCACAAGCGTGCTTGTCGTTAATTAATGTCTTGTTGCTGATAGGAGGAAGATGAAAAGTGGTCGTCCCTTAACGTCTGCAAAGGTGCCAATAGCATCCGTCCACAAAAATCCATTTAATCAGGAATCAAATCCGACTATGTTTACAATTTCGTTCTCCGGAGTGTGCAGAAGAGGTGCCGTGAACTAGTTTCCCCTTAGTATTTCCTGACCTGTCAATAGCACTTGACCATAAAATGACCATTTTGCCCTTTCAGTCTTCCAAGTTCGTGTTTTGCTCATAACTTCTTCATACCAACTCAGAATGACTCAGCTCTTTCACCATTGGCTTCATCTTTTTCTCCTCTTTAATGTGAGAACCAGAACTCCCAGACTTGAACGAGTTCCACTTGGTCTTTAGCTCTTCTCGGTGAAATGACCATTTTTCCCTTTTAGGTGATTTCTTCTCCTTTTTATCTGTAAGCCCCAAAATTGCTACAAAACTAGAAAATAAGAGTAATAATACAAATATTTGCAAGAAAATAACAATAAAGCAAGGAAATATAATAGCAAAATAGTGCCAATTATGCACTTATCAACAAGCGTTTTCCCGACACTATGTGATTCAAAGCCATGAACATGTCTTTCCTCTAAGCCTTTGACAGAAAAAGCAATTCACATACATGCTCGATCAAGGATTGAACTGTTTCTTTGACAAGTCCCTCAGAGAGGGTGAAAGTCCTGATTCAGAGAGGGTTTCTGTGTACCCCTTCAGTCCCCAGTTCTCCTGAGTCAACTTTTTCTTTGAAGATGCGCTTTAAAATTCTACAATCGCTTGTTGGATGACTGGCAAATCTATGAAAGCGGCAATAACGTGGATATTCCATCTCCTTCTCAGTTGGTTCTCTCCTGACAGGAGGCAATTTGATCACACCATCTTGGATCCAGACTTCTAATAGCTCGGTCACCTCTTCAATGGGAAAAGGAAAATATGGGTCTGCCTGGTCATTTTGTTGTCGCTGAGTCGGTGCTTGTGCATTTCGAGTTTGGTTATCCTTCTTTAATGCTTTTGCAGGAGCCTGGGATGTTGGAGAAGCGTTTTTATGTTGTGTGTTAGCCTTCCTTTTACTCCCTTCAACAACAAAATTTATGGAAGTTTGACTTATTGATCAAGCGCCTGGTGCTTCCTTGAGTTCCTCGCGGTTCCTCGACTTTTGTAGCTTTTGCTCTTTCCAGTAAGGTCGGAGCAGTGGTCGCTGACCGTTTGGCTACTTCATGAAGATCTGAGAAAGTCTGGAATCGAAGATTCTCCGGTAAATCTCTGTACTGGGATCATTCCGTTAATGCATAAGTCTACAAGTTGTTGTTCAGTGACATTCAGATCATCACAATCCAAAGCTTGGACTCTGAATCTTTTTACATAGTCGTTCGGATGTTCAGTATGCTTCTGAAATATCCTTCCCAGATCAGAGAGAATAACTTCTTTCGAGACGAACAAGTATTTCCGGTAGAAAGCATTAATCATTTTATCCCCAACTGGTGATACTTCCTGGCGCAATGTTATTGTACCAGGTATATGCTCGCCCGGTCAGAGATTTTGAAAATTCCTTCAGATGGACAACATGATTGTGTTCATGTTCACCCAATGATTCCAGGAATCGGGAGACATGTTCTCGAGCATTGCTCATTTCATCATAAAGTGTGAATATTGGAGAAGTGTAACCCTTCGGAAGAGGAATTCTATGTGTAGCAGCAGGATATGGAGGTTGATAACGATGGATTGATGACGTCTTTTGTTTTCCACGGTTCACTCCAAATCTTCACGAGTGATGAAATTTGATGGTTCCTTCGTTGGTAGGTTGTTTGCAGCAACTTCATCATTTTCCGGAATCTAAATTGGGGAGACGTTAGGATCAGCAGCCGAGGATACTTCTTTGGCTTTTCCTTTTTCTTTCTCTGACTGACGATGGGGCTGAGCTTGTTCAGGCGATAATTTGTCTATGAGATTCTTGATATGGGTACATAGCTCCTTATGTGTTGTAGCCATGTCTATTTGATTCTTGGCGAGAATTTCCTGAATCTTCATGAGATCAGTTATGGCAGATGGATTTTCTCTGATTTCTTCAGGAGATCGGCCGAAGAGAGGGTTATTTCCGATGTTGGTTTGAGGAGGAGTAGTATCAGTAGCGCCGCTATTGGAAACGGTAGGAGTGACTGGAGCACCACTATTGTTGCTAGTGCTATCATTGTTTGGGTTAGGATTTGTAACTAAACCTGGCCTAAGATCAACCATTTTTGTGAAAATTAGGATTGCAACCAAGAGATTAATCTCCCACTATGGACGCCATCTATTGATGGGTGAAAACAATTTGTTGGTTATTTAGGAAATTGAAAATACAAGCGTACGGGCAGAGACTCTTCGACCGAGCAAATTGCTTAAACCTTTTTCAAACAGATGCACTGCACGGGAGTGCTTAGAGTTCAAGAGATCAATCTGTAGGACTCCGGCCTAAACCAAGATAATGGCCATTCCATAGTCAATTCGGTCACAAAGAGGGATGAGGGTCAATCTGTAGGAGGGAAGCTGAGAAGTGTGTGAGATCAATGATGATCTAGGATTGTGAATGTGTTGAGGGCTTCTGCAAGTTTTGTGAACTGTTGAGTTCGGATGAGATAAGTCTTGATCAGTTGAGTGATAATTTCTTGTATATCGAAATTGTTGTTTTTCAATTGTGAATTCAGAAACTTATTTATATTGCAAGAATAGTAGACACATTGATCCCAGTAAGTGTGACGGTTTCTGGAGTGAAAGAGTGGGAAATCGTGGTTCAACCAGTTCCATGTCGTGCGGAGACTTGGTTGATTGTCCATCCACTAATTTGCTAACTTCATCAACCGCTTGCACGACTTACTCACAATTCTCATCGTGGGTGAACACACGTGTCATAAGCCGCCAGACCAAAACCCTAGCAATTATCCCCCTATGTGACGTAATTGATGTCTCATGAACGTGGAGTATGCAAGGCAGACGTGTATTTAATTAGTCAGTTGTTTACTTGACTAGACATGAGTCTTAGCCTTGATGAGTCGAGCATAATGAATGAATGTGATATGCTCTGGGACCCATAGATTGAGCATAAGGTGTCTGTTAGGACACGCTCAGACGTTGAGTCTTGATGAATTGTGATGTATCATTTTACAAGTCGAGGTAATAATGATATTTTTGGGGATTCGGATGATCGTCCGATGAGGTCGCTCAATCAAAGACTTATTTTGATATATTTAGTATAAATCAAAAATATGGATGGTCGTCCGTTCGAACCATGTTGCTCAGTCGAGCAAAAATGTTGGTAGCAGACCAAATATTAAATTAGAGTATTGATTGTTGGATCAATGCAATTCTCGAATGTTGATAGTGAATCAACATGAGAACTATTGCTCGGTTGAGCAATTGATAGTTGAATCGATGAGTTTTGAACCCAGTTGAATGAGCAATATTTAGTTTAAACAAATATTGCTCGTTTGAAAAAATATTATTCGTTTGAGCAATATTGCTCGATTCGTGAATTATTGGTAGCGGGACCAAAATAAAATATTAATTAAAATATGGTAGCTGGACCGAATATTATTAATTAAAATGTTGATTGCTAGATCAACATAAAATTATTAGGTTTGAACGTGTTCAGAATTATGCTTTGCAGAGTATTTCATTTGAAACCCTAAATTTTGATCGATTGTTGATCAATTGATGATTTATTGAAAATCAACCAATGAGCGAGAGAGGAACCGGCTACATGGGATGATGGATGACCATGTAGCACCCAGGATTAAATGCTCGTTTGATGATTATTAAAATAATGCTCGTCTGAGCATTAGGTGGTGAAACCTAATTATGGAGAGAGGAGGGACCGACCAAGGGGTGTGAAACCATCCCTTGGTGGTCGTGGGACAATCTAGTGATCGATTGATCAAGTTCCAAGTTGGTTGGAAAGAGTTTGAACCCAATATGAACTGCAGAGGATTAATTAGGTAAAAATCATTAATAGGATGTGGGACCGGCTTCTGCAAGACTAAGGGCCAACCTTGGTCGGTCAAGGTGACATGCCCGTGTCACCATATTGTCTGTGACTCAATTCTGAGAATTTTGGTATTTTCTGGTGCACGTTTGAGCAATATTTTGGATTTTCAGAAGAGTTTGATCTTGACTGAAACTCTCGATTTTGCTTTAGTGAGCAAGTAGAATTTTGCTCGCGCGACCAATATTTTAAGAATATTAAAATAATGATATTTTAATATGTGCCGTGAGAAGCACGGTCGGTCATATGACCAGTTTACTTTTTGTCTTTTTGATAGTTCGAGCAATATTTAAGAAAATATGAAAAAACCCGGGTTTTTGCTCAAATGAAGGAGTTTCATGAGATGAAGGAAGAAATAATAATAATAAAATAAGGAATTGGGAGATGTGGGACCGGCCACGGCTAGGGCATGGCCGGGCATCCCGTCTGCTCGGTCCCGTGCTCTTTTCTATTTTATATTATTATTTTTCATCACTTGAGGAAATACGAAGAAACTAATAGTTTTGCTCGAACAAGGAAGTTTACTCAAACAAGGAGTTTTCAAGAGACAAAGAGAAATAATAAAATAAGTTAAAAATAAAAGGAAGAGGTGTGGGACCAGCCACGGCGGGATGGCCGGCCGATGGGCTCGATCCAGTGCGCGCCTCTTTATTATTTTTTAATTATTCTCCTTTCTGATTTTGCATAGGTTTCCTCGTTCGTCCATATTTTTTGAATGCTCGTTTATGCATTTGGGTGCTCGTTCGTATATTATTCTTAAGTACACTAGCACCATTTTCTCGGGGCTTACTCGGTGGTGGCCCAGATGCCTGAACAGTGAATATTTATTACTACTTCGTGGAATTCAGCTGAGAATAAGCCACGAAACGGAGTAATAAAATAGATTGATTATCTATTACTAATTCATGGAATTCAATTGGGAAAAAGCCATGAAACGTAGTAATGAGATAGATTGATTTTCTATTACTAATTCATGGAATTCAATCGGGAATAAGCCATGAAACGGAGTAATGAGATAAAATAGATTATTTTTCTAGGAATTCGATTGATGAATGTTGCGCTAGAATTTAATCCATGAATTGCTCTATACTAGTATGCAATATGTCTGGGAGCATTGTTTATTCGAGAATGAGGTATGAGATGATGGAAGCATCATACTCATTCTGAATATTGATTGTGCATAGTTGGGGAACAGTGTGGTATCCCGAAGACGTTAGCGCTCCATACTAGAATGCAATATGTCTAGGAGTCGTCCAATCGTTAAGAGATCCTATACATATTCTCTCTACATAGTCAGGGAATAGTGTGGCATCCTGAAGACGTTAACGCTCTATACTAGCATGCAATATGTCTAGGAGCCGTCCAATCATTTCAATTCTATATAGAGGTGTTGATGAAATATGCGAAGTGTCGAAAAGCTCAGCCGGGGAGGTTTTACGAATAACATATTCATACAGAGCTCTAAGAGGGTGTACGCTCAGTCAGAGATTGTGAAATGACCTTTCACGAATCCTAAATTATGAGTTTCACATACATTCCTTAAGTCGTTTCAGAAACATGCTAGATCATGATTTTGCGATTTTAGCCTTTGTTGAAAATACACCACTAACACAGAGTAATGAGATAAAATAGATTATTTTCTAGGAATTCAATTGATGAATGTTGCGCTAGAATTAATCTATGAATTGCTCTATACTAGCATGCAATATGTCTAGGAGCGTTTATTCGAGAATCGAGGTATGAGATGATAGAGATATCATACTCATTATGAATATTAATTTTGCATAGTCAGGGAACATAGAGATATCCTGAATACGTTAGCGCTCTATACTAGCATGCAATATGTCTAGGAGCCGTCCAATCATTAAGATTCTATACATATGTTTTCTATATAGTCAGGGAACAGTGTGACATCCTGAAGATGTTTAACGCCTATACTAGCATGCAATATGTCTAGGAGCCATCCAATCATTTTAAATTCTATATAGAAGTGTTGATGAAATATGCGAAGTGTTGAAAGCTCAGTTGAGAGGCTTTACGAATCACATATGCATGCCTGCTTTGAGAGGATGTACGCTCAGTTAGAGATTATGACATGAGCTTTCACGTATGAATCCTAAACATACGTATCTGAAGTCGTGTCATAATTATGCAAAATTATGATTTTACGATTTTAGCCTTTGTCGAAAATCCACCATCAACACACTCCTGCTCCCCCGCTGGCTCCGTAGGACGATCCATCAAAAAACATGGCCCAAGGCTTTTCTGCTTCCGCGGCTGCCACTTCCTTGGGTATATCATCATGAACTTTGTCATTTCCTTCTCCTGGGAACATTTCCAGCAAATCTACTATCGTCTGGCCCCGAACTCCTTTGGGTCTTTGATATTTGAGCTCGAATTCGAACAGTTGCAATAGCCATCAAGCGGTTCTTCCTGTCAGTACTGGTTTGGACGCTAAGTACGCTATTGGATTGGGGCGGTAGAGATGAGGTATCCACGGATGTAAGAACGCGGATAATAGCTGGGTGAGCCCGGGTATGAAACGCCTTATATATGATATTCTTACTATGAATGCTTGAAATTCCTTGACATTTGTTGGCAGGGCCATGGTTGTGATGGTGTCAAATTTGTCAGGATCTACTTGGATTCCCTCATTTGTGACCACAAAGCCCAGGAACTTGCCAGATGCCACTTCGAACGCGCACTTGAGGGGGTTTATTTTAAGCTTGAATTTGCGTCATCGTTCAAAAACTGTCTTTAGGTGCGACACATGGTCCTCGGGGATTCGCAACTTGACCGTTATATCATCCACATACACTTCTATTGTTTGATGTAATAATTCATGAAAGATCAATGTCATGACGCACTAGTATGTGACGCCCACATTCTTAAACCCAAAGGGCATTACAATGCAGTAAAGTTCCCGTATGAGTTCTGGAAGACGGTCTTCATTGCGTCTGAGGCTGTCATCTTTATTTGGTTATCCCCGCTAAAACAATCCATGAAGGAGAACCTTTTATTACCTCATGTCGCATCTACCGTCATGTCGATGTTGGGAAGTGGAAAATCATTTTTAGGGCACGCCCGATTGAGGTCCCAGTAGTTTACGCACCTAATCTTTCCATTCTTTTTTGTTACGGGGAAGATATTTGTGAGCTAGGTTGGGTTGGATGTGCTTAATGAATTTAGCTTCTAGCAAACGCTCCACCTCCTCTTTGATTGCAAGAGTCGTTGCCTGAGGGAACTCGCGACTTCTTTGCTTCACTGGTGAACTCAGGCGAGACGCTCAGGTTATGGGCGACGAGGTTGTTGTCGAGTCCCGACATCTCATCGTATTTGAAGGCGAATACGTCCTTATACTCTCTGAGTAGTGCTATCAAGGCTTCCCTTTCGTTTTCGTTCAGACTTTTACTGATCTTGATAAAGCGCTTCTCAGTTTGAGTTCAAATATTGACTTCCTCCATTCCGTCCATGGTAAGGTCTTCAGGTGTTCGGTCCTACGACGGTGTTTGTACTTCCTTTGTATGTTAGTTCTGCAAGACGTCGTCGTCGAACACGTCATATGGTAACTCGTCTAACTCTTTATCAGTGCTTTCTGAGGGAGGCTTCGTTATTTCGTCAATTGACGACATAACACACTCTTGTTCGTCACTAAGAGCCCCCTCGGATGATTGCTATAAGTGGTACACGTGTCCTCCATCTGGCTTTGATAAGCGCTAGAACCTAGGTTATTCTTCTTGCTTCCACTTCTTTTCGGTCGGATGGACCATTCTAGAGGGGCTGAATACCGACTTGGTCGCCCTTGGCTTTTCCTATTCCTCCCATTTAGGTAATGGGATGGGTTGTACCTATGGTACTTCATCTGCCTCCTTTGGGGACTCGTAAAACACCGCGTCTGCAATATATGCCTCCTCCGGGTCAAAAGGATTACTTGTCGCTGGGATATGATACTGTTTGCCTATGTTGGTCTTGATGCACTGATGATATGTCGTAGATACAACCTTATGGTTGAGGAACCAACCTCGTCCCAATAATACATTGAATGTGGTGTCTTCCTCTAAAACGTAAAATGGAGTGAGCGCTCTAATGGGTCCGACCAGCATTACCAAGTTGATGATCCCGATAGCCGTCTGTTTGTGGCCTCCAAATCCCTTAACAGTTGTTTTTCGCATCTGTATGGATGACCATTGTACTCCTAGGAGTTCGAGGGTATGCAAGGAGATCAAATTTAGAGACGCACCACCATCGACAAAGGCTCTCTTGAGTGGTTTTCTGTTGATGTTTACTATGAGGTATAAAGGCCTGAGGTATTCTCCCGGGTAGCAGATGTCTTCGTCCGTAAATACGATCGCCCCCTTGGGAATGGGGTCATACGGGTTTCCTGCCGCGATAGCCGCTATTGCTTTAGACACTTCCTTGATCTGGTTTTCGCTGAAACCTAACGAGTCAATGAACTGTTGAGCTAATATCGTTTGCGCGAACTTGCTGGCTACTACTTCAGTGTTTTCGAACGCGGGGGGCTCTACATCCACCTCACATATCTCGTCATCCGCGTATTCTCATGGCTTCCATACGTCTCCGCTCGGGTTGTGGGAGAGCATCATGACTTGGTGCTGCGATGGTCTATCGGTTCCTTGGTTGCTCATTTCAATCTCTCCCGCTGCTAACTTTCGCCGAAACATTCGTCGGAGGGGATAACACTCGAATGTTGGATGGTGTATCCTCTGATGGTAATGGCAGTACTTAGCATCGTTTTGGTCGATCGTGCTGAGGTCTACCGTCAATGGTGGCAGCGGAATTTCTTTGTTTGCCATCCATTTTTCAAGTTGCCCTATGATTTGTTCGCAACTACAAGGTAAGGGAGGCGGCTTTACGAAATCCTTTCTCTGTCCCTTGAAACCCTCTTTATTGTAAGATGGGATGTTGGCACATTCCACCCTTCATGACTGTTGTTTGCGTTAGTGCTTCGTGGAGCCGCTGATACTGCATTAACTGAATAGAGCTAGGTGTAGTCTGCGTTGGGCTCGTCCACACAGTCGGCGATCCTTGCTGCTGCTTCTTCTAGTTCCACAAAAGTCTGGAACCAAAAATTAACAAGGCTTCTCCTGAAGGCGGGCGTCATTCCGTGTATGCAGATCTCCACTAACGCCCCCTCCTTGATATCTTTATGACAATCTAATGCGAAATGACAGAACCTGTAAATGAATTTTACTACATCTTCCCCTATCCTCTGGGAGCAGCTGCTCAGGTCTATTGATGTAATCTTTCTCTTGACTGAATAGAATTTTCTGAGGAAGAGGACGGATATGGCTGCCCATGAATCTATGCTTCCCGGTTTTAAGTTATCATACCAGGTGAATGATGTATCCGAGAGTGACTTGGGGAATTTCCTTAGACATAGCTTTCCATCAGTAGCCCGATTGTTCATGGTTGACAGAAATCGGCTCAGGTGTTCACATGCATTCCCTTGTCCGTGTATACTTTGAACTTTGGTGAGGTGTAAATCTCGGGATATTGATACTCTGTAACTTTCGGAATGTATGGAATGTTCATGAAATCGTAGTTGTCTTATTTCACCACCCGGTAGTTGGCCTCCAGGTACTTTGCTATCGCCTCCTGTGTCATGATCGCGGGTATTTCTCCGTCTATGGTGTCTTCTTTAGTAGCGTTCTTCTCTGCTTCCACCGCCTTCATCAATTTCCTCAGTTCTTGTTCTCTTCTGACATGATCCTCCAACTCTCTTTGCGTGTCTCGTAGAGTTGGTCGCATAGGTGGTGTATCTTCGGGCATTTGTTGTTTGTCTCTTTCTTGTGAAGCTCCCGCTCCTCCTCCTTGTATGACCGGGCTCTACACTATCCCTCCGCGTGCAACTCCTACTCTCTCGCCTTCAGGGTTGAGCAGCTGGTCGACTGGTTGGTTTTCCAACGCGCCCGTGTTGGTATCTGTTGGGTTTTTCATGGCGGATGAGAGACGAGCCTCCGGGTGTGGTTGCCAAATGTTGAGAGGTAAAGATGAGATAGGTCATGCACGTCCTAGTCACAATAATGACAACACCTTTTCCTAGAATAGTATGAGAGAGAGCTTGCTTTCCATTGTACTATGTCCTTCTTTATATAGGTTTTACCCAAATCCCTTTTCTCATGACATTATGCCACATGTCATGGAAGCCCCCTTATTTACCATTATTGTCATTCCTCCTAATGTAACCTTCCACTTCTTATTAATTCCTTCCATATCCTTCCTACTCCATGGATATACTCTATTGGGCTTGGGCCTCAGTTCCCATGTTACCTAATGGGTTCACCCTTTCTCTAGGACTCCCTGGCCCTACTAAGGGGTAGTTATTTTCATGTATCCACACTAATATTAGCAATAATTGGAAAATATTTAATCTCGACCTAACATGTCGAAAGTGGTTCGGGTAGCCAAATAGAGAAATTATAATATTAATGATGGTAAGTAGACAAATAAAATATTGCTAGTTATTCCTACTGTGATAGCTCGAATTTTCGGACTTCCAGCGGACACATATTCGACCTCATGGGTCGGGTCCGATCCAGCTAGCTAATCCAAATTTCCGGACCGCCACTCGTGTAGGACCAGATTTTTCGTTTCAAAATACTTTAATAAAATACAAAACTCAACTCAAATGAAATATAATATTACTTTTAAAATTATAAAACTATAAAATAATAATTACAAAATCAAAGTATATTAAAGCAAACCAACACTCTGGATTAATTCAAAATGCGCAAAGCCCAAATCCCCATGATAAATAATAATTTCTTTTACGGCTAGTGTTTCTTCATTCTCTGCGGAAAAAGGAGGAAAAGGGGTGAGCAAACCACAGCCTAGTAGGAAGTTTCTAAAAATAATAGAGTGCATCGAAAATCAAACACATGCAACTGATATTATAATTAAAACCATGCATAAAAATTCGCACTAATACTTACGCCGTTTTAACCATAAATATTTAACACTTTCTTACTCAAATCTTCAACCTTAAAAATCTAGATCATTAATCTCGTTGTCATAGTTATTTCGGTAAACAAACAACTACTATTCTTCTTTTTCTTTCTTCAAATGATTCTTGATCTAGTTGTCAGAGTTATTCCGGTAAACAAACCATTACTGTTCCCCGAACAGTCTTCCCAGGGTAGCCACCAGTGGTGGGATGCCATAAAGGCCTGACATTTCAACAACGGAGAGACTTATATATCCGTTTCAAATCAGCACAATTTACCCGCGTACAAACACCAAACTCATCTCCAATAACTTATAGTCTAATTTAATAATTTTACTTTCACAAATCGAAACTCAATTATTATGCATTAATATAATTTCTTAAACAAACAGTACTGCCTAGATCAATTGTTAAAAAAAATCTAGAATAATGTAATAATAATGGTTAATAATCAATATGCAAAATTTCATAAATAAATCAATTCATACTAAGAAAACAACTTAATAAATTTAAAACAACTATCAGTATTATTAGCATGAAAATGAAAAAAATCAATATAATTATAATGTTAAAATAGGTTTTGATTTTTGTATTAGGTAGAAACCCCTACCTCAAAACTTTGCAAAAGAATCTTGATACAACACCTTTGTTTTTTTTGTTTTTTTTTATCCTTAAATCAGATGCTTTTATTTCTATCTTCTTGTGTAGATAAAATTATGAGATGAAGAATAACTAAGGAAAATGATGGGTGAAAGGGTTTGGTTTTCTTTTGTTGTTTTAGAAGGAAAATCAGAGAGAGAAAGAGAAAAAAAAAAAAAGAGGTGAAAATAATAGCTAACGTTTTGTTTTCTTTTTGTTTCATTTTGCTATTAGTAACGTTCACTAAAAGAAAAATGATAGAAAAATAAAACCAACCACATGCATGTCAATAAATCTTTTATCTTAGGCAATACTTTTTTTTTATCAAACCAACCACATGCATGCAAATAAAACCCATTGATTTAGATTTTAATTCCTGATTTAAAGTTTATTTCCTATAATAACGTGACAGCCCATGAATGCTATTTATTAATTTAGATTTACCAAAACAAAATAAATATATGTACATTTATTCTTTCCATCCTAACACAAATGAAATTATTAGTGATATTTCTATTTTTATCCAAATATACTTTCCATACACCTAGCATAATTTCACATTTAAATATTAAAGAAAACTCCTTTAATTTCGCAAAACGTAAATAAGAAAAATTTTATCTAATTTCGCATTATGATATATATATATTTAGTACTAATCATTAAATTTCCTAGTTTATCTTTATAAACTTAAATACAAAATATATACATACATTTTTACTTACCTATTAACTAGGGAATGATCGGTGCCATAACGGCCCGGACTATTTCTCAGTGTCATAAGTTGAAACAACAAAAATTCTTTAAACACATCACTTACTCTCAAATATTAGGCTTATTGTTTTCTTCAATTACAAAAAGAAAACAAAAGAACACCCCTCATCACTTTTATGCATATCTAGAAACATAATAGCACTGAGAAAAAAAATGGGACTTCACGGATCTTTGATTGGGTCACCGACTTCATAACAACATAACCTGGCAATCCAGTTTTTTAAACCATTTCTCATTTTGGTACTCTTTCTTCTAAATTTTGAATCATGTATGTAAGATGAAAAGCCGTTGTGTTTATCTTAAGGTCTTGTTTCTCCACCTCTCATACAAATTTCGGTTCCAGACAATATAAGCATTCAAACAACTAATGTAATCCCACGTTCAACATTTTGCCATTAAGTATTGGTGTGTTCACCACTTCACCTTGTTGATATTATCATACTTTTTGAATTATGGTTTACTTCTGTACTCGAAAACAGTACTGACGCTTCCATCTTTGAGGATGAAGTCCATGTTGTATAGCCTACTTTTTGTTCCCTCGCGAGCGAAGAAATAATAATGTGTCTTAGCTTCGTTCAAATAGAACAATACATTAACTCCAACATATATGTTAGTAGATAACCTAAATTTCATTTTAGTAACATTGAATCAAATTCTTGTTATGATCATACAGATTCATAATACTACGTATTAGTATACTTACGTAGAAAGGGAGCATGTTCAATGGATTCCACTCATAAGACATGATTAACCAAATATAATGAACGATATTTTGGGGACTACTCTAAAATAGGTGGGGGACTACTTTGTTATATGAATGTCCACCCTACATTTTAAGGGGTGTCCTAAAAGATTAGGGAAGACTAATCTGCCCTTATCCTAATTAAGGTTATAACTAATCCTAATAAGCCACTAATTTAACCACTACCCACTAATCTAACCCCCTAAATTAAAACCTAAAATCAGTTTCAAAACCGTTTTTTTTCTTTTATTCTTCTTCTTCATCTTCTTCTTCTTCTTCTTCTTCTTCTTCTTCTTCTTCTCCTCTTCTTCATAGACATCGTCGATTCGAAAAAAATTCATCGTCGATTAATCAATTTTTATAAACAATGCGTTCTAAGCAGACACCAAGAATTCCAGGATTGAGTCCGGGTCTGGCAAATATAGCGAATTTCCCAAATCAATTTGAAGTTGATAAACAACTTCAAGCAAAGTTGGGAGACGAAGTCAAGCATCCAGCATCAACCAAGAAGTCCGATTCGAGTAAAATGAAAATCCGCAGGTAATTTCCTTCATACCCATTCCTTTTAATCGTTTTTTGTTGAAGAAATCGATTAGAAATCATCAAAAACCATAGAAAATGGTAGTTACAGTATAGATTTCGGCTAGGAGAAATTTTGAAAACCCTAGATTTTGGTAACCGAACTTTCAATATGAAGAACAGTTCGGCCAATTAGGAATTTTTAGGTAACCGAACTATGTAGTTCGGTAAGCTCGCAAAAAAAACGTAACCGAACTCCTTCTTTATATGAAAATTTTGAGTTAGGTTTAGTCGATAAATTTATATAGGTAACCGAACTTTGATAAAATATAGTTCGGTTACTTCGCAATTTCTATGTGGTAACCGAACTTTTATCTGTCAACACCAAACTTGTAGTTCGGTGACTTCGCAACTTATACCAGATAACCGAACTTTAGTCTGTTAACATTTTGTGTTTGATGTAATCCCATGTTTAATTTTATTTGATAAGACAATATTCTGTTTAGCTAATAATGTGGTTTTCATTCATTAGGAACAAAGGAAAAAAATCTAATCCCCACCTAGATGAAGATTTGAGAACTCCCACCCCTCGTGGTAGAATATATTTGGATTTCCGAAACCGTGGTACTAAAAATGCTAAACATGGAGGGGGGTCGTTACAGGAACTGAACCAAGAGAATGTTCGTAATGTAATCCAAGATGTCAATCAAGAGGTGATGGAGAATACAATTGATAATGTTATTGAAGAAGAGAATGATGATGAAGAAGAGCAAGGAAATGAAGACCAAGGAAATGAAGAGGTTGAACAACAAAGAGAACATGTTGAAAATGTAGAGGAAGAAGAACAAGGACAGGGCAAAGAAGGAGAAGGACAAGAGGAAGAGAAGGATGAGGAATGAGAGGAAGAAGATGAGGGAGAGGATGAAGAGGAAGAAGAGGAGGGAGAGGATGAAGAGGAGGAATAGGATGAAGAGGAGGAAGAGGAAGAAGAGGAGGAAGAGGAAGAAGAGCAAAATATTGTTCCTGTTAAAGAAAAAAAGAAGCCGAAGCCGCCTTGTGATAGATACTCACACATTCCCCCTGATAATTTGTGTTTGCCACTAGTGAACCCAACTTATGGTACTCCAAATGATGGAGGGGCCACATTGGTTGGCTACAAACACTCATGGGCTGCGAAGATCTATGCGACAAAGGTATTCTTTAAGTTCATTCTTAACTAACAAAACGATTTTTTTTGGGACATGTTTCGTCAAGTATTAATAGTGTTATGTTCTTTTCGTAGGATCATAATGATACAGTTCGTCTTATTCGTCGTCAAAAGGCGTCCAAATGGGATCTTTCTTTGGAGTGTGACGAGTTTCAAGCGAAGGTTAAAGAATGTGTGTTATGGAGAGCTATTGAGTACGCACATGTGGATTTTGACGCTGTTGCCGTATCCGCATTTCTCGAGAGGAATTATCCCAGGACATATACAATGCATCTTCCATTTTGCGAGATGGGAATTACTCCCGATGATTGCAAGATAATCACCGGCTTACCAGTGGAAGGTAAATGTCTTCGAGAAGGCTACAACCCCTCGATGCATTATGAAGCTCTTGAAAAATTGGCTCTAAAATGTCTAGGATGGGATGCAAGAAAGGCTCAATGTGAGTTTAGACGTTCTGTGAGGTCCCCTAAACGTGGCGATGAGTATAATCCAAGAGAGGAAAATGGATCATTGAAGAAGATGGTAAAGAAATTCAAGTTGGTAAAGTTGAAGGCAGCATTTGGAGGGACAAGAAAGAAGGTGGAGAAAGTAAAGTTGGTGATGGACCAGGAGACCCTTAGGCATCATGTCACCGCTTATTGGTTATATCAGCTAGGAACCGTCATTTTCCCCGACACTTCTGGAAATAGGGTGGATGCACATTATCTACAGCTTTTGGAGAATCTCGATGAGATTAACAAATACTCTTGGTCCACTGGGGTGCTTGCTTTTTTCTAGGAGAGATGAGCAAAGGGTCGAGGATTAAGACAAGGAGGTTACTTAACTCTTATTCAGGTTACCTTTTACATTGTTAAGCAGCAAATTTTTCGCTAAAATTTTCTGCTTCCAAATCAATTTTCATGTATGTGGTTAATATTTTTGTATTTTCGCATAGGTTTGGATTTATGACCACTTCCCTTCATTGGGATTGGCTAAGGAAAAGACACCTTATCCCTATGACGAACCTACAGCAGGAAAATGGTTTTTTTTTTTGACGCACAAAAGAAGTATAAAGAAGAGCAGTTGACTTCGTTGAAGGAGAAATTGGATAAATTTACGGTGAACGATGTGGTATTTCACCCCATACGCCGTACCCGATGATGTCCCTGTAGATGAAGGAGATCTGAATGGTTTCTCTACCGTCTCGGCTTACTATGGACCAATTTGGTATCCTAATGGCTACACAATATATAATCCAATGAGAATACTAAGACAACTTTGTTGTGTCCAAATGGATCCCGACGTGGAGAATGAAAATTTCAATTTGCTGGTTAAAGGAACAAAGAACACCGAGAAATATTTTGTTCCAAAACATGAACCAACTCCTACGGTAAGACATTGGAATGCACTTGGTAACTACTACTTACCTTTAGGTGATTGTGTACCTTGTGGTGGAGATGTAAATGCATGTGATGAAGATTATATGGAGTTTTATCAAGAAATTAGTCATCCTTTTGTGATAAATAGAGAACAACAAGCTAAGACTAATAAGGCGAAGGCGAAGGCAAAGGAGAGGGAGGCTAAGAGAGCTCAGAAGGAGATGCCTATTTGTGGAGAAGAAGCAAAAATGTTATGGGATAATGTGGTAACAAAATGTCTTCTCTTATACTTCCTTGTTATTTGAAAGTATTGAAAATATAAATACTTATGCTTAAAAATGGAATCAGGTGAAGAAGGGTACGAAATTGTTGAAGAAATGGATGGCTAAAATCCGTAGTGGAGAGCCGATGTCGACTAAGGAACAAACTGATGTGATTTTATGTTGTTGTAAAAAGTGATAAGTAGAGTTCGCTCAACTCGGACTTGTGAAGACTCGATTCTAGACTTATATTCCGATTAAAATAGCAAATAAACAAAGATGATATCAATATTACGAGAGACTGGGACTTAGGATTCCACCAAACTTCACAATCAATTGGTTCATACGATGATTCATAACAACACTAGCTCTTTTATAAACTCTATTCCTTTGCCAAAAGTAGATTTTATAAAGCATTAGATGTAAATCATAAGTATAGTGCATCAAAAGTTCTTAGACTAAGCATACACTATCAAACAAAATCACAAATAATCAACGAAAATCATAAATCGATTGAAAAGCAATGCAAAAAGTCATAAGAATCAATTATAATTACCATCAATTGTGAAACGTGGCTTCCTCCGTCATCCCAGTATTGGGGTTTAGCTCCTCATGGTAAAAACATGCTCAAAAGATTGATTCATGGCTCAAAAAGTGTTTTTATTGAAGAGAAATAATAATACAGCGAATCTGCAACGCTTTTCTGGCGTTACAGAAATCACCGTTACAATGAAGTGCTGTTAATAAACGATAAGTCGGTTCTGCTGTTGAAGAACGACACTCGTCTGCGACTGTTCCGTGTGGGTCAATGTTCTTCGTGTTCTTCAGCAACAGCAGCAGCAGAGCCCGGTTTCCTGCACCTTTGATTTCTCGGCTCTGTGGTGTTCTAAACTTTCCCTAACTTTCGACACCCCTTATATATGACCCAACCAATCTATTTATATCAAAAAGAGCGATTAAATCTCTCCAAAATCTTTCAAAATCTCTTCCTTTCTCTTCACGGAAAAGTTGCGGAAATTTCTTGTTTTAGAATTTCTACGCGTTTCTGAGCTTTCCTTTTGATTATAAACTCTTCCTTAGATAGATACAAATCTTTGGGAAGGTTTATAGCACTTTAATCTCTCTAAAATTTCCTAAAACAGGTCACACACGTGACTTTCCATATTTTGCTGTTGAGATAAAAATCCGTCGATTGAGCCCAGTTTAATCGATTTCAACACCCATATTAGATTCCTATACCCATAAGGAGTTTATCCTATGAAAATCAGAGGTTTAGTCGACCTCAAACTCCTCCAAATCACGATCACCAAAACTGCCAAAAACATGTTTTCTGTTTTGGTTTTGGTTTCCCGCCAAAAACAGAATTTGAACGTGAATGGGAAAGGTTACCCCTTATCCAGTGGTCGCCCCTTATCCGTTGCTAGAGTCCGCATAACACTCGTCCCTTGGGTTGCATTTATCAACTTTTCGATCCAATTTCGCCGCAAAAGCTTATTTCTCCAAAAACACCTACAAAGAGATAAAATACCAAAATAAGTACAAAAATGGGTACTAACAATATACACAATAGAGATGAAAATAGACACATAAATGCGTTTATCAAATACCCCCAAACTTATTATTTGCTAGTCCCGAGCAAATCAAAAACAGAAAATAAAATCCTAACTCACTGTCGCAGGCATCGTCGATTGCAGTTAGCATGTGCAACAAGCCTTTAAACCCCTAGGTGGCCCTAGTGGCCGAGTTATAGTCTCGGGAGGGTTTACCAGAGGTGTACCCACAAAACCTTTACTCCAGACCCTAGCTATCTACGCAGAACCTTGGAATGGCACTAAAGAACCTCCTTGGTTGGAATACTTATTGATTACGGGAGGAAGTACCCTGATGCGAAATTCCAATTGTTGTACACGAGTTTGCACTCAAGCATACTAAATTCATATATAAGTGACAGAGCTCTACTCAGATAGTCGCACTATGGACATCAATATCCGGAATCAAATAAATCACATGAATAGATTAAGAAGATGGATATAGAAATAGATGGTTGCGAATGGACTTCAATGCCGAGATGAACCTATGACCTAGTGGATTGAGATACTGGTCTGGACTAATATCAACACAACTGGCATATACAAGGGAACCAGTGGTCGACAATCCTAAATCTACATCAACTCAGCTGGCATATACAAGGGAACCAGTGGTCGACTTTATAATAAACCTTTATTTATTTATTTTTTATTATTATTATTTTTAACGACATGATTAGATCTTTTGGATCCAAGCGCATGCTTCTTGTCAGCAGATTACATGGTAATTCCCGTGGATCCTGCGTTCCACGCTTGTTTAGGCGACGGAGACAGGGAGAACACACACATATTGCTATCCAAGTGTTAATATTTATTCCGATTGGTCTAATTGGTCTGGTCTCTTCTTTTTTTTTTTAGTAACTCAATCACTCTATTTCAACCCAGCAGACATCAACATAAAAATTTGCAAAAACAAAAACAGAAGTAATAAGATGATTCTGAGATACGGTGAAACTATCATGTTATTTCTAACACCTGAGCTCTGTGCTTTTATGAATAGACTCTTATAGATATTTCCATCTAGTCAGATTGGTCCCTCAACTCCTAAAACCAAAATGCTTCCATCCACTTAGATTGGTTAGTTCCATCCTTAATAGGCATAAATTTCTAGGCTCTGGAGTTTATAATGCAACTAAAAAGTTTCTCCCATACCCCCAAACTTAATCTAACATTGTCCTCAATGTTCTAAAGATAAAATGAAAAGCATGAACAAGGAGAAACTGTTACCATTTGAAGCAAAAGAGTTAAGGAAAGATATTACCGTGTTGCATGAGAATGGGTTACCTCCCAAGAAGTGCTAAGTTTAAAGTCTTCAGCCAGACATCAAGTACTATAAAATGGCTAATTACCTTTCAAATCATATATCAGTAGTCGAAATAACTGTGGGTCATCAGAACCAAATAGCACTGCCACTAATATGAGACAACTGCACAGGATTAGAGAAATTAACAGACGGAGCACAACCTGATCTAAACTTTCTTGCAAGACAACTGGGTTTATCTGTGACGCCCTATTAGGCTTCATGTTAGTGTCTTGACAAACATATTTTTCCGAACTATGAGTTCCCAATTCCTGGACAGTATCAGGAGGATCGGGTTGTGGAGTCGGGACAGACTCAAGTAGTACCTCAGGCACACTAGACTCGAGTCCCAAGTTAGGGACTTCTAATAAGGATACTTGACCATCACTACCCCAAAAATTAGGGTAGTTAGTATTCTCAGACAAACCTCTAATTATTGCTTGAATTTCCGGATCCTCAGAGTCTTTAAAATACTCAAGAGCTTCTTCCAGTTCTCTACCCCCAAACTTAGGGTCATCATTACTCATAGAAAGACCTAACACTAGTGACTGAATTTCTGGGTCTGTAGAGTCCTTAAAATATTCGAGAGCTTCTTCTAGTTCTAAAGTTTGGTCATCTATCTTACCTAAGATAATTGTCTCATCAAATTCATCTAAAGAATCACCAAACAAAGTGTCGTCCCAATTATCCTGAACTAGATCCTGAACCAAAGTACTAATCATATTCACTTCCTCTAAATCATCAGAAGGTTGTCTAGTAACATTAAAGACATTTAGTTCAGTGGTCATATTACCAAAGGATATGTTCATAAGTCCGGTCCTACAGTTGATAACAGCATTAGACGTGGCTAAAAATGGGCGACCTAAAATCACCGGTATTTGATTCTCTGGGTCAGGGACAGGTTGTGTATCTAGGACTACAAAATCCACAGGATAAATAAACTTGTCGACCTCAATAAGAACATCTTCTATCACACCACGAGGAATTTTAACAGACCTATCAGCTAATTGCAGTGTTATCTTGGTAGGTTTCAATTCACCAAGTCCTAGTTATAAGTACACATGGTACGGAAGTAAGTTCACACTAGCTCCTAAGTCAAGTAAAGCTTTTTCTACCCTGTGTTTTCCTATCGTGCAAGCAATGGTAGGGGCACCTGGGTCTTTATACTTAGGACTTGTGGTATTCTGAATTATCGAACTTACATGACTGGCTAAAAAGGCTTTTTTAGGGACACTAAGATTTCACTTCCGCGTACACATATCCTTGAGGAACTTGGCATAAGACGGAAGTTGCCTAATTGCTTCTAGTAACGGAAGGTTTATGGTAACTTTCTTAAAAACCTCCATAATGTCATTAAAGTTGGATTCATTCTTTGTTGGTACTAGTAGCTGTGGAAATGGGGCTCTAGGAATAAAATAGGGCCTCTCAGGAACCGAATTGACATCATCAGAGATTTTATCAGTCTCCTCAGCTATGGATGGTCCTGAGGGGTGAACTACAGTTTGCTCACTTTCGGGCATGTTTACCTTATTGTCTACAACTCTACCACTCCTAAGGGTTCTAATAGCATTCAATTGATTCGATGGTTTTGTACCTACTTCATGAACTCCTCTAGGGTTGGGTTGTGTTTGACTAGGAAACCTACCTTTTTCTCTCAAAGACTCATTTATAAAACTAACTTGGGTTTTTAACTCGGAAATAGCCTGAGAATTATCTTGGACCATCTTTTTATTTTCATCTAAACCTTGTATCATCGATTGATGAAACATTGCAGTTTGTTGGTTAACAAAGCGAGAGATTCCTCTAGACTCAAAATTTTCTTATCAGACTGATTCTGAAACTGAGCTGATCCTGAAGGATTCTTAGTATAGCCAAAACCTGGAGGAGCATTCGAATTACTAAACTGACCTTGACTCTGGCCCTTAGACCATGAAAGGTTTGGATGGTTTCTCCACCCAGGATTATAGGTTTCTGAATATGGGTCAAATTTCTGACGATTATCGAGTCTAGTGTTATTATAAAGAGCATTGTCTTGCTCTTCATTATTCTGGCCTTCCCAAAAAGGCTCCAATCTACCACTAGTGTGACCCATTTCTAGAGCTTCTAACCTTTTAGCTATCGCTACAATCTTGGCATCTGATTCATAGCCTCCTTCTACCCTATTAAAGTTTCCTCTGCTTAGAAGAATTGTTTTCCGGGGTTCCCTACTATTTTCCCATTGTTGGGTCTTTTCGGAGGCTTCATTCAAAAATGTCATTGCCGCATCAACAGTTTGGTTCTCAAACCCACCTGTACACAGAGCTTCAACCGTGGTTATTGTGGAATAATCTAAACCCTCATAAAGGATCTGAACTAGCCTAACCTTTTCTAAACCATGGTGAGGACATTGTGTTAACAAATCATTGAACCTTTCCAAATACCTATACAAAGATTCTCCCTCTTGTTGTGAGAATGTGCAGATTTGCGTCCTAATAGACGATGTTTTGTGCCTAGGGAAAAACTTATTGAAAAAGGCAGATGTAAGTTGTTCATATGTTTCGATTGACTCAGAAGTCAAACTATACAGCCACGATTTGGCTTTATCTTTCAGGGAAAAGGGAAATAACCTAAGTTTCAAAGCATCATCATCTAAGCCTCTAATTCTTAGGGTACTGCAAATTTCTTCAAAATCCCTAACATGGAAATAGGGGTTTTCATTTTCTTTCCCTAAAAAGATTGGGAGCATCTGTATGGTCCCAGGTTTAAGTTCATAATTGGCTTCTGTGTCAGCTAACTTAATACACGAGGGACGAGTAGTCCTAGTCGGATTCAACAAAGCTTTCAAAGTAGCCATTTCTGGTACTATCGGAGTATTAGGGATTCTCTCCTCAGTAAAAGGAGAACGTTCAAAACATGACTCTCCGAAAATCGGACTTTCTAGATTAAGGTAATAGAGACGCTTAGAACTGCTAGGTTTTTCTTTAACAAATTTACCTAGGGCGTCTCTTTTACGTTCAGGCATACACAAGAATTTCCCAAATTGGAAGGGTGATCAATCACAAATCAAAGACGACTCAACCAAATCAAACCTATTGATTTCTAGCAAACAAAAGGCATGATGGCTCCACTTAGATTATTTCTAGACCAGCTTCTACTCTTCCAAGAGGCAACTGGGTACAATTTTAGCAAACCTCGTAGGACGATCCGAATAAAATAAGTCGAAGAGAAGTAGGAGAAGCTCAGAAGAGCTTTGATACCCCCACCTCTTTCGCAACGCTTCCCTGGGTTACAAGGCGGCTCTAATCGAATTCCAGTAATCTTCCTGAACTTTGAGATAGGCTAACAAAATACCCAATACGATCCTTTTGAACGACTTTCCTATAAGCTCGTTACCTTATCGGTCTTGTTCTAGTCAAAATTTTAAGCTTGGGTTCGCGTTCGGTATTGTTTTCCTAAGGCGGGCAAGAAGAGAACGGTGATGAAATCCGAACCCTTATCTTGTATGGCCAGGCCTTGCCCTTTACTAGGAAAATAAATGTCCGTATTCAAAACCTCAACATATATGCACCTTAAGGAAGACAGTAACTCGCTGACAGGGGATTCGCGAGTGTTCAGAATCTTACCTCCCGTTCCAGACGGGGGATGAATCGGTTGTAGTCGACTCGGGCCACTGACTCCCATGTCAGTGTATGAACCCAAGGTGCAGAGACAATATCGTAATTGTCCTCCTTCTCTGCAAACAGTTTTATATTTAAGGGTACCCTTCCGTAGAGTATATAAAAATAAAAATAAAAATAATGTCCAGAGTCCAAAAGTCCAAAAAGAAAAGAAAAATTACAAAATAATAAAGAAACCCTAATACAGTTTTTTTTTTAATAGAATAAACAAAACCCTAAAATAAATAATAATACAATAAAATAAAATAAAAATAACTAAAATAAAATCGTCTTCTTTTCCGTTCTTTTCGCTTTAATCTTTAGCTCCAAGTCTTTACGAAATCACCAAACTCTCTGGCTCAATTTTTCTTTATGTTCCAAAACCTGTAGACAAAAGATAAATACCCAAAAACGTAAAATAGAACAAAATAATAAAAATCTAAAAATAAAAATAAAAATTAAACCTAAAAATAAAAATAAATCTAAAACCCTAAAAACAAGTCCGCGTCGGCGGCGCCAAAAATTGATGTGATTTTATGTTGTTGTAAAAAGTGATAAGTAGAGTTCGTTCAACTCGGACTTGTGAAGACTCGATTCTAGACTTATATTCCGATTAAAATAGCAAATAAACAAAGATGATATCAATATTACGAGAGACTGGGACTTAGGATTCCACCAAACTTCACAATCAATTGGTTCATACGATGATTCATAACAACACTAGCTCTTTTATATACTCTATTCCTTTGCCAAAAGTAGATTTTATAAAGCATTAGATGTAAATCATAAGCATAGTGCATCAAAAGTTCTTAGACTAAGCATATACTATCAAACAAAATCAAAAATAATCAACGAAAATCTTAAATCGATTGAAAAGTAATGCAAAAAGTCATAAGAATCAATTATAATTACCATCAATTGTGAAACATGGCTTCCTCCGTCATCCCAGTATTTGGGTTTAGCTCCTCATGGTAAAAACATGCTCAAAAGATTGATTCATGGCTCAAAAAGTGTTTTTATTGAAGAGAAATAATAATACAGCGAATCTGCAACGCTTTTCTGGCGTTACAGAAATCACCGTTACAATGAAGTGATGTTAATAAACGAGAAGTCGGTTCTGCTGTTGAAGAAAGACACTCATCTGCGACTGTTCCATGTGGGTCAATGTTCTTCGTGTTCTTCAGCAGCAGCAGCAGCAGAGCCCGGTTTCCTGCACCTTTGATTTCTCGGCTCTGTGGTGTTCTAAACTTTCCCTAACTTTCCACACCCCTTATATATGACCCAACCAATCTATTTATATCAAAAAGAGCGATTAAATCTCTCCAAAATCTTTCAAAATCTCTTCCTTTCTCTTCACGGCAAAGTTGCGGCAATTTCTTGTTTTAGAATTTCTACGCGTTTCTGAGCTTTCCTTTTGATTCTAAACTCTTCTTTAGATAGATACAAATCTTTGGGAAGGTTTATAGCACTTTAATCTCTCTAAAATTTCCTAAAACAGGTCACACACGGGACTTTCCATATTTTGCTGTTGAAATAAAAATCCGTCGATTGAGCCCAGTTTAATCGATTTCAACACCCATATTAGATTCCTATACCCATAAGGAGTTTATCCTATGAAAATCAGAGGTTTAGTCGACCTCAAACTCCTCCAAATCGCGATCACCAAAACTGCCAGAAACATGTTTTCTGTTTTGGTTTTGGTTTCCCGCCAAAAACAAAATTTGAACGTGAATGGGAAAGGTTACCCCTTATCCAGTGGTCGCCCCTTATCCGTTGCTGGAGTCCGCATAACACTCGTCCCTTGGGTTGCACTTATCAACTTTTCGAGCCAATTTCGCCGCAAAAGCTTATTTCTCCAAAAACACCTACAAAGAGATAAAATACCAAAATAAGTACAAAAATGGGTACTAACAATATACACAATAGAGATGAAAATAGACACATAAATGCGTCTATCACAAACCTACTACTACAGCGAGTGGGAGGGTCTTATAACTAAAAGAATGATGGATCCAAGTAGGTCTAAGCAATTGAAGAGTGGTCGACAACAAGGAGAATGTTCAAGTCGCGTCGTTGAGGAAACCGGTCGAGTAGATGAAACCTCAAGTGATGAGGAAGTTCAACCTAAAACTCGTGGTAAACAAGGAAGTGGTAAAAGGGTTCGTCGTAGTGCTCGTTAGTGATTTCGTATGGTTTTAGTTTCAAAAAACATCTTAGTTATGGATTTCGTATGTTTGTGTGTTTTAAACAATTAGTTAAGGATTTCGTAGTTTGGTATGTATAACAACTTTTATATTTGTTTTAGAACCTTGTTTGTGTTTTTAATTTTAATTTGGTTTGTGTTTTCAATTTTACAAGGCTGAAATTTTGAATACAGGATGTTTTTCGGCAACCTGAAATTTTTACACATCTAACCGAACTTAAAGTTCGGTAACCTGTGACAAATTCAAGGTCACCGAACCGTTTTTTCGGCGAACAGCTAAATCCTACCAGGTTGTCGAAGACAAAGTTCGGTTACCTCGCTACATTTTCACTGGTTGCCGGACTCTTCTCTGAAGACTCAAATAAAACAGCTAAATCCTACCAGTTTGTGACTGAGCCTTCAAATAAAAGTTCGGTTACCTCATTTTTTACCATGTTACCGAACTTTGTAGTTCAGTTGGATCGCAAATTTTTATTTGCTAACCGAACTTTGAATTTTTAAATTACGGCTATTTATTTCGGAAAGTCCTGTAATAGTTCGCCATTGTCCATTACATGTGCTAACCGAACTATTTGCGTAGGCAACCGAACTTAAGTTCGGCAATCTCGATAATCATATGTGCTAACCGAACTATTATCTGTCAACTCAATAAAATACTAACATTATCTCGATAATGAATACCACACTTCAAAAAACATAGTATTAGATTGATAAGCATACTTAGTTCCATTACATTTGTCATTTAATCATCCTCAAGTGAAATTTGACCTTCATGTACAATTTCGTCCGATTTCTTCAAAGCTTTCCACATCTCCATGTTATGCTCATACATAATACACCAACCCAACATTATATCGGGGGTTAAATGCAGGCCAATAAGAGTTTCCGGATATTGGAGGCCGCCATGAAATGTCCTTCAAGATGCTCCGGACGAGGGTGGTTATGACAACCTTCCATAACCTTGTAGAGAACCCATTCACCCAATTCTTCGTTATAATTAAATGCAAGCTTGAATGGGCATTTAATCTTCTTTGAGAAAGTTTTGTTCTTCCTATTTGTCTTTCCTTTATAAACATAACCCTTCCTCTTGTGGCTTTTATCGGGATCACCGCTTCTCTCACAAACCATTTCAAAGCGGGTTTTGCTTTCTCTCCCATTCAATACTAATATGCACATGTCTTTTAGTGCATGTTTTCTAGCCCAACTCTTTGCCTCTAAAGGACTTTTGAATACCAAGTCATTCATGTAGTGATGGGACGTGTCATCGTACAAAATATCAACAGGGATAGGTTGATTTTCCATTGGTTCTATTGGATCAGATGCAACCTACGAGTAATAGCACAACGTCAATACCAACTAAAAATAAGAAATGC
The DNA here is from genome assembly GCA_023531105.1 of Papaver atlanticum. Classification (NCBI taxonomy): domain Eukaryota; kingdom Viridiplantae; phylum Streptophyta; class Magnoliopsida; order Ranunculales; family Papaveraceae; genus Papaver; species Papaver atlanticum. The sequence goes on from JAJJMB010003633.1 coordinate 9,086,414, forward strand.
TTAAATTTTCGGCAATGTAAAAATAATATACGATCCTGCCGAACAAAAGGTTCGGTGATGAAAAAAAAATTGCGATCTTGCCGAACTTGTTCTTTGGAATTTTCTATGGTATAGTTCGACAACATAATTACTACACTCGACTAAACCGAACTACAAAGTTCGGTTAGCTATTCAATGAACGTGATTTGCGATCTTGCCGAACAAAAAGTTCGGTAACAAAGGGACTAAACTATGCTAAACGGAACTATTAACTGTATACTCTATAAAATTTGTTCGGCAACGTTTTCTGGAAAAAGATAACCGAACTCTCAAAAACCTCCATTAAAACAGAGTTCGGTTACCTGCGTATGCTGAAATGAGTAACCGAACTGCACATACAGGAGAGTTCGGCTACCTATTTTGCAGAATTGCTAACCGAACTACTTTGACCTAGCCGAAATTTCTTCCTGAAATTTTCGATTTGGCCAATTTTTTGCACAATTCAAGCTACATTAACTAAATTTGATTCATACCTGAGTACCCATAACTTCATCTTCTGGTTGTGGCTGATAAAATTCATCATTTGGGTCGTTAGGTTGAGTTTGGGGTAAATAGCTTTCATCATCTAACAAATAACTCATATCCGGATCATTAGAAATATTGATAAATATATTAGGAGATGAAGGAGGTTCTGATTCTGAAGAGGAGGTATCATCACATGAATCATTCATATCATATTTACTAAACTCAAAATAAGATTTTGAGGGTTCTTCCCTCTTTTTCTTCATCTTTTTTTCTTCTTCTTCTTCTCTCTCAATAATTCTGATTCTAACAAAACTATCCTATTAATAACTCACTAATCACTAACTAATCAGTAATTAATCATTACACTAACACTAACTAATCAATAAACTAACTAATTTAATTAGCAAGGGTAAATTTGGTATTAAAAAAGAATTTACATTGGGTGACCCAAAATTACTTCAAATGTCCTACCAAAAATGAAAGAGTAGTCCCCCACCTATTTTGAGTAGTCCCCAAAATATCGTTCAATATAATAGGCTTCTCTTAAATATAGCCCACACTTTTATTAACCATAGCCCATATTAATTATAACCCACATAAAAATCTAAATTTATTAACTGTAGTCCAATTCATAACCCACGGTGAGTCGATTCAATATATAACATATTCAAACTTTTGATTGAGTCGATTCAAACCTTTCTAACTGATTTCATAACCTTTTCAAACGAAGTTCCCAAGTTTCTTTCCCTTTCTTCTTTTTCAAACCAAACATGAACTATGAACATTAGAAAATTTTATGTTTTAAAAATCGCTGGACTAAATCATCTCTGAGTATATGGCATCAAGATATTGTTTCAACTTAATCGATCATAGCTTCAAAGGAAAAATAAAGAAAAAGATTGGATTCTTATTTTTTTGATCGATTTTCAGACATTGCTAATTACATGAGATTTTTGGTTAACCTATTCATAACTTACTCCTAGCAATGGGATTAACATTTAAGGGAAATCTGTTTGCAACTTATGTGTATAGTTAATCTATGGAATAGTTGATTCAATATTTTGTTTTGGTAAATCTGTTTTGCAACTTATCTGCATCATCAAACAGGCGGACAACATAGTATATATCTAATTGAATGTTATTTTGGTAAACTAAAGCAATTTTAATTGACTTTAATGACTTGTCCGGTGAAATTAGAAGAAGAATTTCAATTGAGTTAATTTCCCCATCTCTAGCCACCAAAGTAAAGAGAAAGAGAATTGGGTCTTAAGGATTTCGTATCTTCGAGTGAGGAGGAAGACGAATAAACAATGACTATCAAGTTTGAAGAGAGTAGCTTGGATCACTGACTCACTAATTTACCAACTCACTATCTTACATATTCACTTACCTGGTTTTTGGGCTATCAATAAAAATGAAAAAGGTCAAACATAGAATCATGGTCAATATTCACTGACCAAAGTCAAATGGACTATGGTTAATAAAAGTGTGGGTTATATATAAGAGAAGCCATATAATATCTCGACTGCAATTATCGCTAAATGTCGTTCTAGATGTGCATTAGTTTAATTCAATTTTCGGCAGAGTTACCACTTACCAATGCAAAGTGCTTGTGCTTTGCATAGAAAAGATCGGGGCTTCCATCTCCTTCCCAAAAAGAAATTATATACATACTAGGTATCACCCCGGCCTACGGCCGGGGCTCAACCTTTTGTGATTGTCTTTTTTTGTTTGGTCGGCTGTTCAGTATTTTTCCACAAAATTTTAGTCATTAACAAAACTGATAAGATTAGAACTGTCAATTATCGAGCCTATAAGTTAGTCGGGGCTTGTGACCCTAGTGTTTTATTGGTCGGGTCAAATTAGCCGGGGCCTACAACCCCGACCGTGACCTTAAGCAATTCTCAGTATTTCGTTGGTCGGGTCAAATTAGTCGAGGCCTATAAACATGCGCTAGTGTTTTATTGGTCTGGTCATATTAGTCGGGGCTACAGCCCCGGTCGTGGCCACCAAAGAAATTCCCTGTGTTTTGTTGGTCGGGTCAAATTAGTCGGGGCTTACAGCCCCGGCCGTGGCCTCTTAAGCATGACCTAGTATCTTGTTGATATGGTCAAGCCCCGGTCGTGACCATTTAAGCAGTTCCTAGTGTTTTGTTAGTCGAGTCAAATTAGCGGGTGTTGTAGCCGTAGATTTTTTATTCAATATAATCAATTTAAAATTTTGATGACAACTAAACTAAATTTAATCACTATATATCTTTGATTTATTATTATTATTTTTTCTAAGTAGATCTTGTTGTTTTGTTGTTCGGGTCAAATTAGCCTGGACCCACAGCCCCGTTCGTGGCCCCTTAAGCGGGTCTAGTGTTTTGTTGGTATTATCCTGTCGATTAGCCGACATCTAAGACCCAGACTGTGGATTAGAAATCTCGTGTCAAACTTAATCCCACATTAAAATTAACCGTGATTAGATTGGAATCTAGAGAGTTAAGCCTTTAAGTCAATAAAGACATGCGGTATCGGTGTTTTGTTGGTCTGGACAGCCCTGGCCGTGGCCCTTGAAATTTTAGTGGAGTAATGAATAACAATAGTCCATATTGATGCTCATATCTCAAAATAAATCGGTGTCAGTTGAGCCTGTAATTTAGTCAGGTCCTCCAACCCTGGTGTTTATTTAGTCGGGTCATAATAACCGAGTCAATTAGGAATGGTCCCAATATTTAGTTTGTCGGGTCATATCGGCATATTTAGTTAGTCTGAATATATTAGCCGGGACCGGCTATTAGGAACAACTCCAAGATTTGGTTAGTCGGGTCATAATACCGTGTTTAGTCAGTCGGGTGATAGTAGTCACATCCTATGGCTCCAGCCAATAGACCCATTCCATCTTACTGATTTATCCATTCCTATATGGGTAGCTCTACAGTTAGGTCGTAGAGTTCATTGTTAACACAATAATTAAGAATGAAACTGCTGCTAAATTTTGAAAGAAATTAAGTGCCCGTCCATGCATGTTGGAACGATAAATAGCTATATAGGTAGGTAGGCTTGCAGTAGTCACTTTAGGTAATGGGATAGATAGATGGCTAGTTAGGTAGACAACAACCACTTTTAGTGAAGTGACATAGGATGAATTCATTAGTAAGTAGAATATTGAGTGCAGGCGGTCCTTCCAAAGGTTGGTCTTGAGCACCAAATGCTGCAAATTATAATGAGCGACTTTCTCTTTCCAAAACCGGAGCGACGAAAACCAAAACCGACTGAAACCTCTCTTCTCAGATCGACTGAAACCGGAGTCGATCTGAGAAGATCAATCTTCATCTCAACCTTCTTTACATGATTCCATCTGTTTCCTCTAGTTTGTACTCTTGAATCTCTTGTTCTGTTTACTGATTTTAGAGTTATTTTTAGGGTTTGATTTTTTTTGGGTTTTGTTTGATGGATTTGTGGTTTGTGAGCGCAGATATGTGTTGTGGGGGAAGAACCAGAAGCTTAGCATCTGTATCAAATCGGATCTACGATCAAACCCAAAAATCATCAACATCTTTAGATCTTTTACCATCTCCTCCAAATCAAAGCAGTCCTGCTAATTTTTCTGATTTGTACGGTGATCTGAAATTGGTTCTAAATAATTTAGTTTTAATTTTCTTTCAAGTTCTAGGATGTTTAACTAATCGATTTCTTAGATCTCGATTTCTTTCTGATATTATGTATAATTTCAGTACTAAATTAAGGGAGTTGTTATTTTGTTCTTTGGGTCCGGTTTACTTTTTAGTAATCTCAATTTTTCATCTGGATACTTTTTTTGGGGTTGTTGCTTGTATTTTAATGTTTGTTCTACATATTGGAGATGTTATGAAGATAGGGAGCAAGCTTGGCATCTGTTCAGATTTATTTCAAAAACTAAATCTTCCAGCAACAAGCATAACATCAACTCAAACTTTGGAAACTAAGACAGTAGCAACTCATTCATCAAGATCCCCATCGAGTTCATCAACCACATCAACTGCTAACACATCTCCAACGCCGAGACAGCCCAATTATTTCCACTTCAGACTTTTAAAGACCGATTCAGGTTACCACTGCTACTCAAGACACTATAGATACTACTGCTACTATGAACTTTGGGTTGGATTTGATCCAGTCATGGCCTTGTGTTGTGATACATACTTGTTTTGTTCTCAAAATTAGTTTGGCCCTAGTTGTTTGTTCCTCTCCTTCGCGAGAGAGAAGAAGGTCCTCTGAAACTGTTTTTAGTTCTGAAAAGATGGATTTGATTGGCAAGAATTGGTGGAGATGCTATTATTTGGATGAACTTTTTGTAATCGTGAAAGAATTCTGTAAGGTTTCCGATTTCCTAAATCGGTTCTATCAATGTATTGGCTGAGGTTTTCGACCTCTTTTCCAGAGAAAAAAAAAAAAAAAAAAAGTGTATCTAAGATAACAGGAGCTCCACCTAAAAGCCTTGGTGTTTAAAAAATAAATATTCAGATATCCGGATAAGTTACTGACCGTTTGCCAAGATTGAATTGTACTACAGTTTTCCAACTTCATGTAATTCGTTGGTAACTTGTAAGAGCACTCTTTTCCTAGAGTTCAAAATCTTTTCTTTCTTTTTTTTTGCTAATAAGACGGTTACCCATAAGCACCTATTGAAGCAATTTCATCCGAAACTCTTGGCCAGTGGCTTATAAGTAGTCTTGAAAAGACACTCGCGGTAAGCTTATCGAAGACTGTTCATATAAGCTTCCGACTAATTGCAATAATTGTATGAAAGAATTTCCTGTGTTGTTTTGTGATTTCACTGCTAGAGGTATTTTGGTAAAACAACATCTTCCATAGCCTGTATGAACAACTTGAACCCACCAGATCCATTTCCTTTCAAATTCGCAAGACAATCCAAATCCATCGCAAACATGGTGGAACTAAACTGGTTGTTCAGGCATTTTGTCGAACACCTTATTTGCAACATGATGGTTTTGCTGTTAATGGAGAAACCTTTCTTGCTAGCTCTCCAATTCCTGCAAATTTGCGATTGATAATAACCCATAACTCCATCTTCTGTTAAACACCATCAATCTTCTCCTTCAGGAGCATACTCAGTGGCACAAAATTCCATGTTTTCTTGTGCTGAAATACGACCTAAATCTCACCCAAAACAACACCATCTTACTGCCAACTTCAGATTCGACTCAAACCAAGGTTCCCACTTCTTTACAGACTCTAACGCTTCTTTAATCTCCTAATCTTAACCGAATTTGACTACACCCTTCGAATCAGCCACACCCGATGGCATCAGCATCTTTTTCTTCCCTGTTCACATTCTCTTCAAAACTAAACTCTTGTAAATATCCAGTGGACCTGTAACACCCATTGGAACCTTGATTATCGGAGTGAATCTTGGTTGCAGTGGGAGCTTGTTATAGTCTGAAGAGAGAGGTTATAGAGGGATATCTGAACAGTGTAGGAAATAGAGAAGAACCCATTGAAACCTAGACAGAGACATGCCTGATTGCCTGTAATTGGAGTGAAGTAATCGCAAGCTAAATTCCAAAAAAAAAAAAAAAAAAAAATTAAGTGTTGGAAATCGTAGAAACACGTTTGGAAAGAGCTATGCTTCTGTTGTAAACATGGCGATGGCTTCTTATATAGAAGTGCACAAATGACACCAGAAACTCGGATTAGGAAGTCCAGTTCAGTTAGGTATCTGTTCTAAATCGGGAATCCGGTAAGCCACTGTCTGAAACATAGTTATATGAGGAAACGTTCCGTACACAATTAGTGTCGACATTAGGAAACCAAATTACTAACGATACGGTGACAATATTGGGAAACTAAGGGATCCGAAGCACGAAAATATCCCTCGCCCAACTCACGATCCTTGCCGCAGGATGATGAAATCGATGGCCGAATTTATCAGTCTACACAAATAGCACTTCTTTTTATAATATAGACTAGGTATCACCCCGGCCGTATCAAGTTTAGATTATTGTTTGGTCGGCCGATCAGTATTTTCCCACAAAATTTTAGTCAGCCTGTAATGATCAGGAGCCTGTTCAATTAGTCGGGTCATAGTAGCCGGGGCCAATGGCCCCGGCCATAGATTAGAAAATCTAAACTTGGATGTGCTTCCTGCATTAAAATTATTATGTTGAAATCTAAAGGGTTGAGCTATAAAGCAGACCCCGATGTTTTGTTAGCCTTATTAAATTAGCCGGGGCCTACAGCCCCGGCGGTGGCCATATAAATTCTAGCCGTTTTTAATTCAGAAATTAAGTTAAATTAGAAAACCTAATTTTATTAAGAAACTTAGTCACATCAAACCTAAAAAGCCTTGTTTAGGATTTGCGGCTAGGTTAGGATTACTTTTGTCTCGGGCTGCGACATACTACCGGTCGGCCAAATTCTTTTCGACCAACAAATGACTATAGTTCTTATCCCATTAGGGACAATCCCAATATTCAGTCGGTCGTGTCATAGTATAGTTTGTTAGAATTAGTCGGACCATAGTAGAATTACCCGGGCCTACCACTCGGGAGTTGAGCCTACAAATTAGTAGGCTTACGGACCCTGTGTTTTGCTGATCGGGTCAAATTAGTCGGGGCCACGTGGATTAGAAAATCTAAGGTCAAAGGGAGTTCCCAAATTAAAATTAGTTGTGATTAGATTAAAAAAAATTAGTAGAGCCTATAAATCTGGTGTTTTGTTGTTATGTTCTTTGTTGGTATGTTCAAATTAGTCTGGGCTTACGGTGGCCCCTTAAATTCTTTGGAAATTAGTATTTGGCACTAAAGCGTTTTGTTGGTCCGCTCAATTAGTATTTTGCTTGCTGCCAGTACTAATGCCCAAGAGGCAGTATATTTTATGGAGTTATTAATCATAATACTGATGTTGTGATGACTTTAAGTTAAGTTCATGGTATCCGATACCTAATTTGGCGATGGCAGTTCATGGTATATGATAATTGTGTTGCAAAAGTTTTGGATACCACCTGTACATGATGCCATTGAATCTCTTTTGGCCAGGTAATCACTGGTGTTAACCGTTAATAGTGTATGCTATATTTAATTAAAATCATTTTTTGAAATGATCAACAGGGAGAGTCTTCCAGTTCAATAAAATAAGCGGCGGGGAATCAATCCTTGATAACATTCATTCTTTGAGTTTACCAATCCCTTCACTTCAAGTGACGTGAAATGTTTGGTAGCTAGGCAGAACCTATCAAGAACAAAAGAATGAAATCATTTATTTTTAGTTATTCTCCGTCGAAAGTTAAACCTCAAAAATAAAGACACTCAAATTTTTTAGTTTGAAATTGCAGAAGATAGATAAACCCTATGCCCAAATCCAGCATCTCTTGAAAGTGTCTGCAGGCATCACCCAGCATATATTCATGGCAAAGGATATTAACCAGACACCCAAACATATGCATATCAGGAAGGACTCTTTCATCCTTCATCTGATCCCATACTTTTGTCGCCAAGTCGATTCTCTCAACCTCTTGACATAACGTCCTCACTATCACCGCGTAAGTATTGAAATTTGGTTCACACCCGAAATCACTTGACATTCTTTGAAACAAAAAGTAGGCGTCTTCCGTTTTATTTACCCTTACCAAGTGATGGATTATTATGTCATAAGTCCTCGAATTCGGGCCAACTCACCAACAGTAAGATCCCACAACTGCATTATAAGTGGGTATTATAAGAGGAGACACATCCGCCTTTGCACGTTCAAAAATCTCCAATGCTTCACCCAATCCACTAATTAATGTACAGTAAATATGTGCATCCGGCTTGCATTTCTCATTCGTTTCCGTCTCTCCATATCTCCATAAAATAAAATTTGTATGAAATTTCAATTACATGGAGCCAAGTATCCATAAGTCCCTGCAATCAATGTCGTTGCAGAGTCCATTTCTTTTCTGACAGAAACAATTCTGTAATTTTTTTTATTTTTTTTTTGTATAAACTATCTTTAATTTGTGATTGCTCGTATAATTCATGGTAAACTTCTTCTGCTCCATTTATTGTTGTTGATTCATGTTTGAAGCTAACACCCAGTGTATTCATTCATTTTTAAGATGATGAGAATTTTTAAATAAAGCACCACTGAAATTCTGAAATTGTTCTATGATGTACCTTTGCTTGGTGATTTTCCCAAAAAATGCTTCTAAGAATTCCGTTAGTAATTCATAAGTTTCTTTGTTGATCGTCTCATTTATCTCTTGACATTGCCATCTTCTGCAAGCTACACATGAAAATGAGTTAGTCAGTACAGCAGAAACTGTAATCTTGTTCACACACCTATAACATTCCCATGTAACACTGTCTAATCTGTTTAGATTTTAATGTCATCCTAAGCATGTGCATGAGAACTCGTCAGTCACAAAAACAAAATAAATCAAGGTCATTGGACTACATAAATTACAGGCTGTATCACTTGAACTGCATAAGTTACAGGTTTAATCTTCAAGAGCTATCTCAGGTAGCTAAGGAATTCATTAGAGGGAAAGAGAGAAATTATACATTTAATGAAGTCAAGGTTGAAGGAGAGTTGTTTTTGATGAGATGATTGATAACCCCATTGAAGAAATTTCTCAAATTGAAACTTAAGTAGCATCTGCAATTCCTCATCTTTAATCTCTTCTTTCCAAAATCTCCCAGTTTCAAAACATCGTTATGTTCCATCCTCAAACCCTGGAATTGAAGAAAAAGCCCAAAGAAAAATATGTTTAAGCATCAGCAAAACCAATGGCAAATCAAACATAAAAGTAGCCCTAGACCAAAACCAAATTGCAATTACCTTTGATATAATTCACAGGAATAATTTTAGTATTGTGCAGTATAGAAGTATTCATGTTAGCGTTAACAGATAGCGAGTTTCTTGTTAGAATTTCTACAGCTTCTCATGGATTCTCATTGGTTAACTTACATCAGCACCATCATCCCAAACCAATAATAGCTTTGCTTCAATCGAATTCCGATCTCCAGTTCTTAGAATATCCATATCCACTTCAAATTCTCTAACCCTTTGTAAACAGCCATACCTATGGCAGCGACGCCTCTAACCCTTTGTAAACAGTCATACCCATGGCAGCGACGCAGTGGAAGTAAGCTGGTAATGGTTCGATTAAGTTACTCCAAATCGATTTCCTTGCGATCATATATGGAGAATTCGAACCCAAAACAAACACATAATGGCTTAATCAGGCTATCGAGAATTTAGGACACACACTTCTTCCTTATCTACTGCCAGCAGAGAAAGATACAGAAACAAAGAACTGGAGAAGATGCCAACCAAATTGTAGTCGTACATGGCGAAGGCTTCTTATCTATATATAGAGCGTGCACAAAGAACCCAAAACACGGATTAGGAAATCCGGTTAAATTCGGTGTTTGTTCAATAAACGGAAACTGGATGTTCGGCCTTATTAAGAAGTGGAGTTGTATTTGTTCTGTCTTCCGATCCAACGCTCGAAAATATCTCTCGTCCAACTTTCGATCCGTACCGTGGGATGACAAAATCAATGGTCGGATTTGTCAGTTTAGACAGACACCACTTCTTTTTATAATATAGAAGACTAGGTATCACCCCGGCCTACAGCCGGGGCTCAACCTCTATCGATTTGTTTATGTTGATTGATCGGCCGGTTTGTATCCTCGCATAATATTTTAGTCAGCATGTGCGTCGGTCCAGGTTATAATATCGTGTTTAATTAGTCGGGTCATTACAACCGAGACCTTCGACCCAGTGCTTAGCTGGACTTGCGGACCTGGTGTTTTGTTGGTTGGGTCAAATTGGCCTCGGCCGTAGATTAGAAAATCTAAGATCCAACGTAGTCTCCGTATTAAATTTGTTGTGAGTTTTTGGTAGAAATGTACCATTTAAGCCTATAAATTAGTGCCCGTATTTTGTTGGTCGAGTCACATTAGTTGTGGCCACCTGAACAGTTCCCAGTGTTTTGTTCGTCGGGTCAAATTAGCCTGGGTTGTGACCACTTGAGCAGTCCTTAGTGTTTTGTTGGTCGGGTTAATTTAGTCGAGGCCTACGACCCCGTCCGTGGCCAGTTAAGCAGTTTCCAGTGTTTTGTTGGTCGGGTTAAATTAGCCGGGGCTGTCAACCTCTATCGATTTTTTTTTAGTTGATTGGTCGGCCGGTTTGTATCCTCGCATAATATTTTAGTCAGCATGTGCGTCGGTCCAGGTTATAATATCGTGTTTAGTTAGTCGGGTCGGGTCATTATAAACGGGATCTACGACCCAGTGCTTAGCTGGGCTTGTTGTCCTGGTTTTTGTTGGTCGGGTCAAATTGGCCTCGGCCGTAGATTAGAAAATCTAGGATCCGACATAGTCTGCGTATTAACATTTGTTTTGAGGTTTTGGTAGAAATGTACCATTTAAGCCTATAAATTAGTGCCCGTTTTTTTATGGTCGGGTCACATTAGTTGTGGCCACCTGAACAGTTCCCAGTGTTTTGTTTGTCGGGTCAAATTAGCTGGAGCTGTGGCCACTTGAGCAGTTCCTAGTGTTTGTTGTTCGGGTTAAATTAGCCGGGGCCTAAGGTCCCGGCCATGACCACTTAAACAGTTCCCAGTTTTTTGTTGATCGGGTTAAATTAGCTTAGGCCCTCGCTGTAGCCACCTGAATTAGTTTGGAAATTAATATTCAGCATTAATGTTGACGTTTTTAATTAGAAAATTAAGTTACAATAAAAAGTCTAATTATATTAGGATACTTAGTTACATCACACTTAAAATTAGGTTGAAATCACAGGAGTTTGGCCTATAGATTAACCTGAGCCGTTGGTCGTATCAAGTCAACTGCAGTCGTGGGTTAGAAAATTTAGGACAAAATGTGGTCCGCACATTAGAGTTAGCTGTGTGGTTAAAATCAAGGTAGTTGAGCCTATTAGCCCGGGCCTTCAGTCCTGGCCGTGTCCCCTTAGGTTGTTTTAGAAATTTAGATTTCTCTCTAAAATTTAGCCGTTCATTATATATTAGGGAATTTAGTCAGTATTTAGGATTAATGTTTAGCTTTGCGCAGCATAATTCCAGACGTCCAAAATGATAAATCTCAGAAGTATGCACGACGGATGGGAGAATATATATTTAGAAGAACGTCCACTATGTAGTATTTGTTGAATGGCAATTGAAGTGGAAGTGTTTTTGTTAATGGAATTTTGTTCAAAATTCATCAGATTGAGCTTAGTATATGGGTTGGTCAAAGGATAGCAAAGATCATGCTCCAAATGGTTGTCCCTTTGTTCAAGTTTATAACATGTAGGTTTGTTGAACGTTTTTTTTTTGGTTCGTGCGTAACTAAAAGCAAAGGACGTGATCGGATGGTCATGGGACCTAGAGATAATTTAGATTAGCGTATCTATGCCGTTTTAACTTTTTTTTCTTTTTTTCTTTGTTTGCTAGGTCAAATATGCCGTTCTAACTGTTTAGTTCGATTTTATAGGCCAGGGTTTTCGTTCTATAAATACATCTTCTAAGGGTTAGAATTAGGAAACACAAATATTAACGGAAGCATAGTCAAATCAGGAAACCAGGGATCCGATGACCGAAAATACCCCTCGCCCAACTTTCGATCTGCGCCGCTGGATGACGAAATCGATGGTCGGATATATCCGGATAGACAAACATCACTTCTTTTTATAACTAGTTTTTCACCCGCGCTATGCACGGATCTGTTTCTCATTTATGAATTATTGGATAGGTAATTTGAAATTAATTTCATTAAAACGAAATTTTTTGTCAAGAAACTGAAAAAAATTAATAAGCTCATACCCTAAAAACTAATAAAACCTTTGATAGACTAATAAAAAACTGATATGCAATAGAAAAAAATAATTAAAAAGTTATGGATCTGTTGTGCAACATCTTCGAAATCTATAGTACACATGTTCGTTTTCCTTTATTTTTTTTATTTTTTTTTATTTTGAGATTTTGTGTGAAGTTTTGCTCCAGCGTTTCATGATAAACGGAAATTAAGTCGAAGAACCACTAATAAGAGGTTTCCGTAATTATAACTTATACTTTCAAATTATTTTCATAAAACCAAGTGTCATTAAAATCATTATTAATATTTTAAAATTGAAAAGAACTAAAAATGTTGTGACGATTGTCCAAAAAAATAAAATTATTTAGAAAAACTTAATATGTATAGTGAGAACTGTAAAAAAAATCATCTATTGTGTATTTAGAAATAACTATTTCATTGATTTATTTTTACGTGGGTTGCATTGTGTCCTCTTTCACGTATTTATTTCTTAATAAACAATTTTTCTTTTCAATTTAGAAACGGTCGTTATATTTATCCGTGGATACTACATTTATTACACATATGTGAATATTTATACAGTGCTATGTGTATTTTTATCTGTGAAGTTAATAAATATATGATCATTCGTAAGATTATGTTCATAGATTAATTGAATTTTATGGTCGTGCTAATAATCAGTGAATTTCTTTGGGTGAATCTATGTGCACCTATACATCGTAAGATGATCCGGTGTATTATTTGCGAAAATTGACCTAGAGACGTTGAACCTTTCATGCGTGAATTCCCAGGTGGTCGCGAATTATAGAATGATCATGTGCATTGTAGGATAATCCCATGTATTACATGGAGTTTTTTTGAGTTAGTGTACCCATCTTAATGAATTATAAGATCATCACGGGGCATTTTATTTTCCTCCAATTTCTGGAATGATATTTATCTTTTTCGCTGTGATATTGGTTTTATGTAGTGTTCATTTTTCCCATAGTGTATGTGTATTTTTTCGTATATTCTTTTGATCGATTAAAAAAAAAACATTGGTCAGAAGAGGGTACAAAAAGATTGTATCACTACCGCCCAAAGAATGAGAAAAGGAACAAAAAAAAGGGGATAGAATCAAATAACAGGCCACTTGTTACTTTATATGCATCTGACTACTGGTACATCGATGTTGGTAAGTTAGTTGTTGGCTATTTTTGCCATGCCTTTTCATATGGACTGCAGTATGACAAAATTTGGACTCGCAGTGATTTTAAAGTCGTGGCTTGTGACTTTAACGGCTTCGCCATGAGAAGAATATTTATATGCAAAGGCATGACAAAAACATTAAAATAGTTTCCAAGATTGGGTACCAAAATAAAAAACCAATTTAGCAAATACATCCTAATAAGTACTACCCTATGAACGTGAGTTTGGGTACCAAAACCAACACCAATATGAATAAATTGCAAGCTTGCACATAGATATCTTGGTCGTTTTTCCCATGCCCCTTCACACAAGAGAAACCATATGCCCATCCAAAAAAAAAATTAACCATGAGCCAGAACATTAAGATTAGCTATGTATACAACCCAAGTACAGTTATAAAACTTAATTAAGGCTCTAACAGTGATCTGTAAGTATGAAATCCTGAATCAGAAAGATCCACAAAAATGCATTAAAAGCTTAATATCAAAGATGCGCTACTGGCAATTGAGCATAAACTCAGATGTGTGGATTTTCATCCAGTCTATAAAAATATGGAGCAACATTAATATTTCGTCCTTTTTTGTTTAACAAATCATGCAATAGTGATTCCAATGAATATGTGTAAATGATCCAACTTTCAATAACCTTTTATACCTGTTGTGCACAGCAGAATTCTTTCCTAATGACATCCCATCACCTTCTTTTGTCTTCTTGAGAGATTCGCACATATAATAGGGTGCTTGATAAAATGGTTGTAAAATTGTTGATTCCAGTAGCTTATGTTGTATAAGAAATAGAGCGCTTATACATATTAGCCACACACCAACGTGACTGGTGGAAAACATATCAGATCCGTTGCATAACGAAAAGACATTAAAAGGACGCAACTTATTACAACCACAGTATCTATAATATGCACTTATATACGCCCCATTAAGACATAAAAAATCAGTTACTGACAGGGAGAAGACATAAAAAAGAACAACAATATGAAGCATTTCCCTTCATTTGATAAAGTGATATCAGTTAACAACGGTAGGAATAATAGATAAAAACATACACTGATCACTGATGGTGTTACTTGAGCATGGATAACTCAAGGTCTGCCGGCAAAGAAACCTATACACAGAAAATTAGATAATGGAGGTCAGTAAAATCGTCGGACTTAAAAGAGATTTTTCTTTTTAGCGTGGATTATGAAATTACTGGCGTAAGAACACCATCAATCTTCAGAAGAAAATAGAGAAGCAACATATATCTGCAAAACAGAAAACATCGACATATCAAACGAAGCATCCATATATAAAACCGAAACCCCAAAAAAAAAAAAAAATCAAGCCCGCGTCGGACGAATGATGCACTTGTGCTCTTATAGAGAGGGAGACAACAATAATTTTTGGAATTAATGTTATATTTATCAATAAAACCTAAAAAGATTATTTTGTTTATGGTTTTGATACATTTTTAGGTTTTTGGTATATTTTTAGCAAAATATCCAGCAATTTTAATTTAATACGCAATATTGAAGTATTTTTTATTTTATCTCTAACTTTTTTGGAATATGTTAATTTAGAAATAACATCATTCGATATTTATTTTTATATTTATATTTTTTAAATAGCAAGATACCTAATGTAATAATTTATTTTCTTATGGAAGGAAATGATTAAAAAAAATTTAAAGGAAATAATAATGAGAAAAATAATTTGAAACCCATTCCTTATTTTCTATTGCATTCTTCACCTAACCTTTTTATTCATTTGTTCTCAAAATTTTATTTAACGTTTTGTATTGTTCATCACTATTTACTAACGATTTTTTTTTTTATTTTATTATTGTACAGGATTAACAAAAAAAAAATTTGGCGAAATAGGAAGCACGTTTCAATCTAATGTAAGTATCTGTAACTTTATGTATTGGTTTTAAATTTTAATCATTGATTTACATTTGATAATTTTTTTAATTTAATTGGAATTTAAATTATAAACCGTGATTAGTGATAATTTTATTGTCTGTCTCTTGGAATTGTAATTAGGATTAGTTTAACTGAAAAATTTGTAAATGGACATTGGACATTGGACATTGGTAATTTATTATTTTATGATCGATCTAATTTTATGATGGAATCGTGATGTACAATACGTATCTTGCTGCAATCTTTTTTTAGATTTATTTATATTTTAATGATTGATTTTTTGGCAATTTTAGATTCATTTATTTTAGGAAAAATATTTCTAAAAGATACTGTTAGGAAAAAAAATACTCTACTCGAATTTTATTTGCTGAAATATCAAAATATTACTAAAATAAAACAAATGGTGGGACCAAAATCAACCAGAAGCTCCGGTTAATGAGAGCGCTCGAAAAAACTCTATTTTTATATAGAGGATATGGATATATATATCACTCTCTAAAGATTAAAATGATTATGTGAAAATGTTCGGTTACGTACCAATGCCAGTAAGGGAACTAACATTGGTTCGTCCCAAATTCATACTACTACTTGCAGATCTTTACCACTTCCAATGTTATTAATCTACCTTAAAAATTGTTCCCTCATTGGCTGCCGGATATGGCACCAATTATCAAAGTGACTCACACGATGGAACTACCATCCGTTCTGATAGTTTTGAAAAAAAATAATCTTATATCGTATGGTTGACATTTTTCTTATTTTTTGAAAATGGACGAATCAACATTTAAGCTGGCCAAATATTCCCATCATGTCAAATCTCCCACCAAGTAAAGTGTTGGGGCCATAAAGGCTGGAAAATAAGCCAAAATAACATGGCATTATGTAATGTAAAGTGATGCGTATCTGAAACAGCCAAGTTAAACACTATATATGATACTGAAAAGAGGGGTATGTAAACACATTCAAACCGAGAAAAAAAAAAGGACTAAACATGATAATAGAGCATCATTGCCTTCTGGTTGACAGGGAGGTAAACATGAAAAACAAAAAAGGTAAACATAAAACAGAAATAACTGTAGTAAGTAAATGCTTAGAAAGTCCTATTTATACTAATTATAAGGTGATAAGCCGGTGCTCATTGTTTGACTGGACTCTCATCTAGTTGGCATATTTCATCATGGTGAGGCTTTCTTAGTCACATGATGTTTATCAGTGTCTGAGGTTCTTCAAATTTTACCGCGCCAAAAGGACCTTGATTCAAAACAGGAGGGTACAGGAAGAATATGCAGTTAAACTCGAGTGGGATTCACACCTTGGTCAAAAGGCAGAAACACAATCGGTCTTGAGGCAGTCGCCCCCTAACAGCTAACCCACCAAGCCTATTTCTCCCCCAAGCGCGCGCACACACACGATAAGAGTCCCTTTTTCTTTTTTGCCCCCCACCATAGAGCTATTCTACTGGCTCCTCCAAGGCTCCAATCCTCAAGCCAGCAAAAATCAAAATACCTCTTCGAGTGCCTCTAAATGATATTAAATTTGTTTTGCTCAGATTTTCTAGTCTCTTACTAAAACTGCTGGACATTCAAATCAGTAAAAATTAAACGGATCCTGTTTTCTGTTCTCACACATTTCAGTTTCTACAACCAATGCTAGAAACAGTAGCGATCATCTCAAAACTTAATGCAAGCAGTCCCACATAAAGTCTGTCAGCAGCCGTACATTTTTTACGAACTACGACAGGCTGACACTATCAATTTTTCTAGAAAAGAAAATCACAGTACCAAAAAAACAAAAACGGATACAGAATATAATTGATCGTATGTATACTCCATAAAGAACAACACGGCTGAAACCAAGTAGAAATACCGAGCTCTGTAGGTATGTAGGTCTTCTTAAGGTATTGTATACAAAAATGATTACAGTACGACAACTATGTGACTACCCTATCAATTATCAGCTAGAGGCAGCTATGCACTATTACCTAATCAGAATAAACACCATGCAAGTTCAGAATAAACTATGTGGCATAAATCTTAAGCAGTACGTAAAGCATGCAAGTTCACGGACATTAATAAGCTTTACTGGGCGACCGAGGGAAGCAAGGGAGGACCTTATGGCCATTTTTTTGTAAAATCTAAGTCATCAATTGACACAAAATGATTGGAAATGGTTAGGGCTGAAAAACCAATAATGCCCCTCTAAATTATTATTTTCTTTTTTTCTTTTAGACATTTTCGTAAATAAACCGAAGAGGAAGGGCAATATGTATTAGATATTTTCATATATAAGTGTCATATTGTATTGTAATTTCTTATGTATCCTATTTTTTCAGGGGTATAATTGGCAACCAAACTTTAATATAACATATCTAAAAATCCGTGCCTTGGAATTTTACAAATTTTATCTCGTTGGAAAGGTTATAAAAAAATCTACGCAATGAGTACAAACAACAATATCAAATTTATAGTTTTTACGAAAAATTCGGAGGTATATATCGTTTTAGGTACAATTTTAGAAAATTAGATATATATCCATTATGCAAACCACCACAAAAGATACATAATGCTAAATGTAGTCATATTTTGGTTTATGCATCAACTAATTTTCCGTTGTATCAATTTTTCTGAAACAGGGCGAAAGTATCTTTTTTTCTGAAACGGGAGAAAGTAGTCGCAGACAAACCCATCTTCAGATTCTTTTTCGGTCGGCCCTCCCACCGTGGCAACGGTTGTACTAGTAAATATTCTAGAAAGCTTGAACAAATATAACCCCAATTAATTAATTTTTTGTCACATAACTACTAGAACACCGCTGCCACGGTGGAGAGGGCCGACCGAAGAAAAATAATAAAACACCACTGGGATTTCACTAAGTGGAAACCCGAAATTTTTGGCACTGGCGCAATGGATATCCCGTGCCATGAGATTGTTTATTACTAACTTTATTTATGCACAAACACCCAGCACCCCTAGCGCTGCTGGTGGTAGTAGTGGTAGCGAAGGCGAACGTAGAAATTTGGCTGCTGCAGCAGGCTATACAAAACATTCTAACACCCTAAAATGTTCATATCCCGGATAACCCACATACATGTAGAACATAATTTGGTCCATACTAGTGTTCCATTCACGTCCACCACGGCACCTAGCAATTTGACACGAAATGCACACAGAAATAACATGTGTCAAAGGGAATTTTCATTTGATGATCAGTTTAATTTTTCTTTTTCATCTCTTTGTCTCTCTCTAAAACCGGCCAAGTAAAAAGCAACATTTTTTTGTTCATCTCCATCGTCATTTTCTTTGGATTTAATCAGATCAAAAGATTTTTATCGATTGACATCCAATCAAGGGGTTATTTCATTTTCTTCTATGATTCTTTAGAGATTTAAAGAAATTTGGTTGTTAAATGAGATGTAAATGGATATCACTCGATCAGATCTATTGAAGAAGAAGATAGTAATCCATATTTTCACCAAAACCCATTCTTAATAATCTGATTTTTCCAGCAAAAAGTGTTTATGAATTGCTTCTTTGTATTTCAATTCTACCGCTCAGGTATGTTCCCTTTCAGGTTTTGATAGTAATTGATTGCTGTATTTGATCAATTAAGTTACGGATTTGAATGAAATTAAGTTACGGATTTGGATGAAGTTTGAATTTTTGTTAGCTTTAGGGTAACTGTAGGTCGTCTTTCTGGGCTATGTTTTTTTACAGGGTTTTTGTGATGCATATCGAAGATGACTCGGTGATGGTTTTGAGTCGGTAAAGTAGCTGACTCGGCCGGATTTGTGACTATAGTTCGGGTTTGAGTCGTTCCAGATCCGACCCTTTTACCCAAATACAGTCATCTTTTCCACCCGTTTTTCTGCTACTACAATTGTTTGAAGTCCGAATCATTTGTCCGATCTAATGAATTATTTAGTAAGTTTGAACTGGAAATCTGTCTGTATGAATGTATATAAAGGAATTGAGTTGAAAATCAAGGAAGCAAAATTGAGTTTTCAGTTTCGTTAATGGTTGATTCAAATTTTCGGTTCAAAATATGGAAGGTTACAAATCAGTGGCGGTGATGAGTTTCAGTTTCCGCCCGAAAAAATTGAGTTGAAAATCACGGAAGCAAAATTGAGTTTTAAGAACACGCGACATGGTGGCCTAGCGGCGGTGGTACTGGTGGTTGTAGAGGTGCTGTCGTTAGAGTTGGTGGTGGAGCTGCTGGTGGTTGTGGAGTTGCCGGCGGTGGCGGTAACGGTGGTAGTTGTTGAAGAAATTTTGCGAATATGTGAATCAGTGATTAGTGGGTAATAGTTGTGCTGGTGTTGCTGGTGGTGGTGGAGGGGGTCTCGGCGGTGAAACTAGGGAGGAGGAGGAGGAGGAAGAAAAGATCGAGCAAGAAAAAATCGAGAATGGGAAGAGATTAAGAAGAATAGAGAAGATTAGGGGCTATTTAGTCATTTAACTAGACACGGGAGAATCTAAATTTTTTTATGAAATTGAAAATTTTGGTTAGGTTTCAATTGACAAAAGGGCAGGGATCGCTCGCCAAAGTTGTGACAAAATGTTTTGACAAAATGTTTTGACAAAATATCCTAGCCTCCCCTTTATGTTTATCAGACGGTTTTGACCAATGCTGACGTGACAGCTTAATCTCTGATTTTACTCGGCTTCATGCAAGCCAAGCCAGCTCGTTTAACTTCTGTACTCATCTTGTTCCTTATTTACCTGGGTGCATTGCGTTTTCAAAAGCTTTCTGTTGAACTGGCTTCCATTTCAATCTGTGTTGGACCGATCGATATACCAATAATCAAGTTTTCAGACAAAAGGAAATTATACTTCCGCTTTAGTTTCCCTCTACGTTAAACATCTCAATTGAATGAAAAAAAAAAAAAGTTCTCCAGATTCTATATCAATCTATTTATCAGTTGATCATAGTTTGTAATTTTTTATGTTTTGTAAATTTGTATTGGCTCCTAAATATATAAAAAATAAAAAAAACTCTCTGTTCAGATGTCTATATTAGTTGTTAGTTGATTAGATCATTACACCTTTAAACTGATCGAAATAAGCAGTCACTAAGAAAAGCTATGCTTACTATCTTATATTAGTATTTATAGTTGAAAATTTAAATATTTGTGGACGAAAATATTAACGTATAGTATATGGATTTTCACAATTGAAGGGGAAACAATATTCCATTTTGACGGTGTTCATCGCATCTTTAGTCCATTATTATTACTTTATTTTGATAAAGATCTTCAGTCAATTATTAATGAACCAATTTTCGTCTTTTCTTTTTACTAGTAGTGCATTCATTATTCTTTGTATCTTCTTATATCATCCTTGAGAATTTTGTCACCGATTTTTCACAAAAGAAAAATGAAACATAAAATCATCCCGGATCTTGTATTCACCAGCAGGCTACAAATAAATGTTATAGACATACTAATCATGAATTGGTCATGATCTAATCAGTTAGAAACCAAAGGAGGAGTATGATTTTGTTATTTTTACTTGATCATGTGGTTGACTGGTAGTAGATTGTTCTCTGGATTCTGGAAGACGATGTTCTAAGAAATAGTAGTTTCCTATAAATTAGGGAGTGGGAGATATAGTTACGGATAAAAATCAATTGATCTATTTGGCTTCGCTTGGGAGCCGAATAAAAATCGAGTTTTTGTTGCCACATCAGCAAGTTCATAGCCATTAGATACATGCAAACGGAGGGTTGGGATATTTTGTCAAAACGTTTTTTCAAAATACTTTGTTGAGCGATCCCGACCGTTGACAAAAAAGTGGTCATAAAAGGGACTCCCTCCCAAATATTGATTCATATTTTACTGACTGAGTGAACATTCCTCTCAGAGCCAAATCAAACCAAATCAATTGGTTGTTGGAGATATATTGATTAACTTTTCTGGGTGCTGATCCTAGTTATTCATTTTCTGGATGTTTTTATTTGATAAGTAACAAAACAAATCTTGTGTTACATTTGCTAACTATTTATAACTGTGCCGTTATTTTTCTTTTGATGCATGTCCATCCGTTTTTTAATTTTAAGTATTTCAGTTCTCCGATGATGAGGTTGACAGCGAGGATAATGATGAAGTTGAAGGAAACGGTGATATTGAAGACACTACCTCTGCCATCTGGCACTGGTAAGGGTGAAAATAACAATGGCAATGGAAACAATGCTTGAAGATTGATACGGTGGCTGCTAGATGTGTTTTTCTACGCCTCAAGTCAGTTAGCTTTAAAAACTTTTCTGACGACCAAAGGGAGATTAGGTGGGCGAAATTAATTTGAAAATGCCAGAACTCTGGAGAAAATGTTGATTTATGGTGATCAGTCTTGTTATGGAAAGTGAAAAAGTAATCATGGTTGTTCTCACTTGAGTTATGAGTCTTTCAAGTGCCTCTGCAAGTTGTGTACCCAAACTGTATTCTCACTTGGGTTAGAAGGTCAGTCCTCTTTACATTTCTCTATTTGAAGTAGTATATTGTTTCAAGCATCGTTTCATTTCGGTGTTTTACTATGCTAGTGTGTCCTTATCTGTTTCAAATTCTGAGTGACAAAAGGTAAACCATTTGAAATCCCTAATCAGGAGCCAAACACCATAATCTGACTGGGTCTCCTTTCTTGTGGACCTAAACGAAAATGCTGGCAGAAGAAAGTTTGATTATTTAGGCAGAGCAGTGAATTCTTGTGCACGTTTAGATGGATTTAGATTGTGAATTATTCTACATATGGGCTCCACACTTTCTACATACGCTGTTAGAGCATAACTCGGTTGAACTCACCAAGCGTTGGTATGTCAAGTCTGGTTGTCATATTTTAGTATCAAAACTCATCTAGAGTCGATTGATTAAATACTAGAGTCAACTTCGTTTAGGTTAGACTAGAAAGTCTAGGAATGTTGAGACATACAAGTATTACTCCGAAGACCTAAAAAATGAGAAGAAGTAACGACTACAACGACGACATTATCCTTCCACTTAATATTGACTTGATCTTGTTTCAATTCCTAACGTATCTTTCAAGCCGTGCTATATCTTTCCAAGGCCCACCTCACGGTATCATACTCTAGTGATGAGACTTGGTCATAATAGTATGATCAAAGTATCAAGGAAGCATAGTACGAAGTATAAAACGCTTATCTTTTGGAACTTTGTAAAGACGACATCGACATAATCTATTGCATATATTTATTTGATTATGTGTGCATCGTATATGTAAGATTTCATCCTAGAAAACTGTGTATCTTTTTGATAGACACATTTATGTGTCTAATATGATCTCAATTGTATGTATTGTTAGTGCTTGATTTTGTATTTATTATGGTTTTTCATGTCTTTGTAGGTGATTTTGGAGAAATACACTTGTGCGGAGAAATTGGCTCGAAAAGTGGTACTTGTACCCCTGACGGAATTTATAAAGACACCCCCGAGAAGTGTTAAAGGCGCCCCATCAAAGTTATGGAAGGACCCGGAAAAATTGATATTGACACCCCAAGGAGTATTACTAAAGGCACCCCCATAATGGATAAGGGGCATCTCATTTGCTAAGGGGAACCCACCTTCTATTCGCACCCCATCAGTGGTTAAGGGGCAACTTTCATCTTCCCCATTTGAATATAAAACTGGCGGAAAAAGTGTTCTTTACAGTGCCCTCCGGTCGGTCGGCCCAATTACGTCAATTGATTTAACAAAATAGGCCGGTAAGTTAATCTCTAATTGGGTACAAAAAATATAGGTGTGCCATTTTCAACTTTCCAATTGTTTTTATCTTAATCATGCAATCAGAGAAAGCCTCAAATCAGGTTATCATCTGTATACAACAGCTCAACGAAGATGGTTACCAAAACATACTTAGGTGCAGAACTATTAAAGTCACAAATCCACTCCACTTCAGGCTATTGAAATATCGATATTTGTGAACAACATCGCCGAGATTAGGTTTGATATCGCACCAAAAAGCTGCAAGAGCTTCTTCATGTCATTCGACTTGAATATTGTCTGCTAGGAAAAACAACAAAACATGGATAAAAAATTATGAATTCAGTTAACCTGAAGTGTAGGAGATACTAAGAAACCTAAAATATGAATATAAGTTCAACCTGCTTTTCGAAAAGAAGACCCATTCATTTGTCGTGAATGGGAACTTCTTATTACCTTGGAAAACTCCAATAATTCTCTGCTCATTCTATTTTTTTTTTCTGGCATATATGCCCACCTCGTCTACTTGCAAAAAAAAAAACCATTTTACTCCATCACTATCCAAAACCAACGACCCCTAAAAAAACAAAAAGTCCAATAAAAAGATAACCATACGGGAAATACACCCAAAAACAACCAAATTTCCTTTCTCTCTATTCCTCTCTCCTCTTTAGTTTCTTCTCAAAACCAAAAAAGCTTTCTCCTCCATTAAAGCTTGTTGCTCATATCTAGTCCATTTTGGGCTAGATCTGAGCAGATTTCTTTACTTTTTCTAGTTTTCATAGATAGTTAGTAGTCTAAGATAAGTTTATTTAAGTTTTTGTTTCAATCTCCATTGCTTTTAGGAGATTTTCATGGTATTTTTGGGGGGGTGTTACCCTCTTTGTTTATGTATTCTCTTCACAAATTACTCTTGGTTAGTACCTTTAAATTGTAATTTGATCTTTGATCTTGATGCACTTAAAATCCATGTAATCTCTATTTTATCATGAATGAAATTTATGAGATTTATCCAAAAAAAAAAAAAAAAAAAAAAGAAGAAGAAGGAAATACACCCAAATGAGATAAGTCGTATCACACAAATATTTTTACCCGCGCTACATATACTACCCAAACCCCTAAAATCCTCAAACAGATGGCAATTAGAAATAAGTATACAGGTAACAGAGTGTTTCTGCAATTCAATGAGCCATTTTCCAGCTAAAACATGTACATTCCTAACTGTTAATTTTTATTTATTTTTATAAATTTCCATGTTCTCCGAACTAACACCGGTTGGCAGTGCCCTTTAAGGATTTCTAATATCTCAATCATATCATCTACCTGTATTATTATAAAATAAGCTAGAATTTAAAAACTTATATAGAGTTCCAAAGAGTTAACAAAAAGGATATATGTGAGAGTGTATGTCGACCAATGATGTCAATTATAAATGCCACCTGATTTTTCCTATGACACCTTCTGGTTTCTGGTAAATCCTAAATATTCCTTCTTTGTACTATTCTCAATAAACACCTGATGGATTTTGCCATTAAAGTGGTAGAAAATATATATCCTGAAAAAGTGACGCAACAGTTAATATATTCTGCAATACATAGATAGATGTTAGGATAACTTACAATGAAATGGTGACAACGGACTTGATACCTCTTTGCTAACAATTTAAACTATAAAAAGCTTTCAAAATTATATCAAACACTGCAGTGCACAAACAATCACTTAATAACAATAATATTATGCTACATCTCTACAAGTAAAAATCCAACTTCACTCACCAAATGAACCCAAAACTAACAAAAACAAACGAAAGAGGGTTAGAGAAACAAAAACATCTACACTAACACAGACAATGAAACAAACACGTTGAGGGTTAACATGACATATATGATTAAATCATAATTTAAGGTTAACAACGACTCATAAAATGGTGAAAAATGTAGGAAAAAGTACATGAGTCAGAGACTCAGGGGAACCCGATATAAACCTGCAAAAGAAAGAAGAACGATAACGACATCAATAATTATTTTCATAGAGATGGATCCATGTTGTACTTGCGAGTGGGAATGAGGAATAATGAGTGGCTTATATACTCAAACATTTGATTGAGCGTTTCAAAAACCATAAGAATTAATTCCTAATGAATGAGGAATATAGAGTGGTTAATGGCTTTGAATTGTGATTTTTTGTTCATAACGGAAAATAAATGTATGCTTGAATTCTAAAAGCCGTCGGGTTAGGGATTAAAAGATGGGTTGATCCTCAGCCACGATTTATGTTTTCCATTCTGAGAAGAATAAGAGCCGTTGATGGCTCTAAAAGGTACATTTACAACCGCCAGATGGTTACAAAACCATTTGTTTTTGTAAGAAAGATTTATATAAGAGATATGCACACATATTTTCATAAGAACCAAATCATTAAATTGCCAAAATATACAAATCTTTCATTTTCAATTTTCATATGTATTAAAATCTATGTTATAATTAGCTAACTAAAAATAATAAATCTCTTTCCTAACATTAAGAAAAATGTCAAAAATTAATTATATGTAACTACGAATCAATGCACCCATTGTTGCCATAATTAATTAAATCATAATCAATTAATTAATTAATCAAAATAAAAAGATGATTTATATTTTCAATATATATAGCATAATCAATTAACATTTATTATTTTATTTTATTTTCGCGACCATAAGTGTACAGATAACTAAATATTGATTCTTTACAAATTAAGCTTTAGATTAAAATCCGAATAAGTAATATCGATAGGGTTTTAAACGCGAAAATCATGTTAAGAAAATTATGGGGTTTTACACTATTAACCCCTTTTAACCCCTTAAAAATAATTTCGTCTCGAAATTCAAAACCAAAAATACAGGGTGTTACACTATTAACTCCTTAAAAAGAATTTCGTCCTGCGGTTGTTACACCTACCAATTAAATATTGATATTCAGAGCAACATTGCTACAGAGCAATTAAATATTGCTACAGAGCAATTAAATATTGCTAGCAGAGCAATTGATTTACCGATGAAAAATATTGGTAGCAAGACTAATATAAAATAATAATCTTTAAAATATTGCTAGCTGGACTAACATAAAACGATCGGTGTTTATAAATAGTTAAAATTATGCTTCTCAGAGCATTATGCCTAATATGGTAGAAAGAACAAAAAGGGATAAGTGGTGGGATGGTCGTGCAAGAGGACCAACCAAGGTGTGGGACCGACCATTGATGTGATAGTAACTACTAATGGTGGAAGGGACCGGCCATCATGGTGGAGGATGGTGCGTGGACCATTCCTATTTATTTTGTGTTTTTGTTGGTCTTCAAAACATATTTTGGTGTATTTCCGAAGAGTTTGATCTTGATTCAAAGACCTAATTTTAATTGAAAGACCAAATACGATTTTTG
Organism: Papaver atlanticum; assembly: GCA_023531105.1. Taxonomy (NCBI): domain Eukaryota; kingdom Viridiplantae; phylum Streptophyta; class Magnoliopsida; order Ranunculales; family Papaveraceae; genus Papaver; species Papaver atlanticum. Next base: position 9,112,934 of record JAJJMB010003633.1, read on the forward strand.
GTGTAAAGACAAGAGTTGAAAATAATAAATAATAATATTTTAATATATTAAGCGGCGTAAAGATCAAGTGGTGGCGGTACCATTTGTTTTGTATATCATATGGTCTTTAAAGCAAGATTTGGTAAGATATCGTAGAAAGATCAAAAAAGAGAGTTTGGTAGAAAGAGGAAGTCATAGATAAAGGAAATAATAATATAATAAAACATAACCAAAAAAGCGGGGACCAGCTATCCGGGCCCGCGGCATGGCCGGTCGGCATCGGTCCCGCCAATTTTATTATTATTTTTCGTTTTCTTTTGTTTTACTTCTTTTTTCACCATTATCCTCTTCGGACCATATTGTCCTCTTTAGGCCACTATTTTTATGTGCATCCATGCTATTTTCTTGGAGCTAATCGGTAGTGGCCCATATATCTGAAAGGCGGATATTCACCATTAGTTGAAGTAGTGATATATTTTGGTGAAAATAGAATATTTTCTAGGAATTTAATTGGTGAATATAGTACTATAATTAATTAATGAGTCGCTCTATACTAGCAGGCAATATAGTATCATACCGATTCTGAAACATATATTATGTATATTTATGAAACATCTGGGAAGTGTTGCACAAAGCACTAGTAGTGTTTTGAAGTCTAAACATAGTGATTTTTAAATACAGAAGCAAAGTACTTGTACAATATAAACAATAAAATATATAGAATATTGAAAGCTCACCGGACTAGGCTCTAATATTGCTGTATATATTTATGCTTTGAAAAGATTACATGATCAGTCAGAGACGCCTACAATAAGAATTTCAATATAATTATCTTGCGGAATATAAAATATGAATTTCATACTTTTGATGCCGGGACAGATACATACAAAATTATGATATTTCTACATATTGGTAGAGGCGATTTTACCATTTTCGCATTCGTCAAAAATCCACCATCAACACCTACCAAAGTCATATTCATCTTGGATTAGAATAGGTAATGGTCTAAGAATTTTTCGGTTACTCGCGAAGATTGAAAAATTGAAGATCACACGAAGACATCAATTTGAAGAACTTCGTTAAGGTTAGTAATAAAGACTGGTTTCTCCTCTTTTCTAATCCATATATCTATCTATCATAACAAAGTCGATGACTTTCGTAAATGATCATATATAAAGAAAAATCATATCACAGATAAGCATATGTCGAATATTCTAGTGATGTTTCAATTTTGAGTCTTGACTTAAAAGCTTATTGAAACAACGAACCAAATAAGTAACTTCATCAGAACTTCGTGCATTTGAGTTGGCGAACCTGTTTGATGAGTTCACGAACATACTCAATGCCAGATACTCCTGAACTTCAAAAATCATTCGAGTTCACAAACCTACTTAGATGAGTTTGTAGACACAAATTAGTTTTCAGTTAGGTGAGTTCGTGAACCCAGGAGTTTCAAAAAGTTCCCGAACTCAAAACGCATTTGAGTTTGCAAACCTACTTAGGTTAGTTTATGAACTCAAGAGAGTTTCGACTTTTATGAACTCGAAATCGTTTGAGTTCGTTAACCACCTTATTGAGTTCGCTAACCCATCAACTAACCTTAAAATTGCACAGAATATCGATATGTTGAAGATATTCTTGATGGCTTGTGAGGTTAAAACTATAAAACTCGTGAATCGTTCATTTTTCTTTGTTTAATTGCTCTATTTAATTGGTTTTACTTCTAAGAAACCCATCAACTAACCTGAAAAATGTCCCATCATCTTAAACTATTATTCTTACAATCTCGAATACTTCAAGATAGTCCACCTCTTTCTTTTGGAATTGTCCGACTAAAGCTCCACAATCAATAACCATTAAGATATGTAACATGAACATGAGTAGTTCGATATTTGCAAGAAAAGATTCGAAAGAAACCCTTATCTTGAACCCAGATGCGAAGGTAAGAATATGATACAACATGCAAAGTCGATCCTGAGAATTTTTAGGCCTTATGCAAATATATATATATATGTGTAATACACATTAATCCTTATGGACTATCTTTTAATAACAAATATATTATACGATGTTCAAGTACATTAATTCGTTTAAAAAGCTTTCTCGTAGAAAGTCGACGATTATCAACCAAAGTTCTCAATAAAAAAAATTAAGAGAATATGTACACGCATAGAGGGTAAACAAAAGAGAGCTTTTTACATTATATATGAAATTGTGATTGATAAGTTGGAGGGGAAAAAATCACATACCAAAATTTTATTTAAGTATATTTGTTTGAGACATTTAGAAACGACAAACATTTTATATGGGATAACAAAAAAAACATAGATGGTAGTTTAAGACGCTAATTAGTCTATGTCAATAAACAAAAATAAGGGGGAAAAATACAAATGTAAATATAGTAAAACTCGAAATTCCAACATTTATACATAGAGGGTGAACCAAAGAGAGTGCTTATGAAAGTGATTAATAAGTTGAAGGAACAAAAATCAAATAGAATTTTTTTATTTAAGTTTCTTTGTTCGAGAAATTTAGAAACGACAAATAATTTATATGGGATAACAAAAGAAAATATTTGATAGTTTAACACACTAATTAATTTATGTCAATAAACAAAAGAAAGGAAAAACAAATGTAAATGTAAATATAGTGAGACTGGAAAGAAGTGCAACATTTCGGTTCTATTTAGTATTACACTTATTTTATAATATAAATTCGCTTTTACTAATATATAACATCAATATTTGGAGACTTTCTGGAAAAATTATATCAAGTCCCTTGTGGGCACACCTTTCCCACACTTTCAACATCGATCGTGGCTAATAGTAGCAGGTTTTATTTATCTTTTTTTTCTTTGAGATTGTTGTACAGTGATCCTCAGACTACATCCAAAATTCTTTAAATTGGAGTTGGTTTGGCAACTACGGGGTTCGAACCCTTACCTCCGCAGTGGGAGGGAGCATGAGAACCATCAGACCATTTGATGATTATTTATCTTTCACCTAACATAGATTTAACTTTTTTTCTACATGTTAACAATATTTGTAGAAGAATTGAAAACTTTTGGCCTTCTTTGAAGGAGTTGGTATGATATATTATTCAAGGTGCTTAAAAAATCGTAATACTGAGGACTTTGGCATGGTGTGCATGAAGAAGAACCTTACTTAAAATTTGTGTATATATTAAACAAAAAAAGTTATAAAACCTGTTCTTTTCCGTAGTCTTCTAGAGTTCTAGTTCAGAGTAATGTTGGTGTAATTGAGATTCATATGAGATGCAAGTATCTTTATTGAGGCTAAACAAACAGTATTTGCGGGATGAATGAATCAAATCTCTATGTCATGGATGTGAGATGATTTTGTCTTTGTTGGATACCCAACTAATATACTAACAAGATGTTACAGATTTTATTGTCTCTCCTAACTACAAATTAGAAAAATGAATATGGCCTATGGTGTATATAGTTAGTGAAGAGAGACAAGTCTCAGAAAAAGATCCCCACTTTTAGCTGAAAGTTATCACACTTTCCTCATGGGTTCCTTTGTAAACAATAATAAAATAATAGAACTGACATTAGACAAAAATCAGAAAGCTTCTGACTCGTGGATTTGAAGTCTTACTTCCGCTTTCCGACCAAATATTTTTTTTCACCCAAATATTAGTAATAATTTATAGTTGATCTCTCTTATCTTTTCAATTTTCTACAGTTTTTCATGATTTGAAGAATATCAAAAGAGAAATTATATTTGATCGACCATAGAGAAATGCATTGGATAAAAACAAATTTAAAAAGGGTCTTAACCCGATAAATATGACTATAAATAAATAAATGAAAAATATTCGCCAGCCCAGGAAAAAAACTGTTAGAGCATTTCTCGGTCGAACTCACAAGTGTTTCTATCTCAAGCTTGTCGTCAAATTTAGCTGTCAAAACAATATCTTGATTTCTAGTCTACAATTAGTTAAGTCTCGGACTAGGATATAAGTGTAGTTGAGAAACAGAGGATCACGGCAGTCATCATTGCATTCTACCGTTTGAAGGCGAAGATCAACCAAAGCTTTTGTAAAACTTCATCAAAAAAAGGTAAGTGAAGACTGAACCACCTATTTCTCAAGTTATATTCACTTTTCTATCATTGAGATGATGTCGCATAACTAATTAGACTATTATGCATAGACAAGAATTTTGAGTCAAGTTTATCTTGATAATTAGTTCTCGGAATATAATGACTAAGCTTAATGAACATTTTTTTCATACTTGATGAATTTCGGTTAAGGACAATTTATTGTTCGGAATCAAAATCATGATTCAAGTTTTATCATTCGAAAATAGCCTGGAACAGTGATATGTGTCATTGATGTTATTAGGGAATGTTTCGAATCGATTTAGAGATGTTAGAGCATTGATCGGTCGAACTCATAAGTGTTGATATCTCAAGCTTGTTGTAAAATTTAGTTGTCAAAACTATATCTTTCTAGTCTACAATTAGTTAATTCTCGGTCTAGGATAGAGGTAGTTGAGAAACGAACCAGTCATCATTTGCGTTTTACCGTTTGAAAGCGAAGATCAACCGAAGCTTTTGGAGAACTTCATCAACAAAAGGTAAGTGAAGACTGAACCACCTATTTCTCAAGTTATATTCACTTCTCTATCCTTGAGACATTTGTCGCTTAACTAATTAGACTAGCTTGCATAGACAAGAATTTCGAGTCGGGAACTAATTATTTAGTTTACGAATTTCTCGAAATATAATGACTAAGCTTAATAAACATTTGTTCATACTTGATCAATTTCGATGAGAACAATTTATTATTCAGAACCAAATCATGATTCAAGTTTATCATTCGGAAATAGCCTGGAACAGTGATATGTGTTATCGATGTTATTCGGGAATGTTTCGAACTGATTTAGAGAAAAATATAGAACTACTATATTCGGAATACAAGACAATGATATCAGTCTTACAAACTGAGAAAAATGTTATATGTCTGAAGCCGTATTACATGTACTCGTACATGTAGCGAAGTAGCTATATATCGACTTACAGATTTGTGCGATATGCATATTCGTATGCACATCATGGGAAAATCTGTTTGTTTCGTGATCCGGTATGCATATACGTATGCAAACCATTTTGGAACTGTGGTAAAGGAACCGGGTTTAAGTATCCAAACCGGTATGCGAACCAATACAATTCTATGTTCTTGAACAAGTTTAGTACCCAAACCGGTACGCAACCTGAAAAGGTTCTATGAACTCCGGAACCGGTAAAGTCTTAAGGTTTCCAAACCGGCTCGCAAACTGAAAAAGTTCCGTCAGCTCCGGAACTCAGTTTTGCACCTAAGTTTGCAAACCGATACATGAACTGAAAAAGTTCTGTCAACTTTTGGAACTCGGTTTTGCTCATAAGTTTGCAAACCGGTCCGCGTATGATGACTCAGCTAATTCACGAACGACTCATGTATTTGTACTTTGTGCATTTACAAGCTATGTCGATTGTGTTCAAATGCGATTAAATTATTTCTACGAGATGACTTGCACTAGACTCATTTGATCACATGATTGTGACTCAAGAATAATGTCTGTGTGTTCCTAAAAATAAGTGTTAGGCTTTTAAGTTCAAGCCGGCTAGTTTAGGCCAACCATGTTGGACATAGTATTTGTACACGGTTCAGTTACGGTTTACCTGACCAGAGTGTATATCTTGTTTATATGAATAAGATTCAAAGTTTTCATCTAACGGTGAATATTGTTTAATTGGTTCCAAAGTTATCTTAACTTAAACCTAAGGCAACCTATGCTTTGAAGTCTATATAAGGGGAACTCTTGGAAACTGGGATCTTTGAATCATGACACTACTTTTTGGTGTGTCCTAGTTGTATGTAGAGTCGCTATCTCCATAAACCCTTTTAGGGTTTAACGACTATCAAAGACTTCATTGGGATTCATGAAGCCAAATCCATTTATCTTTTATCTTGATAACTTGAGTATCATGATCTTGTTCGATTGTTGATTTATCACTTGAACAAGATAGATAGAAATCACAAAGTTCTCTTCGTCTCAACTTTGTGATTCCATAAGTTTTATACTTGTGAGGTGAATAATAATCTAGATTGAACTTCGGGTTGCATAAGTCCAGATTTTGAGGATAGATAGACTTCTGTCAAATTGCTATCGATTTCCATCACCTTGGTCCTACGTTTGATCTAATCATCCGTTTCGATCGTAAATCAGGAAATCAATTATATATGCTTAATCTGTGGGAGGAAGATTTGGTTTAAAGTCTTCAATTAAGTTGAAGCAACTCTTAGTTGGTGTGACATCATCTAAGGGAATCAATTATGCGGAGTCTTGCAGGGATTCAAGAGGTGTGAGGAGCGCGACTGTACCTAAATCAGTGGGAGACTGAGTTCGGGATCAACTACATTCCAGACCGAAGTTAATTGGTAGTAGGCTAGTGTCTGTAGCGGATTAATACAGTTTGGTGTTCAATTTGGACTAGGTCCCGAGGTTTTTCTGCATTTGCAGTTTCCTCGTTAACAAAATTTCTTGTGTCTGTGTTATTTCTTTTTTCGCATTATATTTTTATCTTTATAATTGAAATATCACAGGTTGTGCGTTGATCAATCAGAATAGATACATCCGACCTAGTTTGTTGGATATGACTTGATTGAGATCCTTGGACATTGGTCTTTGGTACCGTCCAAAAACTCTCTTTGTGATTAGGTTCACGATTCAATTCCGTAAACGTTCTAATCGCAAGAGAGATAAAGATATAACTCTAGATACTTTCCTTATTGAGTTTTAACTCTCAAAGTTGTGTAGAGTTTGTCCATACAGATTGCCTACGAAAACGTTGGTGGTGTATTTTGGTACCCCAGTATTTTCAAGAGAGAAATATAGAACTACTATAAATTCGGATACAAGACACTGTTATCAATCTTACAAACTGGGAAAACTGTTATAAGTATGAACCTGTATTACATGTACTCGTACACGTAGCAGAGTAGCTATATATCGACTTACAGATTTGTGGTACGCATATTCTTATGTATATCATATGAAAAATCTGTTTAACTCGTGAACCGGATCGGTATGCATACTCGTATGCAAACCGTTTTGGAACTGTGGTTACGGAACCGGGATTAGTATCCAAACTGGTGTGACGGCCCGGATTTTTTTTTGCTTCCAGTCGACCGTGGAGTTCGGTCAACTGACAAGTTCCAAATCCTCCGAGCTGCCATTTGGGGCGCACGGGTTGAACCCAGTTTGTAAACAAGAGTAAAGTTACGGTTTAATAAAAAGTACATGAAAGTTTTATTCACATTACCAAAACAGTTAGCCAAAAAGTGTGGAATACAAGATATGAGACACGAAACCATTAAAACATGACCCACACTTATTAATTATAATACTCTTTTTACAAACAACAACAACAAAATAGAATAATACTTTTTACAAATCACAATAGCAAGTAAAGATAGTATCAGGTTTCACAAACTAAAACAAATAGAAAAATACAATATCCTTTTTCTCAAACCAATCCAGATACACATGAATATATACATGAACACAAAGTGACCGTACTCACTTTGAACCCCAAAGATCGACGCACTAAGCTTAAGCAATCTTACTACCTCAAGCCGCCCCCAAACTCTATGGAAAACAAAACAAAACAAAACAAAAAAAAAGGGTGAGCCATAGCCCAGTAGAGAGATAACGATACGATAACAAGAGTTCAAACAATGCCCAAATACAAATAACGATAAGATACCGAATCGAATCGATTAAAGCATAAACAATGGATTAAGTTGTTGATCACATCCAAATCGAAGTATAAAAGGCCTTACAACGCCAATACACAATCGAAATCATTAAAACCCATTGAGTTCGCAATAATCTACTGTGAGGGTTCGAATAACCAATTGTCGTAGTTTATCAGAAAACTAACCTATCGTCCCGGACGATCTTCCGCAGGTCACCATTAATATGGATTGCCCCTTATGGGCCCGACAAACTCATCAGTAAGGTTCGTAACCAAAAGGATGCTCAACGCCATTCATAAATAGTTCGCAAACATCGTTAAATACGAGTATCGAACAACCATCAACAAATTATTGATTCACAAACCTTGAAAGAAACTTACCCTAGCTTTTCTCGGATAAAACAAGATCATGTAATGACCCGTCCCTCCACCGATATTGTCCCCACTTAGCCACTACGGTTATCCGGCAGTGTGGGGTTTTCAACGGGCATCGCTGCGGTAATCCAGTAGAAATTTCCAGGATGGTCACCCATCCCTGGATTACTCCCGCCCGGGCACGCTTAACTGTAGAGTTTTCTGCCAACTCTGGAGCCAATTGTGCTGAAAAGGCCTCGGTGTTAGGAAAGGACAAACCATTACTTATATTCCATTCGGCCAACTACTGCCGAAATATCGGGTATTACAATACCACCACCTTAAATTGGAGCCGTCCTCGGCTCCTAATATATTCAAGCCCAGATCTCCGATGTTCCCTGTTCCTCGTGAGAAGCACCTGGAACAACCCCGTCCAGCGTAGCTTCCCACCCTTGGCAGTTGACCCATCGTCGGCTCTGATACCATTTGTAATGACCCGTCCCTCCACCGATATTGTCCCCACTTAGCCACTGCGGTTATCCGGCAGTGTGGGGTTTTCAACGGGCATCGCTGCGGTAATCCAGTAGAAACTTCCCGGATGGTCACCCATCCCTGGATTACTCCCGCCCGAGCACGCTTAACTGCAGATTTTTCTGCCAACTCTGGAGCCAATTGTGCTGAAAAGGCCTCGGTGTTAGGAAATGAGAAACCATTACTTATATTCCATTCGGCCAACCACTGCCGAAATATCGGGGTATTACAATAAATACAGGTAAGGATTAAACCATAGAGATGGGCATGAATTCAGAACCATTAAGTGTATTGAAATCAAAGATTTTGCACGAAAACTTCGTTTTTAAACCACTTACTCTAAGAAATTACCATGGGGTTTGATGCAAGACAAACTCAACCAATATTATCATTTTAGAAAACATAGAAGGCCTGTATTCATGTAAAAACTACCAACAAAAGAATACATTCAATAGCTCAAAGAACGAAAAACGTAAGTATAAAACAACAATACAATTTTTCAGAGATTTCAGATTACAGAGCATGTTTTCAAAGAATTGTGTAGACTTCGTTACACAATGATAATGAGTGTTTCTGGACAAAACTTTGAAGAATATATGATAAGCTTTCACCTAAAACTGATAGGAAAAATTAATGAGTTCTATAGCTGTGTAATAGTACCTCAACAAAACTGGACAAAACTTACATTTTTCAAAAACTGCAGTTTCGGGAGTCTACATTCAAAAATTCACCCAGATTTAATTATTTATTGGAATCCATTGATTGTTGGATAGTTTTCAATAAGAGAAGTCCCTCTTTTACACAAAAAAATAAAAATAAAAATAAGAGTCAACTGAACTAGGTGAGAATCTAGCCCAAAAATAGGACAGAAAACTGTTTCAGAAATCCTTGAATTGCTTTTAAATCGAGTTTCAAGAGAAAGTAAAGATCAATTCCAATAAATTGAAAGTACCCATGGCTAATTTTTAGAAGTAATAGAGTTTTAACATCAAATTAGAAGAAAACCCTAACTTGTTTCATGAACCCTAAATCAAAATCAAGAGGAACAAGCATAAATTAATTTTAAACATCACAAATTCATCACATAAAGTTTCATAAGAGTATGAATAAGCTTGAATTCAATTAGATATGAAATCAGAGAACCAAAGTAAAGAATTCAATTCAAATCAGTTTCAAAAGAGAGTTTCCCCCCTACCTATTGTGCAACAAGAGTTTCCAAAGCAACCCAATTAAATTAACAACCAAACGATTGTAAATCAAGCTTCAAATTCTAAGTTTTGTGATGAAAATCCCTTTTTTTTGCTGGAGGAAGAAGATTAAAGAGTGAAAATAATGATTTTGTCTTGATAACAAAATTCAGTAGCTAAAACTTATATTAGAGCGAGTAAAAAGACTAAAATACCCTTACTCCAACTTACACACGACACATACCCCGACAGGTGTCGTTTCGTCGCAAATTCAAGTTTAAAAACTTTATTAACGTCCGTACACACTACGGGCAGGCTCACGCAAAGAGAAATATAATTTCTCAGACAAAATACAAGTGTTTCTCAACTGAAACACAACGACAACTAGATTTCACGCTCCACATTGCACTACTTCTAGTCTGGGATCGCACCCTAATATTTTATAAAAAAGAACGCGGGTATTACACCGGTATGCAAACTAAACCGGTACGCAAACCAAATTAGTTATGTGAACTCGGCTGTGTATCCAAACCGGAACGCAAACCAAATTAGTTATGTGAACTCCGGAACCGGTGATAGTCTTAAGGTTTCCAAACCGGTACGTAAACCTAAATAGTTCTGTTAACTCCGGAACTTGGTTTGGTTAAATGTTTACAAACCGGTACACATACTGTGACTAAACCGATTCACGAACGGCAATGGTATTTGTACCTTTTACACCTACTAACCATGTCGATTATATTTTCAAGTGTGTTTAAATTATTTCTACGAGATAATTATCATTTTATTAATTCTATAAAAACACTAGACTTATTTGATCACATGCTTGTGACTCAGAGTTAATGTCTTATGTGTTTATAAAAATGAATGTTAAGCTTTTAAGTTCAAATCGACTAGTTTTGGCTAACCACGTTGAACATAGTCTTTGTACATGGTTCGATTACGGTTTCACCTAACCAGAGTGTATATCTTGTTTATGTAAATCAGATTCAGAGATTCATCTCACGGTGGATATTGTTTGCTTGGTTCCAATGATATCTTAGCTTAAACCTAAAGTAACTTATGGTTTGAATGTCTATAAAAGGGGAACTTCAAGCAACTGGGATATTTGAATCCCGACACTACTTTTTGGTGTGTCCTAGTTGTATCTAGAGTCGTCCTCTCCCTAACCCTTTTTAGGGTTTAGCGACTATAAAGTCTTCATATGGATTCGTGAATCCAGGTCCAGTTATTTTTCCTTGATAACTTGCATATCCTGATCTTGATCTATTATTGAGCTACTCACTTGATCAAGATAGATAGAAATCATCAAAGTTCCCTTCGTCTCAAACTTTGTTGATTCCATAGGTTTTATACATGTGAGGTGAATAATGATCTAGGATGCACTTTGGGTTGCATAAGTCAAGATTTTGAGGTTAGCTAGACTTTTTCTATTGCTATCGATTTCCATCACCTTTGATCAAACTATTTGATTGTAAAAGGAAATCATATATAGGATTAATCTTTAAGAGGCAGATTGGTTCAAAGTCTTCAATTGAGTTGAAGCAACTCTTAGTTGGTGTGACGTCAGCTGGAATCAATTGCGCGGAGTCCTGCTGGGATTCAAGAGTCGTAAGGAGCGCGACTATACCTTAATCGGTGGGATACCTTTTAGGGCTCAGCTACATTCTAGTCCGAAGTTAATTGGTAATAGGCTAGTGTCTGTAGCGGCTTAATACGGTTTGGTGTTCAATATGGACTAGGTCCCAGGGTTTTTCTGCATTTGCGGTTTCCTCGTTAACAAAACTTATGGTGTATGTGTTATTTATTTTTCTCCATTATATTGTTTATCTTTATAATTGAAATATCACAGGTTGTGCATTGATCAATCATAGTAGATACATCCGACCTAGTTTGTTGGATACGACTTGATTGATTCTTGGACATTGGTCTTTGGTACCGTCCAAGTTATCTCTTTGTGATTAGGTTCACGGATTTGATTCTGTAAACGTTCTAATCACAATAGAGATAGATATAACTCTATATATTATTCCTTGATTGAGTTTAACTCTCGGAGTTGTATTGATTTTTTCCATACAGATCGCCTAAGAAAAAAGTGGTAGTGTATATTGGTACCCTCCGCGTTTTCAAAAACACAACGAGATAATCGAGGCCGGTAAAAAAAATGATATTGCAATTATCACATTCATCGTTAGATTTAACATTGTTGTGTTCGATTCAACCTAAAAGAAAACTTATGATTCGATACTTTCAATGAGTTACCTTCCGTCTTCTTTCACCCCCTGAAACGTACTTCCACTCATAAAAGGCCCAGACAACTTTTTACTAAACAAGATACTAGATTTATCAAAGTTTATTTTATGGCCAGAAGCCAAACAATACTTCCGGAGATAATCCTTAATAGTTTGAAAATATTTAACAGTAGCTTAAGAAAACAACAAAGAATCATCAGGAAACAGAAGATGGGTCATACAGGGAGCATCTTTACAAATTTTAATACCTTCCACTAGACCCTTCCTACTGAGAGAATCAATGTAAGCAGATAAAGCTTCAGAGCAAATAATATAGAGGTAAGGCGACAAGGGATCACCTTGTCTCAATCCTCTCTCTGGTTTAATTAAGCCAGTAGGGCTACCATTAAGCAAGACAGAATAAGAAACAATAGAAAGACATTGACTAATAAGGTTGACCCAATGATCAGATATACCCATTTTTTTTTAAAAGACCATTCCAGCTTGTCATAAGCTTTAGACGTGTCAAGTTTGACGGCAACAATGCCATCTTTACCTTTACGATGGTTAACAACATAAATGGCCTCAGTAGCTAACAAAATGTTATCAGAATTACTTCTTTTTGGAACAAAAACACTTTGATTTTGAGATATTAAATTATTCATAAACGGTTTTAACCTATTAGCCAAAGTTTTTGACAAAAATTTGTATATGAAATTACAAAGTCATATTGGTCTATATTGGGAGACTAACTCAGCTAGAGGGACTTTAGGGATGAGGGCAATATTGGTGTTGATAAAAGCTTTAGCTATATGCCCAGTGTGGAAATAAGTTTGTCTCATATCGACAACATCTTCTCCCATAATATCCAGTGTTTTTGATAAAATAAACCAGTAAAGCCATATGGACCCAAAACTTTTTTACCTCCCATTTGAAAAACAACATTTTTAATCTCCTCAGTAGTGAGGGGCAAGTTTAAGTGAGAGTTATCTTCATCAGAAAACTTCAAAGGAAGTTTCTGGAGAATTTCTTCTTGATAATGCTGAGGGTGAGAGGAGTATAAATTTTTAAAATAGTCAACAAAAGAGCTACCTATACTATCCCTGTCTGTTAAAATGGTTCAAATTGCATTTTTAATCCAACTGATAGCATTTCTCTTTCTTCTAAAAAGTGTAACTCTATGGAAATAGGGAGAATTCCTATCACCTTCCATGAGCCATACTTCTCCGGACTTATCCTTCTAATATATTTCCTCAAGACTATAAAAATATCCCAATCTAGCTCTAAGTCTAGAGACAGAATTAGAGTCAGTTGTATTGGAAGTTTAAATGTCAACAAGTTCCTACCTGGTATTTTTTATGTTGGTTTGAATATTACCAAAAGAAGATTTGTTCCAGTCACTAAGACATTTTTAATACTTAAAAGTTTAGCCTTTAACTTATAGGCTGGACAGCCAACAACATTTACAGACCAAGAGTTAGATATTATATCTCTACAAGTGGGATCTTCAATCCACATGGCCATAAAATGAAAGGGTTTAGGCATGCAAACATCTTCAAAAATAAGACCAATACGCATAGGGCAGTGGTCAGAAGAGTCTATAGGAAAGTTATTAACACAAAGATTAAGGAATAAAAGTTCAGCTATTTGATTTATAAGGCATCTATCAAGTCTCTCAAGGATAAGATCAGGGCCTTGGTGCATATTAGACCAAGTAAACCTAGGACCCGAAAAGCCTGGATCATGCAGAACAAACACATTACAAAAATTTATAAGATTAAGGAAATCAACATCATCAACTTCTAGACCTCCATTCTTGTCATAAGCATCTAGAAAAGCATTAAAATCACCTACAAAGAAGTCTGGTTCACTTGGTGGTAATTGACATTGACTACCCCGAAAAGCTTGTTTATTGCTGCTATTAGGTTCTCCACAAATAAAACGGATATGTCAAAGTTTTGAGTGAGTAATATCATTGGTTGTGACATAGATGCCCCTAGAGCTAGAGGATAAAATATTATGGTCAATTTCTTTCTTCCAGGCCAAAACAAAGGCCACCACTTCTTCTAATACATGACACGTTAAATGTACAGGGGAATCCCATATTCCTCAATCTCCTAGATGCAGTATCCTTTTTCATTTTAGTCTTAGAAAGGAACACAATGCCAGGATTGATATTTTTGAATGAAAGGTTAAGCTCTTTTTTAGCAGGTTTCTTTCATAAACCATCATAACATATTAACATTATTAACAGAAAATGTGGAAGCAACAGTCAGATCGTTATTAGATATATTAAAAGGAAGAAGAGTAGAAGGGGTAACCTGATTGGTGGAGTCATGACTGTTAGAGCATTGCTCGGTCGATCTCGCAAGCGTTGCTATCTCAAGCTTGTTGTCAAGTTTAGTTGTCAAAACTATAAGTCTTGATTTCTAGTCTACTTATAGTTAAGTCTCGGACTAGGATATAAAGTGTAGTTGAGCTCTAGACTCCACGACGTTCATCATGCAAAGACGAAGAACTACTCAAGGAACTGATGGAACTTCATCGACTAAAAGGTATGTGGAGACTTGAACTTATTTATCACTCAAAAAGTCTATCTACTCTATCTCCTATCTTGAGACAAAAGTCGTATTACTATATAGACTTCGATTATACATATTTGCTATTTCGAGCCGAGTTTATCTCGCTTATTTTTCTCTCGAAATATGTGTTGGTAAGCTTTCGCTTTGGAAAAGTTCATCTTTACAAGTGACGAAAGTCATGTTGGTTATTTCAATATCTTGAAAATTGCTTTGATGAAAAATAGTGTGTGAGTAACCTCTATTTAACATCCTCTAAGAATGTTTCAATGATTGAAATAAGAGTTTAGAACATGTAACCATCCTTGGATATAAGCATATAATGTGTTCGCGCATTAGTGTATTAGTCCAAAACCGGGAACCAAATGTATGCATACTTTTGTGTATACTAAATGGTAGATGGAGACTGGGTAAGTATGCGTACCCGTACGCATACTGGCGGAAGTTCACGTCCATGAATTTCTGCTGAGTTTGGAAATCAAAACCAACTCAATCCAGGTTACCTAAGTATGCGTACCCATATGCATACTGGCGGAAAGTTCACGTCCGTGAATTTCTGCTGAGTTTGGAAACCAAAACAAACTCAAATCTGGTTACTTAAGTACGCATACCCGTACACATACTTAAGTGTGTTACTTTCTAAAATTGGTTTATTCGTGAACTTAAATATATATAAACTAAGGAATGCATATTTGCAAACCGTGGCTATAAAGTTCATGAATCGATTCGAGTGAATCAAAACCGATTTTACTTCGATTGTGTCTTGTATACTTCTATGAGATCTAAGCAATTGAACAACTCTCTAACTAGTTCTTTTGAGTCATTTCAACTAGTTAAGGTGAAGATGAATATGGTTGATATGAAAGTGCTCATATGGCTAACCATTTGGTTAACTACTGTTGAACCAACGACTTGTACACATTTAGGTACGGTTACACAAACCTAAATGACGTATATTTCATTTGTGTATATGAAGCTAAGTTCGATCTAACGGTTGAAAGATATTAGCTTGAATCTAATCAGGTTTTCATCTAACGGTGAATATTGAATGCTTTGTTACCAAGGTAACTTAGATTGCAAACCCTGATTTGGAGACTATATAAAAGAGAACTCTATCAACTGGGAAAGTTAATCCCCACACCTTCTGTGTGATACTAGTTGTATAAGCTAGAGTCGATTCTCCTTTAACCTTAGGTTTCTACCGAGACCCTGTAGGTTAACGATTTGAAGACTTCATTGGGATTGTGAAGCCAGACCCAACTATTTTCTCTGTAATTACGTGATCTGATCTTGCTGTTTCTATCGTATTTGAGTACAATCGTAAGATTGGCTTGAGATTAATTTCTCCGATAGGCAAGATAGAGAAGTAGTCACAAACACCTTCGTCTCATCGTTTGTGATTCCACAATATCTTGTCTCACTAGTCGATTAAGATTATTATGAGGTGATTGATAATTCTATGTTGTTCTTCGGGAATATAAGTCCGGGTTATCGATTGGTTCCCGTTCACCTTGATTTAGCAAAAATCGGAACAAAACTCGTAGGTATTTCTGTGGGAGACAGATTTATCTATTACTGTAAACTTTTCTGTGTGAGACAGATTTGTTTATTAAAGTCTTTGACTTTGGGTCGTAGCAACTCTTAGTTGTGGGTGAGATCAACTAAGGGAATCAAGTGCGTAGTATCCTGCTGGGATCAGAGACGTAAGGAGCGCAACTGTACCTTAGATCAGTGTGAGATTGATTGGGGTTCAACTACAGTCCAGACCGAAGTTAATTTGTAGTAGGCTAGTGTCTGTAGCGGCTTAATACAGTGTGTGTTCAATCTGGACTAGGTCCCGGGGTTTTTCTGCATTTGTGGTGTCCTCGTTAACAAAACTTATGGTGTATGTGTTATTTCTTTTCCGCATTATATTTTGTTATATAATTGAAATATCACAGGTTGTGCATTGAATCAATCAATTGGGAAATCCGACCTCTGGTTGTTGATTGAAATTGATTGATACTTGAACATTGGTCTTTGGTACCGTTCAAGTTAATTTCTCTTGTATTCAATTAGACTCGCAGATTTCTATTTGCTTGAGTAAGTATTGAATCGAGAAATTGAGATATAACTCTTTGATATACTTTTTATTAAGATTGAGTCTGACTATCTAGTCGATTTTCTTAAAAGTATATTGGAGTTAGTCCATACAGATTGCTAAGCGAATTATTGGGCGAGGTTGGTCTACCCCCACTTTTTCAATTGGTATTAGAGCAGGCAAACACGTTTGTGTTTGTAGTGATCTGACTCTATGGACGGCAGTAATCTCTCTGATAAACGCGTCACCAGAAAAAAAAATAGTCTGTTTCGACTAATTCTATTGAAGAGATTTGTCGATCTCAAATATAGATGAACCTAGTGTTCTAACGAGACATATAGACACTGACATGTGTTATCCCGATTACCCTTCAAAAGAGTCTATCTCCGTTAATAAAAGGGAATCAGCTGAAGAGAGTAAACTGATTCTAAATCTCATTATAATCCAAGATGATAGATTTAATCGGTTGAAAAACAATGTCAATGTTCTTCTCGGTATAGTAAGAGACTGTGACTCTAAAGAAAAAGCTCCTTGTAAAGAAAATACTAAAGTTCAATCTTCAAGTATCTTACTCGAGGCGAGCCTCAAAAAGGATGCTTTGAAAATTGAACATCTCTTGAGTAAACTCTCGATTCAAGGATGTTCCAAAAAGTCCTCTATACCATCTACTTTTATTGCAACTGAGAGAGTTCTAGTTTCAGAAGTAAAACCGAAATTCCCTTCTATTGGAAAAGATGTGCCTATAGCCTCTTCTATTGGAAAGGATGTTGCACATCACATGGAAGGAAGAAATCTCCAAACAATGATGTTAAGACGATACCTTCTAATCACTCTCATGATCATAAAGTATGTCTCTTTTGTGATTCAAAAGGGCCTGTTAAGCAAAAGAGAAACTCTAGGTTGATTAACAATTCCATTGTTCGTCTTCGACACACCTTAGACTTAATCCTCAAAGGTGTTACTGACATTCGTATGTCTAAACCAATTGGTTTCAGTACTCACCCTGTGTATTGTACCAGGAAAGTCAGTTCTATGAGTCCCTCAAATGCTCAGAAGCATAACAGACGTCTCAACAAAAATCGTCTAAGAAGAGGTCAAGTTTTTTCTTCTGTCAAAAAGGGAGATAATGTTACCTTTGATGTGAACAAAGTATCAGGAGAAGGAAGCAAAAATGATGATATGGAAAATAACCTAAAGGTGATAATTGAAGGTTATAAAGAAATCGTCAACAGGCTGTCAACCGCCTCTAGTCAAAATTCTTCTGGTAAGAACTCAAACTATATCTCATATTTTGATGACAGTAAGTTTTATGATAATTTCTCACATCAAAAGAGGTTATTTCCTAGATTTGAAAGGAAAAAGAGACTCAACCATGAACTTCGTTCATTTAATGAGCTTAGGGCTCATTCTTGCGCTAATTAATCACAAGGGTTGAGAACTTACTCATAAAAATCCTGTTGAGTAAGTTGTGGTAATAATCAGGTATACTTTTGGCAACATTGCTTTCTGTTTAGTTGAGCTATTTTCTTATCGTTTATAGCTAAACTATTATCTGCAAACAACTTTGCTTAAGTATTTGCTGTGACTGAAGTTGCTTTTCGTTTTGCTTTCTTTTTTGCCTTGTTTTCAAAGAAGTTTTTTCTTTGCAACTTTGTTGTCTGCTACTCTTGTGCTCTAAATTGTTTCTCTATTGAGATATAAAATTTATTGAGACAATAAGTCTAGTGATATTTTTCACGTAGAAAAAATTCTGTCGAATTGTGTTTTTATTTTTTTTGGGTCAAATTGAATTCGTACGAGTACCCGTGTTACTGTCACGAATCAATTTTTGGAAACCCTAAAAATTACCTTCCCTAAGAAACCTTTTAAATACCAAACCTTTGAGTCTCGTACACATACTCTAGGTTATTTTGGGTTATGTCAAGAATGTCTTCATCTTCACACTCTGGTGATTTTGCAAGAGGTTTTCTTGATAAAGGTATTGGTTTCGAGTCCAAAGGGAGGAAGAAAAGAACCCTAGTAGAAGACAATCATCCTAATGCCTCATGTTACTATGCCTATACACATCAGGATGTTGAGAATGAGGATATGGTTTCTGCTGAAGTGGTTCATGATTTTCTTAAATACTTTGAGGAAGCAAAACTGCAGCTCGTTGATACATTGAAGAGTCTTGATGTGTTGAGAACTGAGTTGAAAAAGGTTACATCTGACCTTGGTCTCATAAAAACACATGTTAAAGAGCTTCTCAATATGGATATCTTCTCTGAAGATGCAGTGGATGCTGTCAATCACAAGCTCAAAAACCTCAAGGCTCGTGAGGATTCCGAAACGTCTATGTGATTTCAGTTCGTGTTCGGTTTTGATGGTTTGGGAGACTGTCTTTGATAAAAGAATGAATGAACTTTTGACAAAATCAAAAGTTAAGCCTTTTATGTCATTATGCAAATATTGATGGAAGAAAGGATGAGCTTTTGTTTACAAAGATTAAGTCTATTGTATGTCATTGTGCAAATAGTGATGAAGGATAGAATGAATCGTTGTTTATTCTGCAGTATTGATCTTCCCTGATCCATATTTTTTATGTATCTACTGTGCGGCTCCGTAAGTTTTCTTATGTTGAGCATTTTCCAATTAGATTAATCATGGGTTCTCTTGTGGTTGGTTTAGTTGAGTTTTCCGGTTGAATTAATCATGGGTTCTCTTGTGGTTAATTCATTTGAGTATTTTGGATACAAATTCATATTCTTATATGATTTGTTGTTGTCCAAAGAAATCCTTCTCTTCTTGTGAAAGTAAGGTCGCTCTTGTTGTTCTTTCGGTAATGACATTATATGGGGGAGAGTTCTTATTCGAACTTGTGCTTTATTGCCAAATCTTTATAGGGAGTGCGGCTGTGGAATAATGTAGGGGTTATCTTGTATCTTTATAAACTCCTTGATGAATGCATTTAGTTTCGACTATATGATTGCATCTAAAAAGTTGATATGTGCTTTCTATTGGTCATGAAATGTCTCTACTGAAATTTCATTAGGATCCCACTAGTTTTCGTACCTTTGCCAATTTTATTGACAAAAAGGGGGAGAATTAATGTGTAGTTCACACTACAAATACATATGGTTTTCGGATCATTATGTAAGGGGGAGTGGTTTCCATGTGAGATGGAGTATTGACTAAGGGGGAGTGATACATATCACCATAGTATTGTTGTTAAAGTTGTGATACAATTGAACTTTGATGTTGTATAATAATACTATGACACCGTGTAACAATGATCGAGAGCTTTTGTTTTCTCATTGTTATGGCTACAGATTTTCAACAACGATGATGCTGAACTTACAACCTTTGGAATCATTGGAGTACTTGGAAGTGACGAAGATTTCGAGTAATGTTGAAGAACCAAGGAGATCATGCATGTGGAAGAGAAGCTACAAAGTTTATTTTTTTGTATTCCATATGTATTGATAGTTTTGTCACTAAAATTGACAAATGGGGAGATTGTTAGAGCATTGCTCGGTCGAACTCGCAAGCGTTGCTATCTCAAGCTTGTTGTCAAGTTTAGTTGCCAAAACTATAAGTCTTGATTTCTAGTCTACTTATAGCTAAGTCTCAGACTAGGATAAAAAGTGTAGTTGAGCTTTAGACTCCACGACGTTCATCATACAAAGACGAAGAACTACTCAAGGAACTGGTGGAACTTCATCGACTAAAAGGTATGTGGAGACTTGAACTTATCTATCACTCAAAAAGTCTATCTACTTTATCTCCTATCTTGAGACAAAAGTCGTATTACTATATAGACTTCGATTATACACATTTGCTATTTTGAGTCGAGTTTATCTCACTTATCTTTTTCTCGAAATATGTGTTGGTAAGCTTTCGCTTTGGTCAAGTTCATCTTTACAAGTGACGAAAGTCATGTTGGTTATTTCAATATCTTGAAAATTGCTTTGATGAAAAATAGTGTGTGAGTAATCTCTATTTAACATCCTCTAAGAATGTTTCAATGATTGAAATGAGAGTTTAGAACATGTAACCATCCTTGGATATAAGCATATAATGTGTTCGCGCATTAGTATATAAGTCCAACTCAATCCGGTTACCTAAGTATGCGTACCCGTACGCATACTGGCTGAAAGTTCACGTCTGTGAATTTCTGCTGAGTTTGGAAACCAAAACAAACTCAAATCCGGTTACTTAAGTACGCATACCCGTACGCATACTTAAGTGTGTTACTTTCTAAAATTGGTTTATTCGTGAACTTAAATATATATAAACTAAGGAATGCATATTTGCAAACCGTGGCTATAAAGTTCATGAATCGATTCGAGTGAATCAAAACCGATTTTGCTTCGATTGTGTCTTGTATACTTCTATGAGATCTAAGCAATTGAACAACTCTCTAACTAGTTCTTTTGAGTCATTTCAACTAGTTAAGGTGAAGATGAATATGGTTGATATGAAAGTGCTCATATGGCTAACCATTTGGTTAACTACTGTTGAACCCACGACTTGTACACGTTTAGGTACGGTTACACAAACCTAAATGACGTATATTTCATTTGTGTATAACAAGCTAAGTTCGATCTAACGGTTGAAAGATATTAGCTTGAATCTAATCAGGTTTTCATCTAACGGTGAATATTGAATGCTTTGTTACCAAGGTAACTTAGATTGCAAACCATGATTTGGAGACTATACAATGGAGAACTCTATCAACTGGGAAAGTAAATCTCCACACCTTCTGTGTGATACTAGTTGTATAAGATAGAGTCGATTCTCCTTTAACCTTAGGTTTCTACCGAGACCCTGTAGGTTAACGACTTGAAGACTTCATTGGGATTGTGAAGCCAGACCCAACTATTTTCTCTGTAGTTGCGTGATCTGATCTTGCTGTTTCTATCATATTTGAGTACAATTGTAAGATTGGCTTGAGATTAATTTCTCCGATAGGCAATATAGAAAAGTAGTCACAAACACCTTCGTCTCATCGTTTGTGATTCCACAATATCTTGTCTCACTAGTCGATTAAGATTATTATGAGGTGATTGATAATTCTAGGCTGTTCTTCGGGAATATAAGTCCGGGTTATCGATTGGTTCCCGTTCACCTTGATTTAGCAAAAGTCGGAACAAAAATCGTAGGTATTTCTGTGGGAGACAGATTTATCTATTACTGTAGACTTTTCTGTGTGAGACAGATTTGTTTATTAAAGTCTTTGACTTTGGGTCGTAGCAACTCTTAGTTGTGGGTGAGATCAGCTAAGGGAATCAAGTGCGTAGTATCCTGCTGGGATCAGAGACGTAAGGAGCGCAACTGTACCTTGGATCAGTGTGAGATTGATTGGGGTTCAACTACAGTCCAGACTGAAGTTAGTTTGTAGTAGGCTAGTGTCTGTAGCGGCTTAATACAGTGTGTGTTCAATCTGGACTAGGTCCCGGGGTTTTTCTGCATTTGCGGTTTCCTCGTTAACAAAACTTCTGGTGTCTGTGTTATTTTGTTTTCCGCATTATATTTTGTTATATAATTTAAATATCACAGGTTGTGCGTTGAATCAATCAATTGGGAAATCCGACCTCTGGTTGTTGATTGAAATTGATTGATACTTGAACATTGGTCTTTGGTACCGTTCAAGTTAATTTCTCTTGTATTCAATTAGACTCGCAGATTTCTATTTGCTTGAGTAAGTATTGAATCGAGAAATTGAGATATAACTCTTTGATATACTTTTTTATTAAGATTGAGTCTGACTGTCTAGTCGATTCTCTTAAAAGTATATTGGAGTTAGTCCATACATATTGCTAAGCGAATTATCGGGTGAGGTTGTTGTACCCCCACTTTTTCAAGGACCACCATTAAGATGTGAATTAGTTGTACCACAATTAAGATTAGATCCTTGGTTAGCATTAAGATTCATCTTAGCAGCCTCATGAGAAGAATTATTGCAGACACCATTGTTGGCTGAAGAATTATCGGTAGACAAATTGAAGTTTCCATAGGGATCAACCAGGGAATGAGTGTTTAGGGTATAATTGGAGAGGTTGAGGGTAGAAATATCCCCCAATTTAGTGGATAAGAGGACAAAGGTTGGTATAATCTAGTTTAGATCAATTAGCATTTTCAGGAATGACCACAATACTAGCCAAAGTAGAAGAATTGGCTTTAGTATGTTTATGACAATCTGCCCTGGGTTAATTTTCTTTTTGAGATTAGAGAAAGCATCGTGCCAGCACCAAGAGAAACCACTTCATCTCTGGAGATATTAGTCTTCTGAGTAGGAGTAGCTGCAGTTTTTAATCTCTTAACTGAGTTGGAAGTACGAATCATACCTGAGTTAACCAGTTCAGGAGTAAGACTCGAGTCAACAAATTTGTCTGTCTGATTGGAGATTTTCTTTAGGATGAATGGCAGACCATTTGCCAAAGGAATAAGGTGTTGAGTTTGAACATGACCCACATCAAAAATTTCCAGAGCAATAGATCTGTTACCAAAGGGGCCCATATTGAGTTGTTCTTCAAAGATTCATGATCAACTATTTTACCACTTTGAGCAACTTCAATTGCTTTACCTTTATCTTTATCTTTCCGACTAGGAGTATCTACCTGAGTATCTTGAACAACTTCTGCTTGGATCATTATAGTATCGTCCAAAGCCATAACTGGAATAGATTCAGATGGATGCAATGGAGGTTGAGATGGCATCATAAGTTTTGAGACCCTTGGTAAGGTGTATTTGGTGCCAGACTAACCTTCTTATTTTATAGTCTTCTATTTAGCTATCCAGTTAGGACACACTAAATTTTTGTGATCAATGATGCGGCACTCTGTACCCTAAAATATCTGCATTCAATGAGGAAATGATATATTCTGCCTCTAATAACCTGAGGGATGCCAGCCGGTAAAGCATGTTGAACAGAGATACCATTACAGACTTTGACATTCTTTTTTAGAGGATGATTACCATAAGGTTCTTTTGCTTCAATGAGTTCTCTAAGCTTGAGAGTAATCTTCTTAATATCTTCAAATTCAGTGCATTCTTTAGGAAAATTACACAAAATTAGCCACATTAGCTCTTCTGTAACCGATATTTGATAGTTGAGTGGCCAATCAGGGGATATGTATACTACATTCGATGTTATAATGGATACGGATACCAAACATAAAATTTGTCATGTATTGGATTGGATGTGGGTAGTGCTAAAACCGGTCCAATTCGGACCATGCTCACCCCTCAAGCAATGCGTTGAAACTTGAAATGCAAATCGCCAGCTGAAACCAAACTAATCGTACTGGATAACATCAGGTTAAGCCCATTATGAAGTTGGTATACTCGCAGTCTCGCATCATTCCCCCGGGTCCCCTGTACACCAAAGAAGAAAAGAAACATCCCCTCGCCTCTGTAACTCTGCCAAGCGACATTCAGTAGCACTCTCTTCCTCTCTTTCTAAAACCAACACTTAACGGGAAAGAAAGAAGTCCATTTTGCTTTCCCAAAAATCTTACTTGATCAAAAGCAATGCTAAATTCAAATTTTAGGAAGTTTTCATTACCAAAATC
Source organism: Papaver atlanticum (assembly GCA_023531105.1). Taxonomy (NCBI): domain Eukaryota; kingdom Viridiplantae; phylum Streptophyta; class Magnoliopsida; order Ranunculales; family Papaveraceae; genus Papaver; species Papaver atlanticum. Next base: position 9,137,194 of record JAJJMB010003633.1, read on the forward strand.
CTAATTTTATTCATTTATATTGAATCGATCTCATTATAGAAATGGCTTTCATGGCTGTTCTTGAGGCAGATCTACGAGCTCTTTCTACAGAAGCTCGCCGTAGATATCCTGTAGTTAAAGAAGGCGCTGAACATGCAATTAGAAAGGTTCTTATTTCTTTCCACAATTTGATCTGTTATTTCCTTTGAGATCTGTGATTTACCTCGAAAATATGATAATTTGTTAACTCGAATTTTGGTTTTCGTGAAATTGTAGTTGAGATTGTTGTCGAGTCCGGCTGAAATTGCACAGAATGATGATATATTGAAGATATTCTTGATGGCTTGTGAGGTTAAAACTGTGAAGATGAGTACTATTGGACTTTCATGTTTACAAAAGTTGATATCTCACGATGCTGTTGCACCATCAGCATTGAAGGAGATTTTATCTACCTTGAAAGATGTAAGTTCCTTATCCTCTTGAGATTGTTTTTCCACTCCAATCTAACTAAGTATTGATGGGAAACTGAAAATGGTAGTGGCAAGTAAGTCCATGGGAAGAAGTAGATATAGGTTTATACAATTGTTGCACACTTGAAACTCAGAAACGTGCAAACTGTTTTGTAAGATATGTTTACATATCATTCTCACCATTACTGTTGTAACAAATGGTAAGTAGTGTAGGTTCTCTGTTATCTTTGCCAAAACTGATTTGGTATTAAAATGGCATGTGTATAAGCTCTTGCATTGTTTGTCTATGGATTGTCTGTTACTTGATGTACTTTGGAAAGAGAGTTCGCCAATATTTATTCAGTTGGACATGTGTAACATCCACATGCATGAGCGCTTGCTGTGTCAAAATCAACTGCTTTGAAAAATGAAATCCTTGTCTTGTAAGCATTTCTGCTTTGTAGCTTCTTAGCAAGTAGACTCTTTATATTCTCCTTTCACGGTGTCCAAAGAATTTTAGACTTCAATTGTTATGTTCACCACCTCCAAGTGGCGAGAGACAAGAAAGAACAGGAGGTATAATACTCCACGGTTATGTACAGGTGTTTGCATTTTCAGAACTGAATATCCATTTTGATTTGAAACAGTGATACACTGTTTTCTTTTCCTTGGATCAAGGATTTAAAACGCGTTTATGCTGTGCAAGGCGGTTTCCTCTGAAGTGGCAAGGCGGTGCCTCGAGCCGTAGTTTCTCCTCGAATTGTTAGCCTTATCGTAGTACCTAAAGCCGAAATTTTCTCTAGTTCATCGTCTTACTCCTTCACTTCTTTGTTCTCTGTAGTTTGGCAGTAGTGGAAGAACTATAAAGTTACCGTTTTAAATCTCAAAAAAATAAAAAAATAAAATCTTAGTCACGTCAGTTTTTTTTGGACTTCTCCACAAAAATGCCTCGTGAGGACCATTCAAGATCGCATTTTTTGGGTAAAAGGCGGACCTTGTGGAGGCATGAAAAGACGTTCAGAGATACGCAGAGTTCGCACACCCTTGGCTGATTTTTATAACCATGCTTTCGATCAGTTTGGCCCATTCTTTGCCTTGAGAACTGTAGACATATGGTTTGTCTATTAATATGGTGTGCATGGCAGCTTTAACCGTAGATTGATAGGTGACCATACGCAGTACTTGCTGAAATTTTCAGTCAGCATGCTCATTATTACTGTTCCAATTTCACTGGTGGTTTCGTTCTTATTCCATATACCATTGCATTTAAACTTGCGTTCTCTCACAAAGTAAGCTTGTGTTACTTATGATGTTGCTGATTTGATAGTATTTAATCTCAAGGCTGATGCCCACTTGTGTTATTATTTCAGCATGCTGAAATGGCCGATGACATTGTTCAACTGAAGACTTTACAAACTATACTTATTATATTCCAGTCCCGATTACATCCTGAAAATGAGGTGATTCCGAGTTACACACTTTCTAGTTTTCTCCATGCCTCCAGTGTTCACTCTTTTTTATTTATTTAACGATGATGGTTTTTACCTACCGTGCTTCCATGATTTTTCTGCATACCTTAAACTGCAAACGTGTTTTTTTGAACCCCGTGCAGAGCAGCAGATGTGCTGATAATCGAATATGTTTAACTAGTTAATGTTACCCCTATAACTAGCTTTGAGTAGACTGTTTTTACTGGCAAGGAGAAAAAAGTAAAGAATAAACTTATTTAAGCAAAACTGTGATTACATATATATATTTGTTAATTACTCATGCATGTGTGTTAGGGCCCTCCATAATTGACATGAGCATCCATTTGTGTGTCATATTTGAGTAAGAGGCTGCCTGTCGCAGATGAACAGATATGGTGCCAGCTTATTTGTATGAGTACGATCTTAGTAATGCCAACTTGAGTTTGTTTTCCTGTTTTCTAGGGTTTGTTCCATAAGACTCCTTGTGTTTTAGCTATTTTCTTATGATGATTTTAATTAGCTAAGGAAAATAATTAAAAAACCAAATAAAAGATCCCAACAAGAACAAAGAAAATATAACAGGAGATTTGGGAGGTAATGATGTAGATAGCTAGAATACTTGATATACAATATCTTTTTGGTGTTTGAATAATTTTAACATAGCACAACTTGGTTTACAATTCTCAGGACAATATGGCCCAAGCACTTGGTATATGTCTGCTTCTCCTTGAAAATAACCGGTCATCTGATAGTGTGCGCAAGTAAGTTGACGTTTAACTTAATATGTGACCAAGAATAACTTGTTATTTTATTGTTAATTTGTTCCTTTTAGTTATCTTGGCTATATCTCCATTCTATTTTCTGTATGTACTCAATTTGATTTTAGATTATTTTCCGTAGTACTGCTGCAGCTACTTTCAGGCAAGCGGTGGCCTTGATTTTTGATCATGTTATCGCTGCTGAGTCACTTCCTGCTGGTAAAGCAGGTGCTGGAAGTCATTCCTCTCGATCCAATTCAGTCACTGGTGATCTCAGTCGCAGTATAAATCGCGCAGAGTATGTAACTGCAGATACCATCTGTCTATTGTATTCTACTCTTGTAAGCTGCTACATACTTGTTCAGAGTTCATATATAGAGAGAAACTTGCATGGTGTTTTGAAACTTTGGAATTATGTTTATGTTCTTGCTTCTGCTGGCGCACATGTTGACAGGTCACTTGAAAATGATTTTGCTTCTGGAGGGCCATTGCCAGTGCGAGATAGTTTAACTAAAGCAGGAAAAATTGGGCTTCGCTTGCTTGAAGACCTGACAGCACTAGCTGCAGGTGGATCTGTATGTGCTGATTTTTTTATACCAGCTTCTTTGCTGGCCAGATTTTCTAAATTCATACTTCTATTCTACCATCCAAAATTATGAAATTCTTCAAAGTTCATTCTGGCAGTTGTTATGCATCCATCCCTATATTAGTCGCCTATTAGTCTAATTAATACAGCATTTACTGATTTCTTATCAATGGTTGTTTGTGTGATACTAGGCAACGTGGTTACGCATTAACTCTCTTCAACGGACATTTGTACTTGATATACTAGAGTAAGGAATCTATTCCTCTTATGTTATTTTCATATAAACAAGTTGACTTTCGAATCATATAGCAATTGCACCAATATTTGTTTCAATATCTTTATTATAATAGACTTAATCACGCTTCAAGTTAGTTTATATAAGGGATAGATGGCTATACTTAGTTGATCAACTAGTTATTTGTATGTATGCAAGTTAAATTAGGAGTGGGGGTATTATTCTTATCTGACTCGTAAGTGAGTCAGACCAGTGGACCAGTTAGCTGAGTTGACTCAGCTGATCAGACATGTGAGTAAGACCAAATGACCGAATCAGTTAGCTAGTTAATTTGCATGTATAATTTCTTTGTGTGTCTTACTGTCTTTGTCTGCTTTATTATTCCTTGTAGTTCGCAGAGTGTTTGTGTACTGTTACAGAAACTTAAAACTTTCTGGAATCTAGTATCTTTTGAGTTTAAGGAGAGTTACTTTTAGTTGGATGTTCATGATGCTGCTATCCATTTTGTGGTTACTTGCAGTTGCTATTGCAACTTTTAAGTAACACCATATGAACTAGAGGCATGCTATGCAAAAAAGGATAAGCTCATACTCATAAGTTTTTCTTTGTGTGAATGAATCTAGTCATTGATTGCGAAATTTGCGTTTCTACAGGTTCATTCTGTCAAATTATGTGGCTATATTTAGGACTTTGGTGCCATACGAACAGGTAACTGCCAAATTCCTGTTGCATGATAAGTGTATCCTGCATAAACCCCACTTAAAGCTTACACTGTTTGGCACGTTGTGAACCTATCCATTTTATAACGATCCAGGCTTACTGATGAATCATGTAATTACTAGAACTTATGCTTCGTCACATTTTGATTTATAAGGCACTTCTATATTTCTTGGGTCATCTATTTTATGCATTTGTCCCATGCCTTAAAATTGGGATAGCTTTCTTTTGTTCTCTTATAACTAACATCAAATACATTAGTGCTTCTCCCACTGACAGTCCTGACAACATCTGGTATACACCATGTTGTGTAAGACTCATGCTGCAAAAAGTGTTCTGGTATCATGGTGATAAATGTTTGTCGGTCTAAATTTGGTTTACACCACGATGCATACCCCTATAGTGTTAGGGTATCGTGATAAGGAATTGATGATAAATAATTGCCTATCTAATTTTTGTCATGTATGTATTCCTTTCTCTTTGTAAAAAATAAACTACTCTAAATAACTTGCAACAGCCATTTTTTTATGGATCAGATAGTTGTTTCTCGAATATTGTACCAGGGTTTATTGTGGTATTTGATATGTTTTTTATTTTTATTTTTAAATAATGTATAAAGCTTATTTCGAGCCTTACTCACCTTGGGTTAAGGTTTATGCTCACTATTTGGACTATGAGTCGCATATTCATCATTTGTATATGTAGAGATCTAGCTCCATCTGTTTTTTGTTTTGTTTGGATTATCAAGCCTTCGTTTGATGTGACATTATCAGGTCTTGCGTCATCAAATCTGCTCACTTCTCATGACTTCACTCCGGACCAATGCTGAGGTAATTTAAGTTAGATGATATGAATTATTATAGGCATCAATGTTTATTTTGTGAGCAGATCTACTAATAAGTTTTTGCTTTTGTGCACTTCGAATTCCATGTGTATTCAGCTTGAGGGTGAAGCGGGAGAGCCTTCTTTTCGCCGTTTGGTCTTGCGATCGGTCGCTCATGTTATAAGACTTTACAGTTCATCCCTTGTCACCGAGTGTGAGGTATGATTGCATTAGTTGGTTCCTCATTGTTTTTGGTCAGTGAACTGGTATATGTGTCGAGTAAAATCACTGGTTTTAATCTAATATACAGCTTCTTAGTTTGATTAAGCATGTCTGGTTTACTAGGAATAACTTTTTTTGTTGCGTACTGCAGGTTTTTCTTAGTATGTTGGTGAAGGTAACTTTTCTGGATTCACGACTGTGGCACCGCATTCTTGTTCTAGAAGTCTTAAGGGTAAAATTAACCGCTCAGATATATTCTTACTTGCATATTTGGTCATCTGGCACATAGCAATATAGGATCTTCCTAAAAAAATCAGAAACCTTGCTGTTCTGGCAGGGATTTTGCGTGGAGGTACGGACATTAAGCCTCCTTTTCCAGAATTTTGACATGTAAGAAATCTACCTTGAGTATATAATTTACAGCCATTCTAAAGTTTATGACCATGATGAGTTGTTTCATCGCATTATCCTGTTAGAATAAATGTGCTCTTTAATCATTGAGAGTGAAATTGAAGATTTCATGTTTTTGCTGGGCTGGTTCATGTTTTTAAAATGGTAGAGCCAGCAGAAAGTTGTCTACACTAGTAGATTGGGTACCTGATGTGTGGAAATCACACTCTGTCAGTGTGAGTTTAGTAGAAGATAGAGGTTTGAAATTATTGCCTTAAAGATTTCTGGAGAACAAGTTAACTTATATGCTGTTAAACTTCAAGTATGAAAAGGCAACTTTGAGATAGACAAGCTGAGGAGGGACCGAAAAAAGTACAATTACGATAGTAAAATAATCTGAATTTGTAGCCTTTATGGAATAGTTACTTGTAAGCTATCGATCGGGTGCATTGTTGATTGAGGTAACTTATATCTTAATTTGCAGCGACGTAATTGTGTGCTGAAACTTGGTAGAGTTTAAGACGTTGATATTACACTCAAACAAAAGTTGATGTCTCATTAGCACATTTTCATAATTCTTAATTTATATGGCTTGTAGGAATCCCAAGAACACAAATGTTGTCGAGGGTATGATTAAAGCTCTTGCTAGAGTTGTTTCAAGTATACAGGTGAAAGTATTCTTCATTTGCTGTATATTTTATCTATGTATGTTTGGGAATTTGGGTTTGTTTTTCATGAACCATATCACGTGCCTTAAGCTGATATTAAAACTGTGTTTGTCTACCTCATGCTATGTTTAGTTTGGTAGAGGAAAAGGAAAGAAGGGGTTTAATGGCTTAGGATACATGGCTTAGCATGTTCCTTTTTCATCTCAATTGTGCTGATAAAACTATAGGACTAGGGGGTTCATTCATCGCACTCCTTTTTAATTGATGCTTTCTATCTCCCCATTACTTCCTTGACGATGCCTAGTTCTTATTTTAGATTCCAGATACAAGTGAAGAAAGCCTTGCGGCAGTTGCAGGAATGTTTAGTAGCAAAGCCAAAGGTACGAATATCTTTTCTTTTCTTTTCTTTTCTGTTCTGTTCTGTTTTTTTTTTTTTTTTTTTTTTTTCTTCTGGAAAATCTCGGGGGTCTAAAAAAATGCACCGGACCTACTCTGGAGTTACCAATCGTGCAACAGGGTAAAGCGAGCAATAGTTACCAATTCACACAATCAGTATTCTAGCCACATGGCCTTTTATCATTCCATCTGCTAAAAACCATGGTGGACTGTATTTTTCCTATGTTTAGGAATTTAAAACTTATTAGTGGATAACTTGACATCCAGAAACCTGTTTTCCTACGCCAAGTTTCTATGGGATTCATGCAAATTATCAAAACAACCATGCCAACCTTGGGTGCTACCTTGCTTTTTGACCGTGCATCTGCATTTGCTGCCCCTCCTTTGTTCTATGTCTGTAAAATGGGTGGTAGTTATATGCTTTCACTTGTTGAGGTAGATACATCTGTTCTGGGCTGAAGGTCTATGTCAGACTAGGTTTGAATCTAGGTTTGCATCTTTTGCTATAGGGATACATTGTTCTGGATCTTTTTCGATTTCTATGTAGATACATATCCATAACTAAGATTCTTCGCACCTTGGCTGACTCTTAAGTTCTTGTAGGAATCGAGTGGAGCCTGGACAATGATGCTTCAAATGCTGCAGTCATGGTTGCTAGTGAAGCTCATGCAATAACTTTAGCAGTTGAAGGTCTTTTGGGTGTCATTTTTACCGTGGCCACTTTGACAGATGAAGCTGTGGATGTTGGTGAGGTAAGAGTTACTTATTTCCTTAAATTATTTGTGGGGGTAGCATATGACATTTTATTTTATTTTAATATCATTTTTTTTCCTTCTTGATATATCCAGCTTGAATCCCCCAGATGTGATAGTGAACCTCCATTCAAGTGTACTGGGGAAACTGCAGTTCTCTGCACCGCTATGGTTGATTCCATGTGGTTGACCATCCTTGATGCTCTTTCCCTGATTTTGACTAGGTAGGTGCGTTGTTTGTCTGGGCTGAGCTAAAAAATGTCTTGCAGTACAGCTATAATACTTCATGCAACTAATCTCTCTGTGTTGGAAGGTCACAAGGAGAAGCTATCATATTGGAAATATTGAAAGGATATCAGGCATTCACTCAGGTAAACCCAATGCAGACACTGTGTGGTTTAGCCTGTAAATACAGTCTACCCTCTGGTTATTATTTTCATTAAGTATCCTGTATTACTGTTAGGTTATGTTCATGGTTTATCATTTTAATTTTAGAAGTGATACATACAGTATGATTACATAGAAAAGATCAGCCATGCTTCAAATAAAAAAAACATAGAAAAGATCAGCTGATTCAGCTTAGTTTTGAATTCTCAAACTACATTATTCCTAGATGTTAGTGATGTTGACTTATTATTCGCAGGCATGTGGGGTGCTCCATGCTGTAGAACCTTTGAATTCTTTCCTTGCGTCCCTATGCAAATTCACGATCAGTATGCCAATTGAGGCTGAAAAGAGGAGGTACTTGTCCATAATTTCAGATCAGCTGCTTATATCTGCAGGTTATACATGAAGTTGATTTATTTCAATATTATCTGATCCTTCAGCAGTGTTTTACAATCTCCCGGGTCAAAGCGGGCCGAACATTCAGTTGATCTGCGGGATAGTGTAGTCCTTACTCCAAAGAACGTGCAGGTGTTGAGTTTGGCTCCACATATGTGTTATATTCTTTTGAAACTTTTGCTATAGAATTTCAGTCCATTATTTTAAATTTTTGTCGTCAATTTTTACTAAGTGCCAAAGTTCCTTCCTTGTATCACAGGCCTTGAGGACCCTCTTCAACATATCTCATCAATTACATAATATGTTGGGCCCATCATGGATTTTGGTTTGTCTTTAATGTTTTCCTCTTCCACTGCTTCCTTCTCTCTTACATCACATAATTAATAACGTAGCATGATGTGTTTTGTGTTCACATCAACAGTAGATATCGAGTCTAATAACTTTTCATCTAATCATCCCATTGATGAGGTTTTGGATTTCAATGTGCTGCCTATGACAATGGCACGGTGTAAATGTGGTGATATTGTAAAGTGCTTAAAAGTATAGTTTGCTTGATTTTAATATTGTTATTTTTTTTCTCGTACTTAGCGTTATTGCCAATCCTATGTAGGTGCTGGAGACTCTAGCTGCACTAGATCGGGCAATCCATTCTCCACATGCTACAACGCAGGTTTGAATGAAAATATGTTTGTTACTCTGCCTTTGTCGCACCTGTGTCGTGAAATGCTGAACCAGCAGTATTGAATGATAGCGATATACGCTATTCGTCTCTGTATAGTCATGACGTGGTATAGTGGCTGCTTGTTCTTTTTATTTCCTTTGATTGTGGATAAGGGTGGATGCTTATTCTCAGAGGTCATGCTCTCTCGTATACCGATTGATTCTTAAAGTGATTACCTCACAGCCAAGATGTGACGCTAATTCTTTGTTTTTTGCTTTGGAAGTTCAGTAATGTCTCTCTTGTTTTTGTCAGTCACTAGGAAGGTCAATTAATCAATGGTGCGTTGAATGTTTTCTCAATATTCTTTCGAAGCCAGTATTAGAGTATCATAGTGAAATTTGTATGTAAAATATACCAGTATGTTGCAATAACAAACAAAAATAAAATAAAATAGCTGGCACATCTGCTTAATCAAGTACAGAGTGAAATGCAAGAGCTGATTGCTGGCATATAAATCCATCGTGCGACTTGACTCTTCTTTTCTGAGGATATTTGATTCCATAACTTAGATTCGTATTTTGTATCGAGGCTTCTAAGATGAACAACCGGATCTAATCTTATGCTTCTAAATTTTTTTGGACCTATAGGTCCCCCAATCAACTTCTATCACATGTTAAAGAACTTCTCTTCATACTGTTTTCTGCTCTGCACTTCTATGATATGTTATTGCCCGCATGTCACTAGATGTAATTTAATTTTTTGTACCTTGATTGGGACATGTGTGGTTTCTAACATGGGCATCACCCTGAGTCAACGCGCTTAACTCTTTCTTGCTTTTGTATGTGCCTAGGAGGTCTCTGCTTCGGTTCCAAGGCTCACAAGAGAATCATCTGGCCAGTATAGTGATTTCAGCATCCTTTCTTCACTGAATTCTCAAGTAAGGAAACCATTGGACTTCTTGATGTCAATTCTTTCTTAAACATATTCTAACATAATTTTTCTCTGTTGAGAAGTTGTTTGAGAGCTCAGCAATGATGCACATATCTGCAGTTAAGTCACTTCTTTCTGCCCTACGCCAACTATCAAATCAATGCATGCCAGGAAACTCAAGTAATCCTGTACAAACTTCAAGTCAGCACATTGGAAGCATAACTTTCTCCGTTGAAAAAATGATATCGATACTAACAAATAATATGCACAGTACGTATCAGATCTTTGTGAGGAAATCTCCAGTTGACTTCTTTGTTTTTGCACAATAACTTGCAAGCGGATTATGTACCATCATCTTCTATGTTGTATTTATCAGGCACAGTCGGTTCTTGATATTTGATTTGCTGCTAAAAACAGTGTTGTAGAATTACTCACGACCCACAGTTGACCCGATTTACCCCCACAATTGGGTCACCGATTTCCAATTATCTCTCATGAAAGTTGAAACTCGGAATGTAATAATTCCGAGAAGGGTCAGTAGTTGAGAGCTCATAGAAATGATTTCCGTTTTTACTCAACCTTTTTCTTTCCGTATTTATACTTGGTGTTATTGTCAATGCATTTGCTTTCTGCGTATCAAAAATATTGTGTATGTTTCTAGAAATGGCATATCCTGGACAGCTTATGAAGTCCTATTATGTTTATCATGATTATAGTGTTGAACCTATTTACTTCTTTGTTGCAAGCATAACTTTAACATTAGAGAAGTTTGTTATGCTACCATTTTGAATGATTAGAAATTAACAATTTGTAAGTGCATTCTAGAAGATAAGAGTTTTGAAAGCCAGGTCACTCACTACTAACCTGGTTTTTAAAGTTAAGATGTATGGCTTCGTGTTTGTACATTTTGAAACATTTATCGAGCTTCTGTACTTTGTCATTTCTTATGTTCTTAGTTTGCAGAGTTGCAAAATGATACATTAACGTAGTCCCACACATTCCTTTGTACTTCGATTTACACCATTCAATATATGCTGATTGCTGAGCTGCAAGTATATCATGTTTTTAGGAGTGGAGCCTCTGTGGGATCAAGTTGTTGGACATCTTCTTGAGGTAATAGCAAATGTGATTGCTCTTATCAAATATTTTTACTGCAGTGTATGCTCCTATTAACATAATCTAGTATGCTGCAGCTTGCGGATAATTCTAGTCACCACTTACGAAATCTGGCACTGGAGGCATTAGATCAATCGATATGTTCTGTCTTAGGTTCTGACAAATTCCAAGGGTATCGTTTTAGACATCCAAATAAGGAAGTGAGGGCTCTCTCTATTAGTTGTCTGGTTCTACGGTCCATAAGAGTGAAGTATGTGATACTGATGTACCCTTTTCTCTGTTTCAGATGGATATTACCAGTACAGAATCAAATTCGTTTGAGTATGCTGTGATATCACCATTGCGGGTCCTCTACTTTTCAACAGAAAACCTTGATGTCCGAGCTGGATCGTTGAAAATTCTGCTGCATGTTTTGGAGGTCAGTAAATAAAGAACTGTCATTTAATCTGCATTTCTGCTATTCAAATTATCTTATTGTTGTCTCTCCTAAACTTTCTCTTAGAGACACGGGGACAAGCTGTATTATAGTTGGCCGGCAATTCTCGAAACATTGAGGTTTGTCTTGTTCTTTAGCTCTCACTTCTTTTTTTCTTGTTTTTATTGCTGTTGTTCTTCGCTTTCTTGCTTCCCTTTCATATTTCTTTAACTATGTTTTGTGTACTTCAATTTTAGGTCTGTTGCTGACGCATCAGAGAGGGATCTTATCCCGTTAGGATTCCAGGTATGGGTCTTCGGTTATGCTTCAAAAGTATTATGATCAAGTAATCAAGATTATGCAGCTACTCTCTTATATTTTGTAGAGCATACGTGTTATAATGAATGATGGGCTAGCGACTATACCTGTACACTGCTTGGACATGTAAGATTCTTTGCCAAACTATTGGCAACTCGTGATCTATTATTGGGTTCATTGGCTTCTTTGCTCATCCGCGTAGTTATGGGCTGATGACATTTTATGGCATATTCCGACCATATGCTCATTTCTGGCTAACTTTTCAGATGTATAGAAGTAACAGGAGCATACAGTGCCCAATTAACCGAACTTAATATAAGCCTAACAGCGATAGGCCTTCTCTGGACTACAACTGATTTTATTGCTAAGGGGCTCCCTCATGGGAATCCTGAACACAAGGAAACAGGTTCTCATCACTCTTGTATGACTGGTTGCTGCTGCTATAGATAAGTGACTAGAATGCATAAGCATTCGAGGAACATACATTTGAATGATGTCCATTGATTTTTCAGGATCTATCGATGGACATGCTAGAAAGCACAAAGGTGATGAAAAGATGGATGAAGATGTTGAAGATAAAATTCATCAACGTTTTCCATTAGTGCGGTCGAGCGATCGTGAAAAATTGCTATTCTCAGTTTTCTCTCTACTTCAAAAGCTTGGAGCTGATGAGAGGCCAGAGGTATGATGCCCATCTCTGTGGAGTTTCAATTTTTCCATCGTCTTATAGCTTGGTTAATACAAGTATCGGCAAATCTGTATGCTATCTCATTGATAGTTTGCCTATTCAATAAATTGCTGGGAAATAATTATAAGTTCATGAGAAGTGGAAAATGTAGATGGGGGTTCTGTAAAAGGCGAGTCCCGTATCGCAGGTAGAAAACAAATAAGCGAAGAAAAACCTAAGCGAACTTGATATGCAGACCCTCTTCCCCGAAATTGATATCGGTGCTACCCGCTCATAAGTGATTATAGAGGTTTTTCCTTTCAGCAACATGGGCAATGAGTCATAGTCATACCACTACATCTTCTTTCCTTCTATAAGTATATTTACCTTTATTTTTTACTTTATAGTGTTGTAAATTGAAATTCCTAGTAAATTAGCATATGATTTTAGCTTACTTGCCATATCTGCAAGCTAGTAACAAGGAAAGCTTATTTGTTTATAGTCAGTGATGATAGGTAAAGGTTACACACAGTTCAGAGAAATAACAAACTTCTAGTGGCGGCCCTTAGACTGGTAGTACTTATATCCCAGACTGACTATCCTTGGTGAGAAGTCTTTGAGCCTCTTGCTGGTTTTAAGACCAGTTAAGACTAGTGTGGTAGCCATAACAGTTGCTTGACCAGCATTCTGATTTTGGAGACCTTACCTAAGTCTTCAGCCTCTTGATAGATTCTCTTAGTTCTTGCCTTTTTTGACGCCAGTGGCTGACTGACATTTGCAGTGGAAGTAGAAAAACTAGCACTATTCCTTATTGTCTGGTAAGTGTTATATGTTACCTTCAGTTTCTTCTTTCAGTATTGTATTAATAAATAAATTGTTGAGAAAGATTACTTGTTATTTTAGTAAGATTAATTAGGAGTTGAGTGCATACACCTTCTCGTGTAGACAGAGCACGTCAGGATTTGTCTCCTCATAATAAAAGTTATTGGTCACTTAGTACAGTTGTTAGTACCATTTTGGGTATATCCGCTTTTTAAAATGTGAACTTTCGGGTTGTCAATTTTGTTACTATTGCTAGCAACAAACATAAAAAAGTGTGACAACATGCACAGATGGAAGGTACATATTGACTTTGGGAAAAGACGAACGAAGATATAAATGTGTATACTTGTGTAAGAGAGGAAAGATGAAAATAAAGAAGAACTTAAAACAAAATAAATATAACTAATAACTATGGCTGCACTGTTTCCTCTCAAACCTCAATTACTACACAGGGGCGGCATCAGTACGGCACTAATGATACAGTGATAGATGTGTATGTATAAATGCTTTGGGCCTGAAAGCGCAATAATGAAGTGGTAATTGTGATGAGATCACATGTCATTTCTTGATTGCCGTGATCCTATTTGTTCAAGACACTATTTGGACCTTCTAATGGGCAGATATAACAAGATTTAGTTCCTATTTCCCGGATTACGGATGTTTTTGAACCTTGCAAGACCCATGAAACTGAAATCAGTCTCAAGGTGTTGAAGCCAACCCCTTGGATACAATTCTTTACAAACTACTCACAATTGATCTGTAGTGTTCTAAGGAATCTAAGGATGTAATGAGACCACAACCCTCCAAGAGTTATTTTTCTAGATTTTATTTTTAAGAGAACTTTCTTTATTTTGCTGGGCTATGGAATACTCCTTTTTTTTGTTTCTTTTATGTTTTTTTTAGTACACGTAACTTTATCGGTAGCATTATTATTATTGTTTTTTTATTACTTTTTTCTATGTTTATGGATTTTGTGACTTCGACATGGGTTTCATTTCTAGCCTACCCCAACTTGTTTGGGACTAAAACCTCGGTTGTTATTATTGTTGTTGGTATAAGTAACAACATAATGGAGCTGCTTCTCCTCTGTCTCTCAAAGACGCAGAGATAGAATAATCATATTCACATGATTGTTACAGGTTAGGAATTCTTCAATCCGGACACTTTTTCAAACTCTGGGCACCCATGGACAAAAGCTTTCGAGGCGCATGTGGGAAGATTGCCTTTGGAATTATGTTTTCCCCACATTGGATCACGTTTCCCACATGGTAATGTGTTATTACTGAGAACATGAAGTGCAAAATGGCAGATTATTTGACAAATCCATGTGTCTTTCTGGCAGGCTGCACATTCATCCACTGATGAATGGCAAGGTAAAGAACTTGGGGTGAGAGGGGGAAAAGCAATTCACATGCTCATACATCATAGGTAAAGTACATATCATTTGCTGTTCTTCTAAAGGTTCTTGTCAACTGAGAACTTAGCCTTCTTGTTATTAGGATACTGACATATAAGAACTTCTTGAAATGTCTTTACAGTCGTAACACAGCTCAGAAGCAGTGGGATGAGACGATTGTACTTGTATTAGGTGGAATTGCACGCATTCTAAGATCCTTTTTTCCATTCCTTAAAAATTTATCCAATTTCTGGACAGGTGATTTTATCTTTGAAACTTATTTCAAAAAATATTCGTAGTTCAGTCGGTGGTGTTAGTTGTTTATTGTTTTAATTACAACTTTTATTTTTACAGGATGGGAGTCCTTGCTTCTTTTTGTAAGAAATAGCATTTTAAATGGTAGCAAAGAGGTTGCTCTTGCTGCAATAAGTTGTTTGCAGACAACTGTTGTTTCACATTCTCCCAAGGTTAGTAGTTTCACATTGTGCAAAAAAGGGTTTCGGTGGGTGGACGAAAGGATGAAAAGAAGTGGTTTCATTGTGGGAGTGTAACTCTTTTTTTTTTTTGCCATACTTCCAAATCCACAGCTGCTGTCTTTTACAATCAACAACACAACTTTTTTTTTCTTTCACTATTATACGCTCATTCTAGCTGTTGGTTTGAAGTTTATGTATTATTGGGAAAAATGGTTGCAAGTTATTATTTTGAATCAAAAATTTGATATACCCCAGAATTGATCTTTGTGTAGAACTTTCAGTGTAGGGCAGACAAAATTGAGAAAGCAGTAGAGAGTCTAGAGACTTCTTTTTCCTCTAAAAAGCATATAATTTCAATTAGTCCATCTAATTTTCTTTAGCTAATTTTCTTGCTTGAATCAGGGGAACATGCCTATGCCTTACCTCAAGTCAGTGCTTGATGTATATGAGCTTGTTCTTCAAAGAGGACCAAACTGTAGTGCTATTGCTGCGAGCAAGGTTAAGCAGGAAATCCTACAGAGTTTAGGTAATGCATCTCAAAACGCTGCATAGCAATTTTGCCTCAATTAATATCTGATATCTGCATAAAGATGCATTTGTTTTAATAATTTATCCCTACCATCAATACTCCAAGTAGTAAATGGTAGAAAAGGAATCATGAAGTTTAAGTTCACAGAGAACAGTGACAGACTAGTGTGACAATCCCTTTTTGACTCTCCATCCACTGACCAAAATTATGGTGGGTGGATTATCTTCATCGTCAGTCAAATTTAAACATATCAGCAAATCAGCAACTATAAATGCAATGGTAATGCAGAGTAGAGAAATATACACCAACATTTTTCACCAACAATGCGATTACCAGAAGAGTTGATTTCTTCATGCTTATTGCCTTATTGGGCATATTTTTTAACCTCTCTTTTTCTCACTGAAAACTAATTACATAAAATTGGATGTGCATACCTGACTAAATATTTGTTGCAGGTGAACTATTTGTTCAAGCACAAAAGATGTTTGATGATGACCTGTATTTGCTGTTGCTGAAAATCATACATTTGGCTGTTAGGCAACCCAAGAGTACCAGTGATAACACTGAAGCAGATACTGTACGTCAATGGTTTCACATTATTTTCTTTTCTTTTGTTCTTCTGTCCTGCTGGTGAAGTCTTTTGGAATCTTGTTGGTGGTGCTGCAGTGCTACAAATCCCTTTCATGTGATTTTGTAGAACTACCACTGTTTAAGCCCACGTACCTACCATCTCCTGTATGATTCTCGGCTGGCCTGAATAGTGGTGGGCAAATAGCATATTGCCAACCAATCATACCTTATTTTCCTTCAAATAAAAATCGATATTTTACTTTCCTTCAAATAAAAATTGATATTTTACAAACTAGGTGACACGAGATCGTTATTTGGTCCAATCATCTTACTGGGGAAACCTCTGTACATAATGGCTTATTATTTATTCCAGGGACATATTCCACCAGTCCAACGTACTATGCTGGAGGTTCTACCACAGTTGCGTCCATCTGATCACCTGTCCTCCATGTGGTCTCATCTTCTTCGGGAGCTTTTGCGCCACCTTCCTGGATCTGATGTTCTTTTAGCAGACCAGGAAAATGAAGCAGAAGTTGACGAACATAAGCCAGGAAATGGTAAAATGGCACTTCATGTGGATTTGGGTTCTCCTTTGGACAGGCAAAAGCTCGAGGGTTCTCCTATGACACCCACCAAAACTCAAAAAATGGGTAAGTCGGAGTTTCCTAATGGGGTTGCCACTGCCTCTCAATCTCCGAAGTCAGGCTCAGCCACAACTAAGAGTGGGCCTCCAAGCATCACAAATCATTTGTTTGCTGAAAAGCTTGTTCCGGTTCTGGTTGACCTTTTTGTATCATCTCCTAGGGTTGAAAAGTACAATATATTTCCCGAGATCATTCAAGGTTTTGGAAGGTAACCCGCAGTCACTCAAATGGGAACTTGGATTATATGACATGTTTTAGAAGTAACAACGTGTTTCTTAAAACAAAGAGAAGATTTTAAATTATATAGGGAGAATGCATTATAACACTCACCCTCAAAATTAATAATTTCGTTCCATTTCTACGTGGATCACCGGTTTTCAATGTATCAAGTACTTGCATATTTCTTTTCTTTCAAGAAATGCTATATTTTGGTGTCATTGTTGAATGGCGTAGATAGGATGTACATTTGCTGACTGCCTATATGCTGAGTTAAGTGTTTTTAAAGACGAACAAGATATTTAGATGTTTGCTTAAGTCGGTCAAAAATCTTCCATATCTGTTTTGATTACTATGATTGCTTGCAATCAGCATTCTTCTCTTCAATTAAGAGGGCTTTTATTGTCTAGCTTAGAGATGCATTACGACTTTGAAATTCTTATGTGAAGGTGTATGGCGACTAGAAGAGATAATCCAGATGGGGTTCTGTGGAGATTATCTGTCGAAGGCTTCAACCGTATACTTGTTGACGATGTTAGCAGGATAAGTGCTGATGGTTTGCAAGATCCAATCATAGCAAGACCTTCCAGAACACGTCTGTGGAAAGAAGTGGCGGACGTATACGAAATATTCCTTGTTGGTTCTTGTGGCCGTGCACTTCCATCCAAAGTCATTTCATCTGCAACACAGAAGGCTGATGAAACTCTCGAGATGACTATCCTGGATGTGCTGGGAGACAACATTCTGAGTGAACAATCTGATGCGCCAGACGATGTAATCCTCTCTAACGATGTACTTGACTAAGCCTAATTAAGCAGATTCCGGAACTTGTTCTGCACATTGAGGGTCTTGGTGTAGGGGGGCTCCTGGATCATTGCCATCCCATTTAGATTGCCATCCCCGTGTTGAATTTTAAATTGTCAGATCGTTTTTCTATCTGACCCATTTAAATATTTTCGGAACCAGCTAGTTTGCCGACGTATATTTAGTGCTTGCATTGATGTTCTTAAGTTGTACACTTTATTGTTATTAACTATAAAATTGCTGGCACCTGTAGATTCTGCTGCGGCTAATTTCTACTCTGGACCGGTGTGCATCACGAACGTGCTGTTTGCCCGTTGAGACTGTGGAACTCATGCCTTCACACTGCAGCAAATTTTCCTTAACATGTTTGCAGAAATTATTTTTGCTGTGCAGGTAAATCATTCGTTGTGTTACCATTGCCATAATTAATGTTTGTCAGCCTTTCATCATAGTACTCTCATATTATCCAACGGCTTCAGTATTCAAAGAATGTACATCTGATCTGTGACTGTCACTTAGGTGAACCTGATAAAATAACAGATTGAGTGGAAGGATTTTATTGTTGTGTATGTATTATGTAATTGTTTTTCTTGTGCGGTCCTAGATACAGTAATAAAGTGAATGTTTGGAGCGCAGCAAGATCCAGAGTCAGCAGGATCTCAATCAGTGTACTGACTAAGAGATGCGAGTTCATACTTGATAAATTCCTAATTGATGAGAAAGATCTTGGTAAGTGATATATATGTTTTAACCTGCCTTGGGTTTTTGCCACCTCTAGTGTTACCTGTTGAACTGATCTTACTTCTTACAGGTGAGCGTCTATTACCGGCGTTAAGAATTGAAGAGATTGTTTATGTCCTCGAGGAGTTGTCTCATCTGATTATTCACATCGAAACAGCTTCTACTCTTCCTTTACGGCCCTACTTGATAGAAGGCCTACCAAGGATAGAAAATTACGGCTCGCGAGCGCACCTGCTTGTTCTGTTTCCATCCCTCTGCGAACTTGTTATCTCAAGGTTTGATTGATATCTGCTGTTTAACATATTATTATGAACGTTCATTTTAAAACGAGTTTTAGTCCGTGCTGATTTATAGATATCTCGGAGGTGCCACTGGTGTCTAAGGTATACTTGGCTGCTGTGTTGGTGTGATGGGATCTCAAAATGGGTTTAGATTGTTGGTCAACGACGTGTGACCTTTTGGGAAACACTGGAAAAATGTCATGGGACATAAATTAAGTCGTATAATAATAGGTTTATTGGAATAGATTATGTTATTTTAGTGTCCACTTGCCCTGTTTAAAATAGCTCGCAAGTGTCATGATTGATCGGCCTCTCAATCATGTGATTGACAGATAGTTTAATTGTATGCTTGCCATGTGGTGACTCATTCATTATTTCATATGGTTTCCCATCTTGATGATTAAATGCTGAGAAATCCTTCTTTCTAATCAGGGAAACGAGAGTAAGAGAGCTAGTGCGAGTGCTGCTTAGATTGATCAGTTCAGAGTTGGAAATTCAAAAGGTCAGTTTAGCTTAGAAGAGAAAAACTGAATGGCCAGTATGCCTGTTGGCAAAACTGAAAGGAAACCTTTACGAGGTCTGATTATATCCTTCTTTACTTCAGTTCTGCTGTCCAATGTCATGGTGTATTGTAATTGTGTTTTGTACATTAATATACAAGAATCAGAAAACAATGGGATGTGCAATTTTTTTCTTCCTGTCAAACATTTTCCAGGAATCTGAGTCTTATTCACTAATTGAAACCCTGTAATCTGTAAGCCAAAATTTGGTTAAAGGACAACAGTTGCAAAGGCATGTTTTGTACAAGTTACTCGGAGGGTATTCATTTTTTGTTTTGATAATCTGGAGTTCTGAATGTTGTGTAGAAAGCCAGTAATCAGGGATTACGTAACCTAAGAAGAGCGGTAACCTGGTCGCAGTTGTCTTTCAAAGGGGCTCCAGAAGAGCGACAGTCGAGGAGACGGACTTGCTTAACATGCACTGCTAGTGCCACGAAAGTGGAAACCATGAAATGTAGACTGATTTGCTAAGGTGTTTAATCCTTTGTTACCCTGCTAAAGCTGCCAACAGACTTGCACTGCAAGTAGAGTTCAAAGAACTCCAGCGATGTGCATTGAAAGTACAACTCCAGCGATGTGCGTTGGAAGTACTAAGTGGGTGTATGCAAAGTGAAAACTACCTTAGGGCCGCCTAGGCTACTTGGTTTCACCAGCCTCTTTCGTCACTTAAGAAAGACAAATTCTCGGAACCAACCTTCAATCTTTTTATAGTTAAAAACTCGTGTTGAGATTTTACATGTTATCTAATTTATTTTGGTTTTACCTATTTCCAATCCCCATTTTTCCTAAATCCCATCCAGATATATAAATCAGTTTTTTTTTTTTAACTTTTTCTAGATTTGGTGAACAAAACTTATCATCCTGGATAACCATCTTCACCAAACACCATCTTCCTTCTTCCTTTCTCTCAAATCTAATTCTTATCAAAGGGAAAAAAATTAATACCGTAAAAAAAAAAATCTAATGCAAAATCTACTAATCTATCGCCACTTAACATCTTCCTTCTTCCTTCATTCAAATCTAATTGATTTTAGTGATTAATTTTTCCCAAATCTAGTAATTTATTTAATTTTTGTTTCTCTATATGGGACTTTTAATCTTTATGAATGTGATTAAAACAAACTGTTTATACCAGAACTGATTACCAAGGCAAGGAAATACAACTTTTACTGTTTCAATTACGTGGTTTAGGTTTACAGTGTCTTCAACAATTTTATATTAGAACGAGTAGTTTAGGTGCTCATGATAATAGTTATAATTGTGCCTACCAAAAAGAAGATGAAAAGGGAAGCGTATCTCTTGCTAGAGAATTAATGGCTGTTGCCGGTGATGCTCTGGTGATGCTCTGAAGACGAACATTACTGCTCTTGGTCCATTAGTGTTACCGTTCACGGATCAGTTCATATTCTTCGTTTCTTTGGTGAGACGGAAAGTGTTGAAGAAGGCCAAAGTTATGGATTGTCTTAGTTTACTTTGTCTACAGACTCCATAATTAAGATCCAAGGCATGATTAAGATGGTGAATTGGGAACCTAATATAATAGAGTGAGTTTTGTTTACCCAATTTAAAATGAGTATTTGATGATTTGTGTAGTTGAGATGTGATTTAGGGAAAGTGAATGAGTATTTGATGATTTGTGTAGTTGGGATGTGATTTTGGGAAAGTGAGGATGGGAAATAGGTAAAACCTTTATTTTTCCTTCCCTACATCCATAAAAGATCGAGTTTGTCCGTGAAAAAAGATTGTCCGTGAAATTAGCGTTTCTTCCGTCGAGAAAAACAGGATTAAAACCCCATCCAGCTTGAAGACCAAAATAGAAAAGAGACGCACATTTAACAACGGACAGTTTAGATGCTTGTGGTACTGCATAAGCTCAACATTTATTTATAAAAGCTATAGGTCCGCGACACTATTAACACATTAAAAAGCACAGAGGTTTACAACTTCACACACAGTAAACTGTAATGGAGAGACTTCCCTAAAGACTGCTAATAAAGCTAGTCTGACATTCCTTTTTCCCCCTTCTCTCTAGAAACTGATTTCTGGGTATTTTCATCAACCTAGTCATTGTTCTGGTTGAGCCTAGCTGCAGCAACAACAGAGGCAGCCACACCACCAGGATGTGTTGCAAGATTAGGGTTGTTTCTCATTTCTGCACCCACCACCCCTTCTGCATCTCTAGGCGTAGCTTCCTTATCTGCTGGCAACTTCAAAGCCGCATCCTAGAACAAAACACAAAACCAGTACCAGATCTGTGAGCAAAACCATTATTAAACCCTATAGTTTATCAGAGAGTGATCAATCTGAATAGCACATACAGTTAGAACATCTCCAAGTGTAGTCTTGTCTTCATCTCTCGTAACACGAGTATTATAAGTGGCAGCTGCTTGAGCAGCTGCAGCAACACCGCCTGGAGTTATTACGTTCCGTCCCGTTGCCCTAACTTCTGCTGCTTGTATTGCAGCAGCATCACTCTGATCGACTGGCTTATCTCCTGCAGTGATTGCTGTCGCTTCCAATGCTTCCCCAATTGTAATCTTTCCTCCTCCTCCAATGTCAATGTCATTACCACCATATGCTACCTGACCTGTCGTCCCTTGAGCTGACCCGGGTTGAACAAAGCTTCCGACAACCTATTTATTGGTAATAAAAGAAAAGAGGCGGTAGTTGTTAGTTAAGTTCTCCAACTGTTCTGTTTTTTTAAGACAAGGCAAGTACAGGAGCAACCGGGGACAGTTACAACAAGTTAACAATGGTTTTCCAAACTATGATCTAGAGAGGGGAGTTAGAAACCTGTCCTCCAACTGCTTCAGATACAACACGACCACCTGGAAGATCAGTTTCAGAGACAGTCACGCCTTGATCAGCAGCTGCCGCAGTAACTTGACTACGATCAACAACACCAGCTCTTACATTTTGGGTAGCGGCAGATTGCATAACAGAAGCTGGACCACCTTTTTGTGTTTGACCTAGTATCGAACTTTCTGCACTCTGCATCATTGCTGCATCTCGTGGAGCTATAGGTTTTGATGCTAACTCACCTGATACTGGAAATACATCTCCATACTTGACGGGTTCTTGCTGCTGCTCATTACCTTGAGCCCTCCTTGGTTGTTGCTGACTCATGATTACAACGACTCGAATTTTACTAGTAAAAGAGTAGAGATAAAAGTGTAGATCTGAGATTTTTTGATGAATAGAGTGGTAATCAAAGCAAGGTTTCGTTTTGTTTTCTTTCGAGATTGGAACTTAGGATCGGAATTTTATGTTCTGGAGATGTCTTGGTTGGTGTATGTGCACGAGCGACACCTAGAATCGAGTGTGTTAACATCATTACACGTACAACCTAATTTTATCGATGTGTCATTCAAACATTTGAATAAACGTTTTATCCAAATTGTCGTGGGATAAATCAGCTGCATGAGAGGTGTCAATTACGAGGAACACCCAAACATACCTAGAATGGAAGCACTTTCCAACCGCAACCGGTAATCGTCCGGTTTTGTTTTCACAAGATCGATTTCTTGGGGACTGTTTGGTTTCTGGCTCGTAGGGATGGCAATTTGCCCCGCCCAAATCGTGAGGCCCGTCACTATTGAACAGGGTTTTATCCCAATAAACGAGGATGGAGATTGGGTACGGGTAATTCCCGTAACTAGTGATATGGGATGGGTTTTAGGTCCCTGCCCTGTGCCCGATCCGTACTTTTCACATCTAAGATTTAGACTTTTCTTATAAAGTATTACCATAAATTTCATTTACTATATTTACCATGATTTATCAAGGACACGATGCATATAAGGTATTTGTACAACTTACTGTTATGTTATTGGTGATCGATCTTACATTGTTACATTTTTTTTTCCAGTCCACATTTATAGTCAAGCTTACTGGATAATAACCAAAAAGCATAAACAAAAAGAAAACTTCGTACTTAATAGCTTCATTGTCGATAATAATTTTTTTGCACTTTTGACTTCACTGTGGATATATTTGACAGCACTATAGATTTTTTTTTTTTTTTTTTGCTCAATCACAAGAATCTTATTAAAAGAAAACTGAAAGATATACAAAAAAAAATCAATCAAGCAAAAAGAAAAAGCTAAAAAAAACAAAAACTCAAAGAAAGAAACTACCTACAAAACCTATAATAAACAACATCAGACATTTCAATACGAATTAAGAAGCCAGGCCTCCCATTATGTTGTTGTCTTTCACCGGCACTCATTGTAGCTCATTTTTTCGCCAATTCATCAGCAGAGAGATTCACTTCTCTGTAACAGTGATAGAACTTAATGTCAACCATATGATTTTAACCATCTTGATCTAATAAACCAAGGAGCTTCATTTTTCCTAAAATCTTCAATCAATGATTTAGGATCAGAATTTATCACTATGTGTTTGCAATTAAGGGTTACTGCTGATTCCACTGCAATAACAACCGTCATCACCTCTGCAATGTAAACCAATACCACCTGAAATTGTGCCCACCACCTGACAAATACGATTTCTTGCAATCACTCCAAACCCATCATTACCAGGATTACCCATAGTCGCACCGTTCACAGCAGAAAAGCAAATATCCATAAGGAGGAGCAAACTAATGACATTCTTTTATAGTTCTAAACTTGATATATCTGGACCCTAACTGGAAAAAATTGTAGGATTGTGTGTATCATATACTTGATCCCCCATCTTGTACCCTTCATTTTTATGCCCTCCTTCATGAACTAACTGCCATATTTTCTTCTTGAATCTCTGTTCAGAAGGAGATATATTCTCAAACATACATTTATTCTTCTGAAACCATATTTATCTCATGGTAGCACAAGCTGTTGTTATCCAAATTTCCTTCACAATTGGGCTCTTCTGCTTTGGAAATTATAATGTCATCAAAACAACAAGAGTTCCCAAATAAAAAAATATCCTCAAGCCAGTTCCAAATACCCATACTGAATTCACAATACCATAACAAATGAACCATTGAATCTTGGTATTTACAACAAATCCAACATTTAGAAACCATATCACACCATCCACAAAAGCACCTTGTTGTATTTTCCAGATATTACTAGATATACTAGGATGCAGAAAAGACTTCCAAATCTTATTAGGACAGTGAAGCACTGGTTCTCTTGTTCTAATCTTATTCATTGCACCTCGAGTAGTGAATTCACCTTTCAATCCCCACACCAAATCCTTTGATCGTAGCCATGAATTATAAACAAAGATACATTCTGAAAATATCATTTCAGCAGGAATCAACCATTCATTCTGGTCTAATAAATCCTTCACCTTCATATTGATATTACACTTAACAAATTCAGTAAGACCAGAGAGTTCAATGAGAGGCTTTTCTTCAAACCAAATATCAAACCAAACTGAAATATTAGCACCATCTCATATGCACCATCTAATATCATATTTCAAAGAATTCCATGCCCATCTCAAACCAGCCCAAACATATAAAATTTCCATTTATCAGTTCATTGCCCATGCTTTTCCATATATTTGGCAGCAAAGAATCTGGCCCATTCTTCTTTTGATTGAATAACTCTCTACATCAACTTCATTGGTAAGGATTTATTAATAATTTCCAATCTTTTAATCCCCAAGCCACCTCTTTTGTAGGGAGCACAAACTATTTTCTATGTTATAGAAGAATATTTTTGAACATCACTATCACCAGACCAAAGAAAATTCCTTGTGATTCTTTCACACACTTTGATAATAGAAGCAGGTCATTTATAGACAGACATATTATAAATATGAATGCTACAAAGTACAGACTTAACCAAAACTAGCCTGTCATTAAAAGAAAGCATCCTACCTTTCAAAGATGCCAATTTCTGCTTAAGCATATTGACCATCAGCTACATAGTGGAGCTCTTTACTCTTCCTGGCATCAAAATCACCCCAAGATATTTATCAAGAAAATTTGCAATTTTCATATGAAGTAATTTAGAAATTTGAACTATCTTATGAACAGAAGTACCATCTATAAAACACTTGCTTTTAGCTCTGTTAATACATTGACCGGAACGTTATTGATAAGATCAATGGAGGAACAATATCACCATTTTTATACAATAAGATACCAAAGTGGATCGCCTAGAAGCTGAATCAAATTATGTAGACTCCTCCTATTGGATAAACACCCTTCCTATTAAAACATTATCTGCAAACATCAAATGAGTTGGATAAACACCCTTCCTATTAATCATTAGTTGAATCTTCCTTGTTTCCACCAAGTGAGTCAATCCTCTACTCAAAGCCTCTTCCATTAGGATAAAAAAAAGTTGGAGATAGAGGATATCCTTGTTTCGGCCCCCTCCCCATAGATAAAAACCCATATGGACCTTCATTCACCATCACAGAACTCTTTGCAAACTCAAAAAGAATTCTTAACCAATATCACCAACTAGAAGAGAAACCAAATTTCTACATAACTTTAAAGAGAAAATTCCAATTAACAGAGTCATAAGCCCGAGAAACATCAAACTTTAAACCAACATTGCCACCCCTTCTCTTTACTCTCATCTCATTCACCAACTCAGATGGTAAGAGCACTTGTTCATGAATACTTCTACCTTTAACAAAACCAATTTGCTAAGGAGATATAAGTTTAGGCATAATAGTACTCATTCTAGAAGTAATAATTTTAGTGAAGCATTTGAAACACACATTACTCAAGCCAATAGGTCTAAATTGACTAGCTTTTTTTAGCACATTGAACTTTAGGAAGAAGACCAGAAAATTCGAACAGAGTCCTTTGGGAATAAATTCCCTCCTCCAACAAAATTTCACAGCAGCAGTTAAATCATCCTTAATAATTTCCCAACAAGCTCTATAGAACACACCTGAGAAGTTATCTGGCCCTGGAGCACTCTTAGCATCTATGTCAAAAATAACAGTTTTAATTTCAGTTTTTTCAGTAATAATATCTAATTGTATTTGATCTTCATGTGAAATTACTTCTGGGATAACATCAAGTAAAGAATCAACAATAGTCTCCTCCTTAAATTCATTTTTCTTCTTCAAAATACTGAACTAAGTATCAACAATCATAGATTGATCTGAAATAATATTACCATGATCATTGTTTATACCGTTAATAAAATTGACGTAGAGCCCGCTAATTAAGCCCTTATAGAAGATTCCAGCAGTCTTGTTGCCCAAGTTGGTTGCACATCAAGTTTATATCAGAATTAAGGTTACATAAACTATATAAATACATGTATCCCCTAAGAAAATATTGAATTCTAGGTTAGCTCTCCCGAAGATTGTATTATGATCATCAATAAAATATCTACTACGGGATTCATCTGTGGATGTAGGCATCATTTGCAGAACCACGTTAAATTCTTGTCTTCTTATTTATTTTCTATCATCTTCTAGCCTTATAATTTTACATCAACATCACCCATCAATCGTGTTTAGTGCCTAAAGGTAATTTTTGGTACAAACATTGGCGCCGACTAAGGGGATTCGCGTGAAACAATCATGTTTTATCATTGAGAAAGGTGCAGAAGAAGTCATGCATAAATTCCTAGCAAAAATCAATAGGAAAGGGAAAAAAAAGTTAGGGTTCAGAAAAACTGTTGCGAATTTGAAGAAATTATTGTGAAATAGTTGAAGAAACAGTTACGAGCAGTTGAAGAAAGTGTTTCGAGGTTGAAGAAACTGTTGCGAAACAGTTGTACAAAGTGTTGCGAAAACTGCTATAGAAACTGTTAAAAAATTCATAAAAACTGTTACAGTTATAAGTGTGCATAAAGGCGTTGCTAACCAGCCAAACCGCTCTTGGACGAGCCGAGCTGTCCGACCAAGCCAAGCATCCGGTTCACTATCTAGTTCAGTCAATCGGGTTCGGTGCGGTCCAAGCTAGTTCACTTTAACCGATTCATTTCCGATCCAACCCTGTCCAGATCGTTTGGGTCGAACCACTTGCAAAATCATCTCGACACGTCATCTGCTAACTCATCATCCATCTCCAATCAGAGACTGCCATGTCAGCATCTAGTCAGCATCACCACGTCAGGTCAGCACGCGCGCTTCGTGAAAATCTTGTTTCGTCAATAACTTCTTCATTTGTAAGTCTGAATTGATTGATTTTTGGCTCGTTGGAATCGTCTTTCAATACCCTACAACATGGAAGCAAAAATTCTTGTATTGGAGAAAATCTTGTATGAACTTAGGGCAGGCACATGATCGATTTCGAGGTTCGTGGATAGCGACATGATCGAGTTCAGGATGAGGATTGGTTAGACCCTTCAATATTTATCCTTGCATCACATCACAAGAACCTAAAGCCTCACCTTGCACGTGAGCACTTAAGTCTTGCTTCCACAAGCATAAAATCTCATCTTGCACGCGAGTATGAAAGACTTACACCTTGGAAAGCATAAAGTCACGTCTCGACAACGATCCCAACGCTCGATGTTGGTACAAAGACTCGTACTCAACACAAGCAACAGTCAGCCTGCCCGAGAAGCAAGCACTACAACCTTGTTACGTTGCGAGAAAAAAGCCTTTCCCCAGATGCAAGAACACTACATTCTATTCAAGACTCGACTATCTCTCGAGCATCACAAGTCCACCACGTGGCAAAAAGTCTCGCCTAGCACGTAATCAAATTTATTGTCGGTTATCACAGTTGGGGGCGTCTTTGTAATATCTCTACTCACGCTTGGGAGTGAGTTACGTCATCGGCGATCAAAGCAAAAGGAAAAACAAACCTCTTAACCCCCAACAAGTTGGAGGTTAAGAGGGGGCGATGTTTGTACCGTCAATCAAATTGACGGAGATCCCCCTAATCAAGCCCGTATAGAAGATTCCAGAAGTCTTGTTGCCCAAGTTGCTTGTACATCAAGTTTATATTAGAATTAGGGTTACATAAACTATATAAATGCATGTATCCTAAATCCTAAGAAAATATGGAATTCTAGTTTAGCTAACCCGAAGATTGTATTATGATCATCAATAAAATATTTCCTGCGAGATTCATCCGTGGATGTAGGGATCACTCGCAGAACCATGTTAAATTCTTGTCTTCTTATTTATTTTCTATCATCCTCTAGCCCTATAATTTTACATCATCATCACCCATCAATCGTGTGTACTGCCTAAAAGTAATTTTGGGTACAAACAATCATCTTCAAGATCACAAAATAAGTTCTTAGCTTGATTTATTTTAAGATTAGTATGAAAGAAGTTAGTATTAGCAGAACCTTCTTTAATCCATCTAACTCTAGATTTTTGTCTTAAAAGAGTATTATACTGAACTTCTCTTGAGTTGTAATCATTTTCAGCTTGAACCAAATAGCCAAAGATTCCACATTTCTTGGATCAACATCATAGATTATACTAGATTCTTTAATTCTTTTTTAGCTTCCTGAATTTTGATTTTCACATCACAAAACACATTCCAATTCCATAATTTCAAAACTTGTTTGAGCCTTTTTAAATTCTGTAACCAAACATAAGTAGGGTTTCCACTTATCTCGTCAGATCAACTATTTTCCACAACCTTCATAAATTCTGGATGATCTAACCACATTTTTTGAAATCTTTGAGGCGCATTTTTAGCCTTTGGAATGTCAGCGCAACCACCAAGAAGAGGAGAGTGATCAGATACAACTCTTATACCAACTTTATATCCCCAATCACTATATAACTGAAGCCATTACAAATTAAAAACCACTCTGTCAAAATTACAGAGAACTCTTCTACTACCATGTTGAAAGTTAGACCAAAAGTATTGCACACCAACTTTAGGAGCCTCAATAAGTTCACAATTGTCCAAACAAGTACTAAAATCTATCATTGCTCTTTAGGTCTTCTACCACCCATTTTTGCTTCTTCAGACACCACAACATTAAAGTCACCTAAAATAATCCAAGGTTTCTGCAATGCACTTATTACTTCCATTTCATACCATAAAAATCTTATTTGAATAATCCCCACATGAGCATAGACCCCTGATATCAATTTACCACCCACATCCACAATAATTATTTAACTAGACATAGAGACAACAAAAGGAGAAGTTATAGATGAATTCCAAAATAACCATATATTAGCTTTATTAGTTGAAGTAGAATTATGAATTGTCATTTTCTTCACACCAGGTAAGTTAAATCTATTGCAAAAAGAATGATTCCACACAACTTTTGGTTCAGCAATCTAAACTAAAGTAGGATTGAAATTATTAACTAAAGAAAACAACTTATCACAGGCCCTGGTCCTTCAAAGGCCCCTTATATTCCAAAATATTATCTTCATCGTTTGGATTGTTGGCTTTTAGTACCTCATTTTCCTTGGTTTTTTCTTAAATTATATTTTGATGCAGGAGCAATTGGTTTACTGAACTTGTTAGAAGAATCTACAACTGCTTTTTCAACAACTTTGGCCCATGAAGTAACCCAGACTTCTTTATCATAAACTTTACAAGAGCTCCCATCAATGAACTTAACAACACTCTTAGGTAGAACACTATTCCCTGCAATTTGTATCAATAAATCTGTTTTCAAAACAACATCCTCATTCTCATTGTCACTAGATTCAGACATAAATTCACATTCTTCTACATCCTTCTCTAATGGACTAAATCTACTAGGAGGAGTGTTAAAGTTCTGAATTACATGAAAAATATTGTCCACTACAGCATCCCCTTCTAAATTATCATTTTCAATGATATGAGAAATCCATTTTGTTCTGCAGCACCAGAACTTTCACTTTCATTTGTTTCAACCAAAATATTTTTCTTCACTCTACATTGCCCTACTATCTTGCATTTACTACAAAACTTAGGACACTTGGGTATATTAACTTGTTGAGTACTAAATATCGCTTTTAGTATTATGGGTAATCCATGGAAAACCCGTCCCCTACGGGTATTTCTATACCCATCCCTGCCCCAGTTCTTAAGGTAACTGGTAGGGGATGAGTTTTCTTTTTTTAAACAGGGAGATTGTAAAGGAGAGGGTACCAAGTACACCACCAACTTTTTGTTTGGACCTATAAGACAAAACCTAATACAATTCCAAGTAGACCAACTTAATGATCCTTGAACAATATGTATATACGGTTTATCTTTCTTGTACAATCAGTAGTTTAGATCAAAGATCTGTGAACCTAGTTGTATACAAGAACTCTTGGACAATCTCAAAAATTAATATCCAAAATCAACCTAGTATGTACTGGAATAGTACATGAACCGAATTCCAACAAAAACAAGTCTTGTAATCTATATTTCAAGATACGAATTCACAAGAAAAAGTCTTGTAGGTTCTATATAGTTTTAGATTAAAAAAAACAGTCTAGGTTG
Source organism: Papaver atlanticum (assembly GCA_023531105.1). Classification (NCBI taxonomy): domain Eukaryota; kingdom Viridiplantae; phylum Streptophyta; class Magnoliopsida; order Ranunculales; family Papaveraceae; genus Papaver; species Papaver atlanticum. The sequence continues at coordinate 9,167,896 of JAJJMB010003633.1, forward strand.
TTTATCGAATCACTTGCTTGTACTTTAATTATATCAAATAAAAATATAATGCCAAAGTAAAAACTAAAGCAAGATACAGAGAAATTTTGTTAACGAGAAAAACTATACCTGCAGAAAAAAATCCGGGACCTCGTCCATATTTGAACACCGAGTCGTATTAAGCCGCTACAGCCACTAGCCTACTATCATACTTCAGAATATAATGTAGTTGAGACCGAATACACCCTCCAAGCAATTTTGTTACAACCGCGCTCCTTAGTTTCTTGAACCTCGCAAGGATCTACACACTTGATTCCCTTTGCTGACGTCCTTTTACAGCCTAAGAGTTGCTTCAACCTAAGTGAAAACTATTTATTTGGATTTCACAAAACACCGGTTTGATTTCCCTTTAGATATGAATCAAGGTTTTGGAAATCTTGTGTATGTTTTGAATAATTACCAGGTAAAAGTAATGTCAAAACAAACTTGTATAATTAGGGTTTATACTCTTCAGAACTTATAGAGATACCTAATTATTCTACAACAAGAACAACTAGAACAAATCTAGAGATATCTTATTAAAACTTTTTAAGGAATTTATGAGGCACCTTATACGAAGTTTTTTTTCTAATCCATATTTCGACCAGCTATTGTCAGTATACGATCTTGGATTGAAATCTATCAAGTCTAGGGTTTATGAACAACAATCCTTGAATGGCCTTATATCGGAAGAGAAGGATCTTAGAATAGACAGGGATTATTGAAATAACCTAGATTACAAGTTGCATAACTATAAAGAATATTATTACCAACTCGTTCTTTATGATCCCCCCCAAAAAAAGTCTTATTGTCTCATTTTTGTTCACGGAGAACAGAAGTAGTGGAAAACAACCTTATGAAACACAAACAAATTTTCCAAGAGATGAATTATGTAGCTTACATGAACCCTTTATTTATAGTGAATGATTGCTTGAATTCTAAGCAAGTTCGGGAGCTATTTCCTTTTACAAGACTCTCCTTATTTTGAAAGTCTTTCCTAAGTTAAAACTCTTGCACAAATAATTAAATAAATAATTACTTTAGCACAAATTGTATTTTTGTAAAATAAATTACAGTTTAACTTAAGAAGGAGTTTAAAATATCACACACACTTTAATATGGCAATCAATTGTGTGTGGAAGAATAGCCATCTTGCCTAGAAGAGGAAACATCAAAAACTTGACCAAAAATGCAACTAGTCACGTTTTTTGTGCTCAAGTCCGTGAACCGTTATACACACTGCAACAACAACAGTAACACTTATAAATGTTGCTTCAATCAACCACTCATAACTTCTTCGTTATAACTCAGAATTAAGTGATTACTGGCTCGTTGAATTCGTATGGATAAATGTCATTCTCACTAAAGTCATGGGCTCAAATATCCTCGAGTTATACATAAATATCATAGGAATTGTTCCATAGAAAGGTAGAATTGAATAAGAGTTTCAAATGAAATAAGTCACCACATACTTTTGTTGATGAAGTTCTCGTTGATGTAATCTTCGAGGGTTATTCAGTGATGTTTGACACTCAACTACCAACTTCTAATCCTACTCCGAGACTTGACTTTATTAGACTAGAAATCAAGATATAGTTTTGTTCAACTAACATTCACAACAAGCTAGTTTGAGATAACGAAGCTTGTGGGTTCAACCGAGCATGCTCTAACAGAAGGGATGGGATTCAAGGTCTCCACCCCATACCTTCCCTATTTCTTGGAATGCTAGTATCATATTTTGTATTTGTCGATACATACACATACTGCCGTATCGTATGATTTGTTATTTTGCCGATACAAATGTGTATTTAATGTATCATATACATGTTTTTTTGATATTGATATTAGTTTTTTTTGTTTATCCTTGTCGTGGAATCAGTTGCATATCTATCTACTATATAGTTCGTATGTGTGGTGTATCGAACTTGTATCCGTCGATACGTTTGGATAATACTTACTGATACTGAATAATTTTTTTTTACATAAGCGTTATGACACACTCAAGTTTCTACACTGATTTGATATATTGTTATTGTTTCTAATACTTGTATTGGATTTTTCTATCAAAAGTATCAGTGTTGGGATTATCAAGATTTTTTACGTTTCTGTATTTACTTGGTATTCATGATCAAGATCATGGTGCAAGGAAACAATATCCATATCATTTACAACATTACAAGTCAGCTTTATTGGATAACCTTGATAGCCAAGATGAGACGAAATCTCAATATCTAGGCGATGAATATAATCGAGATTGGACAATTTAAGTCACTAACATATCAAATATCATTTAGTGATTAATCCTTTTTAAGAATGGAAAATCGATAGAATTTCCATAATCATTCTCAATATCTAATGCATGATTGTCATGATAGGCAATAAGGATCCTATAAAGGTTCATCTAGTCCCTACATGTATCCTGTATAAACTGGATATCATTAAAAAAAAACAAAGTCATCAATTTTAGTTATTCAAATATTGGAGAAAAAGTTAACTTGAACTTTGATGTATTTCATATTATATTGTTATATAATCAATTGAGGTATGAAATATGCCCAATCATATCTAATGTAATAATTTATTTGAATTACAATATTTCCTGGATGCAACAGTTCAATCAACTAAATTTAACTTATTTATTGTACTTGAAAGTAAGTTTAAACATTTAGCATATGAAATCACTCATATGATGGAGGACATCGGAACCGAAATTACACAAAAACCACTACAACAAACTTAGCTTATTGTAGCACCCAATGGTTATGGCATAAACCCCTACTAGTGCCGCGATAACCTATGTAGCAAGAAGTCTATTGTTGCACCCACTCACTATTGCTGCAGCAAAAGATTATACTTTTTTGCCACACTCTTTTGATATTGTTGCTATATTTTTTTGGCAACAGTTTCATTTTGCAGCAGCAAATTATAGCTTTTAGCTACACTTGAGAACTATTGTGACTAATTTTTTTCTTTTGCAACATATATATTGAAGATGTGGCAATATATAGTGTAGCAATAGGTAGATTTAAGTTTCAATTAGTACTGATAGGTTCACCGATGGCGCAATATTGCAGTATTTGACATGGAAGGTAGAGTTAACTTGCCCCCCCTTGCGACATAATCATCCCCTATCCGCTTCGGCTCCCTTGACTGGTTCCTCATGAGGCTCGCTGGTAGGCTAGCACGACAACCTGTTCAATGTAGTAGTACGCCGTTGGAGCTTAGCTTGGTAGGCTTCTAACTAGTTTCATGTATTATTCGTGATCCAATAATTATGGTTTGTTTCAAAAAAAAAAATTTATTTTTTATCATTATATTTTTATTTATTAATTTAAAAGAAAAAAAATGAGAAATAGAGGAACAAAATAGAAGTTAGAAATATAATGACAAGTGTATAATATTTAAGGGTAAAATTTGTCTTTATAATAAAATAACAAGATTAAAATAGAAAATCAATTAAATCAAATTATGTGGGCCCATAACTTCTGTTTTTCAGCTTTTAAAAGCAGACCTAAAATGAAGGTGTTTCTCTCCAAAACACTTTGAATTTTTTTTACCCAACACAATTCTTGGTAAAAGTTTGTTACAAAAACAAAGTGTGTTTGATAGAAAAAAAAACAATCCCTATCAAGTTTTAATTTTAATGGCGGTGACTAAATACAACTCATATTAAAATTAAATACAACCTTCTGAAATTATTATAGACTTCATTAACGTAGGTGAAAATGACTCACTTTTATCATCTTCCCATTTGCGCTCTGTTTTAGTTTTACCCTAAATCATGATAATCCCAAATATGATTATCTCTATTATCCTTAATTAATCTAATAAAATCAATAATAATTTTAATTCCAATAACTTTTTGTGTTATTTCTCTCACGAATTTAACTGGGTAATAATGTCATAAAGTTGATCGAGGTGGTAATGATCGAGGTTGTGAAGGAGCAACAGGTGTTCAACGTTTTGTTATTGAAGTTGATTCATCATTTTATTAAAGTAATCAAATAACTAAATCAGAACTTACACCCATGATATTTTCTATACAAATCCTTGATTTTGTTGTCTGTCTTGAATGTTTCTCAATTGTTAGAGAAGGAAGCAATTAATGGAGCCTCAAATTGAAGCTGTAATTACTTTTATTTCTTCTCTTAGTATATTTCTCCCACATTTTCACTTCAATTCCCCCCTTCTCATTATATAACAACTGAAAATGGGTTACTGCTGAAAATTCAAGGGATAGAAAATAGAAGTCGTTTTTCTCGGAAGAGGATGATGAAGATAAGTTATATTCACCCATATCGAAGGAGTATAATAATTTCAAAGGGTTGTATTTAGCTCTAATATGGATTGTATTTAGTCACTGCCATTTTAATTAAGCTTTGTGAATGCAAAATATTTTTTTTCTTTTTAATCTGGTGTTCTTATTTAGATCTACGTTATTATTTATGTAATTTGTTATCAATTAAGTTTAATGTTTTGCTGTTGTCCTATTCTCGCCTTCCCAATTGGATTCTAGTGGAATTTTTTGAAGTCTTTCTTTTGTGGAATTTTTTGAACTCTTTCTTTTATGGAAATTTTTGAAATCAACGCGCAAAGCGCATGCTGCCGGCTCGGGGATTCGGCCGAGACAGACACGAAATAAAAAAATCATACACTGGTGTCCAGGTGTTGGGACAGACAAAAAAAAATCCGAGACAAGAAAAATTGAGCGAATTTGGTTAAATTTTTGGAAAGCTACTGGATACCGCTGCTACGGTGGGATGGCCGACCGAAAAAATTGACACAACTAAATTTTGTATTCACAGTTTAGTTCCGCCATATAGTCGGACTTCTAAATTTGTAAAGCGAAATTGTAAAGCTTGCCTGGTTTACTATTTTAACTCGCAGGACTCCGATCCCAACCAAGTTTTACCTGGAAGTATACAATTTATACTTCCAGATGAGGGAGGACCCTACATATAGTCCTCAACAGATGAGGCTGCCCAATACCCCAAGTTTGGTTGGCTTGGCATATTCCCGTTTGGCGGAATAGCTTTTCGAGGAAAGCTACTATACCCTCCTCCCCTATCAACTTGAGTGGCACCCTGAATATTGTGAGGAGGAAAAACAGGGTATCTGCCAGAAGTATCGTGGTGGTAACGGTCAAACCCAACTGGATTATGGTAAGAGCCCCCCACTAGGAACTGATTTGCTCCTTGATTCAAGAAATTTGTACCTGTAACATGCAGTCATCTTATACTTAGGGTATGTATATTCACAACGTGTGTCGGGGATGTAAACAAAAATAATAATGACGAAATAAAAAATGAAAACACTAACCTGACGATGAAACTCTTCCATGAGCTGCAAAAGGTGTGTGAACATGGTTCCATTCTGAATGTGCAGGAATAACATTAAGGTTAGGAATATCCAATCTAGCTGAATGGTCTCCCCAACTGCCTGCTGAACGGACATGAAGTGACGAGTTGCTTGAAGAAAGTGTAGGAACTATGTTTGGTTCTATATTCACAGAAGGTCTGCTTCTCACATTTCTGTCAGAACCTTTAGCAATTGAGAGACTGCACCCACTGTAAGTAGGTTATGTACCCATTGAGTCCCAAGGCCTATGCTGAGGATGTAAAATAGGCTTCTCTGGTTGTATAGGAGAATAAATAGGATAATCAGAATAACTTCCAGCTCCGGGGTTGTGATACCTGCTAGTATCGCCTCTCTCAGAAACATCAGGTATTACTGGGATTTTTCTTTTAAATGGCCCTCTTCCACTGCCCATTATAGGATCAATAATGCCATTTGCAAGTCCATTAATTGAGAGTCCCTGAGAATTAGAAGATGATGGCTGACCAGCATAATATTGTGGACCTTGATAGAAGTTTGTGGCAACTGATGGTCGAGGGTAGGGATCATAAAATGGGCCCGATGTAACCGCTTCATAACGTGGTATATTCATGCTAATACTTGATGTGGAAAACTCATTTGACCTTGGTGCTGCGGTCCAGTGAGGTACAGAATTTACTGCCTCACCAGAAACAATCGACACAGGAGAATCAACAGAACTCCTCTCCCAGGCACCACCACCTCTCCCTGCGGATGGAAACTTGAAAATGAGTGTAGGTAAGAAATTTTATATGCCCAATAAGTAGCTATAACAGTAACCATAGAACTAAGTTCAGGACATTCGATGAAAACACATATCCTACACGGTCTACAATAACCAGTTTATAGATTAAGTTCAGGCAACTCTTTGTTATAAAATTTATAAAATTGATGATTGCTGAGTGAATCAATTCAGAGATGAAAGTATTTTAAGCCTACCAAAAGGCGCAAAAGCTGCTGAACATGTACGGGATTCTGATTCAGATTGATATTTGGATTTTGGTCATTAGCCATCTTAAACATTTCTGGTGGGTTATACACGCGCCGATGCGCCATTATAATGTAAGCTATCTGTTGAATATGGTATCAGTGCTGAAGTATGAAGAACAAATAAAACAACCCACCTGCAAAAGGACAACCAACTTCAAAGGTCATGATGAGGCACTGCAGCATCCATAGCACAATTAGTACTATATTCTGTAGTAAACATTCTTTAAATCGGTATAGAAAGGCAGTGCATGTGTTAATGGGGTATCACAACACCCAAGTTCTGGCTCAATTTCTGAAGGAAATAGTCAACAGTAGTAACTCCCATCCGTTACTTTACTGCTAGATATCAAGGACACAGATATGATCATGACCCCAATAGTTCGAGCCGATCACAAAAACAAGCACTTGAAAGTTCTAGTACATACCTTAACTGCCTCTAATGTACAATAAGTAAGTATTTTATCTTTCAACATTGTCATCACTATCCTCATCCATTTATGTTGACCAAGAGGTCGAGTATGATGATGCTGGTAAGATACTGCTTACACACATACCAAATGTGCACTAAGTAAGCCTACAATGCCCTTCCAACAGAACTAGACAGCTGAGACTCAGAGAATTCAGAGAATAATTATGTAGAAACTGACACAGTATATTAATCATAACGCCACCAAAATCGAAACTAAACAAAGTCTTAAATAGGATCGAAGCCGACCACCTCCCAAATTTTAGAGGTCACAGACCCTAAAATCAAGAGCAAAGTAATCCCAAAAAAAAAAAAAACTAAAATCAAAAGGACTTACAGTCCAGTAGCAGCACCACCGACAGAACCCTCTTCATCTGAATCTCCACCTCCTGTATCAATTTCTTCCTTTACTGATTCAAACTCATCCATCATTTCTCAATCGGCACAACCACCATTTCTTCGATTTCAGGAACCCTAACTTCACCATTAATCTTCACTTCTTGGTACCGAATTCAAACCCTTCTCAGATTCATGTAGAACTCGAATTGGAAACAACCCAAGTTTCTTTGTTCTTCTCGGCTCAATCTTGATTCAGAAACCATCAGATTCAACACCATCTCTTCTCAGATACCCACCGGAACAATCTTAGATCCCCTTCTGAAACTGAATCTTCTTCACAACTCGAATCAAAACCCATTGCTGTGTAAGCTCGAAACTACTCTTCATTGTTGCATCGATGGTGGTGGGGTGGAGAGTAGGAATCGGGAGGAGGAAGAAGAAGAAGGAAAAAAAAATTTTTTGGAGGTGGTCGGATTCGACCCTCTCACCTCTAGCTCGATTTTTCATAAACACCCTCAATAATTAACAAATTTCCAACCTCCGTGTCCTTTTTTCCTGTCCCTAAATCACGCGATTACCCTTCATTTTCGACTTATCTACGAAATTGTCTAAAAGAAAAAAAATAAAAAATTACGCATGCGTCCTTTTTGAGGGACATTTTCGGATTTTCATTAATAGACAACACCAAATCCAATCTTTTTATATTAAATTGGATAAAAAAAAATCATATCCCACATTAATATAAAGTCACCATATATAGAGTCCTCGTTCGCTTGGTTCAGCCGGCATAATTAACAATTTAGCAGACAGATTATATATGGAATGGACCAATACAGTTGGGAGTGGAAGCAGTCAACTAAGGCGGCTTCTCAATAATTTGAACACTCAAGGAAGTTTCATTTTCATTGCATAGGAAATCTTATCTTATGGGTATATGGAATCGAATCAGTATTCTAAAAGCAGAAAGACAGACAAGAAGGGACACACCAATGCACAACAACTCGATCTAAAATAAAAAGAGAGTTCGAAAGTTAACGGGGAATGCATAAAAAATCTTATTCAAACAAAGATGGGAAAACCAGAAATCTCTCTACGGCTGTTTGATCTTTCTGATGTTGACGACTTTATGGTATGGGCGACGGACGATCGGGTCTCACATTTCTGTCGATGGGATACTTATACATCTAAAGAAGACGCTCTAGATTTTATAAGAAACATAGTAATACCTCATCCATGGTTCAAAGCAATTTGTATTGATAACAAACCAGTTGGTGCGATTTCAGTTGAAGCCAAGGAAGGCGAAGATCGATGTAGAGGTGAGATTGGTTATGTCCTTGCATCTGAACATTGGGGTAAAGGTATTGCAACTGTAGCAGTGAAGATGGTTACGGAAACTATATTTAAAGATTGGCCACATTTAGAAAGACTTGAAGGTTTTGTTGATGTTGAAAATAAAGGTTCACAAAAGGTCTTGGAGAAAGCTGGTTTCCAGAAAGATGGTGTTTTTAGAAAGTATGTAATTCTCAAGGGTGTAACTAGAGATATGGTGATCTACAGTTTCTTATCAACTGATCATCACTCTTGATTTATTGTTGTGCCTATAGAGTTAAGCTCTGGGTTTTGTGTATTGTTGTTGTAATTTGTAATTCTCAGTCAAAAGTCGGTCACTGATCTTCCATTGTGGAGAGTCAGTGCCGTCTAATTATGCTTTAAGCGTCGTGTGATGTTAAGATTGATAAAAAAAAATTAAAAAACAGTCAAACAAGGAGGCTCTTGTGACGTAGACGATAGTCATAGAAAAACTCAATTATTTCCATTCATCTAGGACCGTACGTTGAATTTTTGCAGTAAAGAGCATCTCTCCCAAAGTTAATCGAAAATGACTATTAGTTTCATAATTAAGTCCAGCATTAGGTGTAACGAATCTCATAAAAAATGCATAATGACTAGAGACAGCCTCACCATTGACCTTAACCATACTTGTTCCAAAATCATCTTCATGCTTGCTTAGGTGAATTGTCTGAGGTGATGGATTACTCTAGGATCACACTTCGGCCGTTTAAGCTTTCGGATATTGATGACTTCATGGTCTGGGCGAATGATGATCAAGTCATTCGGTTTACCGGGGTGACAAGTTTCGCGTCGAAAGAAGATGGTTTGCGATACCTACGAGAAGTTGCCATTCCCCACCCTTGGCATCGATCTATATGTTTAGATGACTGTTCGATAGGATTCATCTCAGTTTATCCTGGTTCCGGTGATTACATCTGTAAAGGAGACATCGGTTATGCTGTGGCTAGTCAATATTCTGGACAAGGTATAGCAGCCGTAGCTATTAAAATAGCACTGTCTAGAGTTTTTGTTGACATCCCGCGGATGGAGAGGCTGCAAGCTTTAGTAAATCCCGAAAATAAGGCTTCTCTGAGAGTACTAGAAAAGGTTGGGTTCACCAAAGAGGGTCTTCTGAGAAAATACATGGTTTTTAAAGGAAATATTGTGGATGTTGTTTTACATAGTTTCTTATCTACTGATTCAGTTCTTGATCTGTAAGAACAAAACCAAGAACATTGTTTTCATGCTGGCAAACAGTTTATGAAAACCTTGTCGTAACAGATCATGCCAGGAGTGTTCATTTTCTTTAGTTTCCTCTGGAGTTCTGATTTTTCTCTGTGGTGTTTGATTGTAAAGATTCTAGGTTTGTAAATGTATCAACATTGTAAGGAAAAACAACTTACCAGGATTATAATCTTGGGTCGAATTTCAAGTATGCCAGTCGCTGTAATGGATTTTGTGTATTAGCATTCTTCTACTTTGACAGTTTGTATCCACAAAATCAGATGCAATTGAAGACATTCTGAACCTTGTACAAGTTTCTTCTTCCAGATTGACACTATCTTACAATTTCAACACTAATTTTTCTAGTGAGACCAAATGAAAACTGATGAGATGCTAAGAGCCTATTTGGTATAGTTTTCAAAAACAGAGAAAACACGAGAAAACGCGTTTGGTAGGGACATTTTCAGAAAATGTTTTCTATTTGTTTTCTGTTTTTGAAAACAAAAAAAATAAAAACAACTAATTACTGTTTTCTTTGTTTTCTGTTTTTCTTTTTTTGTTCCTTCTTCTTTTCAGAACAAAGTAAGATATCGGGGGAATGATTGCAAGTGAGTCATGGCCAGTATCACTATCTCTTATACGAGTCTTTACATTTGATCTGATTTAGTTGATTTTCCTTGATTTTCAAAAACAAGTTTTATCCTACCAAACAATTTTTAGAAAACGAAAACAAGGAAAAAAGGGTATGTTTTTAAAACAGTAGAAAACTATTTTTGAAAATTGTACCAAACAGGCTCTAATACTTTGATAGAATGTTCTTCTCATAAAAAAAACGAGCACATCTCGTGAAAGAAACCTTATCATCTACCTGAAATGTAACAAATCTCATTGAACTCTTTCAGATTTTTAGAACCCCAGAACTACCAAAGCCCCTAAAACACTAATTCTTTCTGTTTCAGCAACACAAACAAAACAAAGTAACCTGCTGTTGCTCAGTACAGGAGTACAATAATAACTTAAATGACTGTAATTCTGTAAACTTAAGCAAACAGAAAATATGCATGCATTCGGTAATCCAAATATATCTGATGCTTGCTTTAGTGAATCACCAATAGATGATTTCTTCATTCATTCACATACACAAATTCCAAACATAAAAGAAAAGACAAGAAATGCATAGATAGATTTTTTCAGGATTACCTAAAATATCGTCTTATCATCATCAGGCACCCTTCAAATGAACATAATCTTCAAGTTCTTGGCCAGTCCACCAGTACAAACACCAAATTCTACAATCACCCTTATTAGCACAAGAGAGAAAAGAAATGAATTCCATACCATTCTACATCATGTCCCTCCTCCTTTCTACTCCCTACTTTCTTGGTTCACAATTCGACAAAACACTATGCAAAGCTACATCAGTCTTCTTCTTCTTCTTCTTGTTTTCTGTTTTGTTCTTTCCCAACATAAGTACCTGAGTTGAGTGAAACTAGGGTCCCAACATAAGTTTCCATCTCAAAGTGAATTGGAAGCCCGCGTATTTTTAGATTTCTAGCTCTTTCAAGCTTAGGGTCATATACATATAAGCTATCAGTGTCCTCCTCTATCATGGACCCAAGTAATAAGACATGACCATTTTGGAAAACCTGTATCAGACAACTGTAATAAACACTTGCCTCTGCAGTAATGGTTAAATGCCGACTCCACAAATCATCCTTCATTATCCATACATCATAATGATCTCTATGATGATGCACATAGGGGACACCAAGCACGCAAAGTTTCCCATCCCACACACCCAACCCCAAAATGAAATGCTCAGTCAAATAGTTATTAGGTAATGGCAATTCATGAAATGTCTCATCACAAATATCAAACGACACAATGACTCTTGAGGATTTGGATCCAATGCCATGACGAGTTGCAATCCAAAAAAGAAGTCCATTAACAAACAAACCAGAATTTCTTCCATCAGAAAAATCATAAGGAATGAATCCTAGGTTTCTCCACGAATTAGATCCTAGTGTATAAACTCTAGCTTCAGAAACTTCCCCAACATCAAAACCCACAATTCTTAGTAACTTATAATCATCAATGGTGTGATCAAAACCAAACCCATACGCAGTTTTATAACCATCTTCTGCATCAGGTGAAGGAAATTCAATAGGGGTTTCTGGTACTTGCTTATATTCTTTGGTAGACGGGTTCCAAATGCAAACACTCTCACGAGGTTCTATGCATACTAAACCATTACAAGAGCCATAAATCTGAGTAAAGCATTTGTCAGATGAAAATGGATGATCAATCTCGACAGCCTCGGCAGAAAACGGTGAAGATGATGATGATGATGCATCATTATAATCTATGGAATAGACGTAAATTTCTGTAATTAAGTTTTCATCTGGATTATCATTGGTAAGTAAGAGATTGAAGTTATTCATATGAATAGCATGATTAAGATGCATTTTTATAAACTTAGGGTTTCTGAATAGAATGCACCAGTTTCTACAAACACACCTGAATCTTAAAATAGACTTAACTGGTAACCGCGACAGTATGTTTTCCACGATATCTTCAGGTAGGCTCGACATTGCTCCTCTTCTTCTTCTCCTCCACCTTTCTTCTCCCTTTACTCGTAACTGTGAGATGTGAGAGTGAGGTTGTACTTGTATCTTGCTCCCCCAAAATTATAAACTGTACCAAAAATAACCCTTCAGTTATCTTGGACTGGCTTGACCTGCGCCGTGGAGTCGTGGACTCATGGTGGCATACAATCAGGTTGTAAAATGATTCTGTTTTGTCTTAGATGCCTGAATACTGGAAGAATCCGTGGAGTCGTGGACTCATGGTGGCAAATTTGAATAGCCAGAGATGCCTGAATACTGGAAGAAGATTTCTCTAGGATACCCAGGTACATCTAAATATCTAACAGCTAAGTTGTCCATGTATGTTGGTCCTCGATAAATTAAATCATAAAGTAGAGGCTTAAAAAACACTTTTATTTATACAGGAAAAGATAAATGCCCAAGGATTTCTTACAACATGATAATAACTTTCTAACATAATATACAGGATTCGGGAAAGCTAAAGAACTTGTACAACACCCTTACGGATTCTTCCATCTCTGACTATCTGTATCGGTGGCCATGTTCCTTGCTCATCTTCCGTTCGTAATCCCTATGCTCGTACTCCCTCTCGTGATACTGGTTAATTTCCTTTGAGCTTCTCTTTCTCTTAAAGTTTCTGTCATCATCTTCACTCGATTCATCGTGATCAGGTATAACTTTACTCCTCCTCTGTGGTCTACTTGATGATCTCTCTGACCCATCATTGTGGTGACGAGGGCGACGGTCGACCATTTTCTCATCTTGCATACTTTGCCTCTGCACCTAAACAAAACTCCACCGATGAGCTAACACAAACTAAACACAACTAAACAACCAAAATGTAGTTCACAAGTTACTGACAGACTAGGAGAGTAGACTCATTAGACACGGTCAAAGGTTCGTGTGATTAGGCTCATTCAGGTTTCCATGATAAACAAAACCACTAGGAGCATAATGATCCTCTCGGAAGTGTCAGAAAAGAAGATTATCGCCCATCGACAACCACAGCTATGCACAGTCTTGGCAGTTACAGATCATCGCCCATCGGAAGTGTCAGACACGCATATGTCCTGGCAATTAAAAACTACGAATACTCTGGCAAAGGAGAATGCAATAACTTCCAGATCCAAGTAAGAAATGTTTGTCAAATATCTTATGTCCAGAAACTCAGTTGCAAGTTCGGTTTCTAAAGGTGCTAAACTCTTTGCCTCCATGAACCCATCCCTTCCCAAATTAAGTTTTTTTTTTTTTACAAATAAGCTGTTAAAGATGTAGAGCTTTGGGTTTGTGGAAATCAATGTGTGTTGACATATGAAATGGTGTAACATCCCCATGAAATGATATCAAATCTATGACCTGACCAGGATGTTCTAAAGATAAGGGTAAACATGAAGGAATGATATTCTGCTGTTTTTTGTGCAAAGAGAATCCAACTACTACTAGAGTGTAATAAATACATACTATCTTTTCACCATGACCTGAATATAACTTACTACAATTCAACAATAGGAAAAGAAAGGAAAGCTTAGAAATATCAAGTAGACATACAAGTCGCGATTTCGTTGAAGAAACCTCAGCCCTGTTGGTTGCTTCCCTATTAAATTCCTGATTGTTGATATATGCCCTGAAGCGGAAAGAGAAAAAGAATGAAGAAAAAGTTAGAACACAGTTATAATCATAAACGAAGCAAAACCCATCTTCTGCAGTTCACTACTTTCGAACAAATGCTAAAAAATATGAACAAAAGAAGCAGGCAGGCAGTGTTATATTATTGAGCAAGATCTCTTCTTTATAAAGCACCAAGGTGTACCTTTCATCACGCATTTCATTTTCATGTTTTTTCCGTAAATCGGCTTTCCGTGCCTCGGACTCCTCTCTGCTCAAAAAACTGGGATTTGGTTTTAAGCCCATACCAGACACTGATAAATCCCTGAAAAATTCGAGTTCTCAAAGAGGTTAGACTCAAAAGCTGCATGACAAAAATGGTGCCGCTAGGTATTAAAAAATCCTCAGAAAGAGGGATCATTAATTCCACTCTCCATCAGAATAAGACAGCATCCAAACATACCTCCGTAATGGAGCACTTGGCATGGAATACCCTTGACCTCCAAAGGGGCCTTGATGTAAGCCTTGAGGATACATCCCCCCAATAGGAATATCGAATGGACTAGGACCAGGAGCATAACCCATGTAAGGCATTGCACAGTTATATGGACCCATATGGCAATTCATCCCAAGTTGCATTCCTCCCCAGTATGGATTGTTGTTAAAGGTTGGAGGGGCAAAAGGCATCATATAATTAACAGCTGCAATATCCTGAGGTGCTCCCCAATGGTCTCCAGCTGATCCACACAAGTTTTAAAACATCATATCAGTATCAACGAGATACAAAGAATTCGCAAACTAAGAAGAAAAGGCAATCTTATAAACCACAACAAAATGCCATAAAGGTATGAGTGAATATAAGGAGGCTAAGCAAACTGAAGCTTCCGTTGCAAAGCACAAAACAAAGGTAAGTCATCAGCATATGGCTGAGTCCTATCCACGGTAAGACTTCATTATTTCTACTCTATTTTACAAAGCACTCACCATTTTCTATCATATTCTAGAAGCAAAGGTACCAGCCAACTTGCAAACTAAAAGAGATTTATTAAGTAGTAGAGGAGCATAACTGACCATTTACAGGAACGCGGGTTTTCTTCTTTTTCTTCTTTCCTAATAAACACAAACAAAGTTAGAACATATGAACATGTTCACCAAATTTTCTGTCTTTTTTCTAAATGCTACCATAATTTTCTTTCAGTACCAGCAGAAATAACTAAATATCCTCTCGATTACTGCCTACTAAATATTTACCTTGAGCTTCCGCTTCCTTTTGTGGAGCACTGTTCTGTCCTTTAATATTTATCACCTCAACTTTATTATCAGTTACATTAACAGTTTCTGCAGACTGGGTCTTCTCAACGGACTGCAGTGGCATACTGACACGATTTCCTTCAGCCAGAGTCTCCTTGGCATTCGTAGTGTTGACATCATTACGAGGTGAAAGTATTTTTTCATTCTTGGAAGAAGCAGAGAGAGAAGGTGATGGAACTTTATGCAGTAACGAACGAGCCGACTCTGTATCTGATGAAAGTGGATGTCTTAGAGTAAGGAAACTATTTAATCCAAAAAAAAAAAAAGATCCGCAACCAAACCACAAACCTTGAGTAGTAAGTATGCTTCTAGTATAGCCAGCACTACTGTTATTTGGTTCAAGAATGCTGTTAATGGTGTCTCTAACTGTCTTATTAGGAATAAGGTAATCAGCAAGTATGTTTGTAGCCCCACAAATGCACATCGATTTTGAGATAATGGTGTCCCTGATACCTGTTTACATTTATTTATACACACATGAGACAATCTGACTATGAGTTGAATGACCTTACAACAAAAACATATACCTGTTGATAAATGATAGACATTTACAGCATCTACATATACAATGATGACATAAAAGGATGAAAGTTCATACATTTATCACAGAAACTTTGGAAACAGCATTTGCTTGTAAGGACAGCATTTTGCATTATTTCTTTGCACAATGGACAGCGGAGTTCTGGGGGTATATCAATCAGCGGTTTAGTACAGTTCAAGCCTTCAAATTCTTTATCGAAAGCAGCCCTAATTAAAATTTACACGATTGTAAGTAGTTAATAATGACAATTGCCAACAAAACTAAAGGCATGACTTAACCAAACCGAATATCAAAATGATGCACTCACTCATTAGGCTGTAACACACCAACTGAACCACTTGACAGTGCATATGAGCCATCTGCGGTGGGCATTAACATCGACTTTGGAATACCAGTGGGTGGATTTACCCTTTTGACATCATAACTATGATCACCATTAGTAGGGCAATGCTGTATAAAATGCCCTGGATAAAGAAATCTAAGCAGTGAGATTCCTACTTCCTTAACAATCTAAAATACAAACAAACGAACCATGCAAACATACCCGGAACCTTGCATCTGTAACATATATAACCCTCTGGAGGGGTCCTCCTTTCCATCCCCCCTTGCCCTGCAAACAGAAAATCAAAATTGATTAGAATATCAGAGTGATACTTAAAGAATCTTCAATAAATTATTAAACAAAGATAATGAATCTTCGAAAGGTATAAACACACACACAACAACAAAAAAAAGAAAAAAAAGGAAAAGTTCAATTATCAGAGTAATGAAAACAAGCGGCACCTTCCTGTTGCTTCCTAAAATTCCGAGGTGATTAAATACAACACCAAAATCCAAAAAGGCCTTCCACAGAGAATAATGTAAAGATATGGAGGAATGAAATTCATCAATCCTTAAACAGCACAATGTTAAAAGTAGGATATTGTGGAAGCATAAGACTTACCAAATCCCCTGCCACCCATTGCTCTTCCACCCATACCCCTTCCAAACCCCCTACCAGCGCCGAAACTCCCCTGAGATTGCCTAAGCGCGAAAAAAGGAAAAGAATGAATATAGGCTAAACACTGTTTCAATGTACATGACAACATGATATATGAAGATGACTCACTGTTGCCAATCAAACGAGGGTGCATCAACGAAAGCTTTAATCTTGCTGTCCTCATCCGCTTTATTAATAAAAGTAGCCTCCTGAGATGGAAATTCTGATTGGGCAGGCAGAGCTCTTGGAGTATCATAGAAATCATTTCCTGATCCATCCCATTCTGTCTCCTCTGACTAAAAATACAAATTTATCAGCATACAGGGTCATTAAGGAAATAGCCCTTAAATCAAAACAAAGCAATGCCCAAACTATTCTACTGGAGGTAGGAGTAACTGATGAAACTGATGCTTACATTTTTTGCAACAGATGAATTAACCACGGGAAAGTTTCTCTTGGCAGGTTGAGCAACCTCATCGTTCTCCACAACCTTCTCCCTGCAGAAGAAATACAGATTTTACACTACAAGGAAGACAGCTAAACTGCTTGACAACCACAAATACCATAACAGAAAATGCTATGTTCAAGCTTACTAGTGAACAATGTATCAGCAATTACCGTGAAGATTTACTAACCCAATAGGTAAGGAATTCACCGAATTCAAACAGGATAGAGAAAAACTACAGCTCAGCCATTCGGGACACATAATCTATTCAGAACATTAAAAAAACTTAAAACCATCCACCAAAGAGCAACAAGAAAAGGATTAAGATAATTACCTTTCTCTTTCAACAACAATGGGCATACGGCGGCATCCAGGAACACGGCGAACTAAAACTGATGTATTCTTTGGTATTAACATGGCTTCATCATTGTATTCTGAGATCCAAATCAATGAAAAAAGCCTATTAAACTTGCAACCAAAACAAATTGACCTACTCATTGTTAATTTCTTTTCTTTATCTTGGTTTCTCAACATATTAACGATTCAACGTAAGCATAGATTATGCTAACTAACAACCATAGTGTAATTAGTTGATCTAGTTTAGGAATTCATACAGGTCAAAACGAACCTTCATTAGTCTGAGCATGGGTGATAACTAGGTCAAAATCTGTACCCCTTCCCAACTGCCTTGATTCAAAAATTTGTTCTTTAAAATTGAAAACCGATATGAAATGACCATCTATTGCAATCGAATTGAAATCCTTCGCACTTTTGAATTTATAGTACACAGCCATAATTTACAAAAGGAAGAAAATGAAATTGATATTGAAATCGAATTAAAATACACAATTCAGTACAATCTCCTTGTAAAGATTATTCGTTTCAGCAACTATCAGAATCCAATTCACACAAATTCTGAAACTGAAACTTCTAAGCCTGCAAAATTCCTCGAAGCGTTATGATGCACCGATTTCACGAATGAATCACTCCAAATTCGCCGTAGAAATCCAAGAAACTAGTAGAATTGCATAAATTGGTAAGAGTATAATGCGAATTTATCCATGGGCTAAACCTAGATATTGGGTTTTGATTTGAGAACCTAATTTGATAGTTTCTAAATAGTGATTATTATGTTTCAGAGTGACGAAGATAGAAATAGAATAGAATTAGGATGCGAGTGAGGGAAATTTCTATTTTATAGATTTTTAGGGTTTGCATGATTGCATCCCGGTAACGCGTGTTGGCGCGAGGATATTGACCAAAAATTCACCGGCATATATTTTACCGTTGTACAATACTAAAATTAACCATCTTCTAGGTTGTTACCGTAACTCAAAAGTTGGTGGCTATGATCCAAACAACTCTCAATCAGCTTTGCTCCGTAATCATGACATAAGTTTCTTATATCTGATGAGCAAAGCTCTGGAATATTACCTGTTTCGCCTTTAGTTGAACTCTCTATGAAGTATGTGCGTGTTGTCAACTCAGTCGAATCAGCTAGTCAAAGTTTCACCCGGTATAGTTTGTAAGTTAGGTTAGATTAGGTTAGGTTAGCATTGTCTTAGGAAGTAATGCATCGGGGCTACTTCTATTCTATCTTGGGGAAAATATCGTTTGGTCCTTTTTTAGGTGGTCCCAAGTCTGTTTGGTCCTTTCAGAAATCACCTTTTCCATTTGGTCCATAATTATTTAAAAATATTAAATGGATTAAAGTACCCTTCTGTATTAATTCTTACTTATTTTTTGTAGCAGTTCATTCTGTTTGATGAACTCCGGAGTTCATTCCTTCAAATGAACACCTAATAAAACCAAACTAAATTTCCTACTTTTTTTTGTAGCAGTTCATTATGTCTGATGAACTCCGGAGTTCATTCCTTCAAATGAACACCTAATAAAACCAAACTAAATTTTCTACTT
>JAJJMB010003633.1:9187051-9320824 GCA_023531105.1 Papaver atlanticum
ATTCCTTCAAATGAACACCTAATAAAACCAAACTAAATTTTCTACTTATTTTTTGTAGCAGTTCATTCTGTCTGATGAACTCTGGAGTTCATTCCTTCAAATGAACACCTATTAAAAAGCCTATATGGAAACAGAGTTCATTCTTCAAATGAACACCTGATAGAACCTCTAAGAAAACAGAGTTCATTCGAAAAAATGAACATCTATCAAAAACTAACTATTTCAAACCTAGAAATGAGTTCATTCTTTACATGAACACACAAAAAAAAATATAAAAAAATTCATTCTTTACATGAACACACAAAAAAACAGAGTTCATCTTCAACACGAGTTCATTCTTTACTGAACACCTAGTAATTCAAGATCTAAAAACAGCGTTCATTCTTTACATGAACACAAAAAAAAAAATCCATAAAAATCAAAGTTCAATCCTCATCAAACACGAGTTCATCTTCAACACGAGTTCATTCTGTTTGATGAACTTCGTCGTCTTCATCATTCTTCATCTTCAACAGAGTTCATCTTCATCTTCAACAACAACAGCAACAGAGTTCATCTTCATCTTCATCATCTTCGTCTTCAACACGAGCAGCAACAAAGTTCATCTTCATCTTCAACAGCAACACGAACAGCAACAGAGTTCATCTTCGTCTTCATCTTCAACAGCAACACGAACATCAACAGCAGTAGATCCAAAAATCAAGAACAGAAGATCCAAAGTGATGATGAAGAAAAAGAAAAAGATGAAGAAATCAAAGGATTTCAAGGTTATTTTGTAGATCCGAAACTTACCCAAGCATGTGAAGATGATAAAGGTTCATCATCATCATAAATAGCAGCAGAACTTTAACATCACCATCTTCATCATCAAAACAGCAGCAAACATCCACACAAAAAAACACACAAAACTTTATCGTATTCATCATCGTTCATCTTCTTCATCACTAGAAAGAGAAAAAAATGGAGAGAAGGGAGAATTGTTCATCATCTTCTTCATCACTAGTAGAAAAAAAATGGAAAAAAGAGAGAAACTAGATCTGAAACTAAAGAAGAGAGAGAAAGTGAATCTGAAAAATAAAATATTTTCTAAGGTTTTTTTCTATATATATGGTCCCAAAAGGATACTTTTATCCCTACTAAATGATGATTACATCATGCATGACATCATCCTAGGACCAAACTATAATTTCTAGGACCAAATAGTAATATATATTTTGAAAATAGACCAAACAGACAGTTGACTAGGTCAACTGGACCAAACTCTCTCTAATATATTATTCCTAGGACTGATTGGTATTTCCTACTTCTATCTTTATATCATCTATCCATTTTTATGGGAGAATTTTTTAATTTTTTTTCTTCGAGAAACATAACCATTTATTCAAACATTAAACCAAATTAACTATTAAGGTTACAAGAGTTTTCCGATGACTCGGGCACTGTAATACATGAATTTTCATTAGACTGTTGAACCAATAAAGATTGTCTAATAACTTGTGGTATTTAGACCATGTTTGCTGATAAACTAGACAATCTAGCCTCTTTTGCTAGAAGATCAGCTGAGTTATTACTGGTTCGACGATGAACTGATATCCCAAAAAAATTGTAACATTTTCCATCATTCTTTTTTACCTCATCAAGTAACCTTTGAAACTGTCAAGAGATTGAAACTTGTTTCCCATCCAAGTAATCCATCACTTTTTTACACTAGGTTTAAGAGAGAGATTTTGTAAAGCCTTCTCTGTCGCCCACTTTTCACCTTCAAAATCAGCTAGTGCCTTAGCCTCTTCAGCTTAAGAAGCACGACAATCACCTTCTCTTGCTCCTTCAAAACCTGTTGTTGTACGAAATATCAACCCACACCCAGCATTAGTTACATTTGATTCTATGCAGCATCCACATTGATCTTAGAAGTATCACCTAAAGCACTCCTCCATTGTATGTTAGGTAAAGCTGATATGTTGTATAAATATAACTAGGTACCGAAACCAGTCTGTAGCATTAAAAAAACTGGGTAGATCGTTTTAAGTTATAATGGAATAGATTTATCCTGCCTCAAAAATAAATAAATAATGCTTTACTCCAACTTGATAAATTTCCTGAAATTTAGGGTTCCAAGGTCTGGTTAGGAAGGGGAGGATAGAACCTCTACAGGTACTTTGATTTTTTTAAGTAAATACATTAGAGCAATAAGGCTTTTTGGAGGCTCATTAGTTCGAGTATCTATCTGATAGGCAGAGATGGAAAAGCCAACAAAAAAACCAGCACATGCAAAAAGTTTGGGTACCTAGTTATATTTATGCTACAAACTGGTTTGGGTACCTAGATATATTTATACGACCCTAAAAATGACTTACCATTCATAATTTATAGTACCAAGAAAAATAAGTATTACAGTACCATGAAAAATAAGGTACTCATTGAAATTTATACAACCGTGTTAGCAAGGCTTCCAATTTATTTTGAATATTAGTGAAGAATTACGGAGAGTATCTTTGTCAATGAAGTAGTGTATAACGCGATGTAATCATCTTTTCCTTTTCATTACAACTTCTGGAATAAAGACCCTTATAATGCAAACACAACCCAGCTTCCATCACCTCCTATAATCTAAACTTTGATTACCGAAATAATCAATTTCTAGATTTGCAATCAATCAATATAGATCTCAAAGAGAAACTATAAGGTGATGCCTATCTCACGCAACTAGCCAATCAAGTCTATCAAAGATAAACACGATTCTAGTTGGATCCCAGCCGATCAAGGTTTGTGCACTAAATCCACAAGATATGAAAACTAATAAGAACTTTTCTTCGTCTTCAAATCTTATTTTACCTTCAATAACATGCACAACACCACTTGAATCCTCTTGTAATCAATCACACACACAACAGAGTCTGTTAAAAATGGATTATCACAAGATGTCTTTAGATCCGAAAATGGTTCTAAAGATCCCATCGATACTTTGATCTAGTTTGAATGAGCCTTATATCAGAAGACAAGGTTCTCAAGAATAAACAAACTAGGTGCAATCAAAGTTTCAACAACCGTTAGCCAATCAAATCAATAATCGAAAACTATAATAACAATGCAATTATCTAGTTTCCCACCAACGGTACTCGTAGAGCTTCTTGATCCCACAAAAGTCTTTAAACGAGCGGCCGTAAGAGATTTCGCGTAATTAGGGTATTTTCCTCTCCTGATAGACGACTCCACCAGAAAAAACAAGAATGAAGTTTGCCTGGCTCTTAGGATAGTTTAGAAGAAATGCAAACTCAAGTATTTATAGAACAACGTTGTTTGGACAACAAGGAAACTCCAAAACCGAAAATATTCTCAAGATATGCAATAAATACCTAATTTCGGTTTTTCTATTTCCAATTAATGTTAACCAATATTTAAAACTCTCATAGAAAACTTATATTATTAGTATAACACATTAACTAATAATATTTTCCAGAGGATATGTTTTAATTGCTAGTAACTAAAACATATATTATGAAAATATTAATTAAATGCTTTTCAATATTTCGGTTCGGGATCACCTTGAGCATCA
The DNA here is from genome assembly GCA_023531105.1 of Papaver atlanticum. Lineage (NCBI taxonomy): Eukaryota > Viridiplantae > Streptophyta > Magnoliopsida > Ranunculales > Papaveraceae > Papaver > Papaver atlanticum. Next base: position 9,190,608 of record JAJJMB010003633.1, read on the forward strand.
ATAAATATATTTGAACAATAAATGATAATACTTATGTACATGTTCAAATGATGTCGACATCTAGAAGTTTCTCTTAGCAAACCCTAGTTCCAAAGTCGCACAAGTCAAGAAGAGATATGTGAATATTGGAAACTCGGTTTTGCTTTTGGGATCGGTTCTACTATGACTCACAATGTAAGTTGTGACCGGTTATACCATGCTTCCCAAACTAGGTTGTGACCAATTACACCATGCTTCCAAAGGTATCTTGTGATCGGTTCACCTTACTTACCGAATTAGCTTATGATCGGTTACACCTTGATTTCCAAAGTAGCTTGTGACCTATTATAACTAACTTTCCAATGTAGCTTGTGACGGGTTACACCTTACTTCACAAAGTATCTTGTGACCAATTACAACTTGCTACACACCATAGGTTATGGCCGGTTATACCTTAAGTCCCAACATAAGTTAAGATAGGTTATAGCTTGCCATCTTCCATTGGTCATCCAAAACATATTCAATAAAGAACAAGACCAATCATGATTTCCCTTTCGATTATGAAAACAAGTTCATACATCTACTTCCTTAAACCAATGTAATAATACAAGGTTTCCTAGGATGAAATCAACACTTATGTCTTATACATAATCAAGTAACTAAATACACTGATTATGTCGATGTCGTATTTACGAAGTTCCAAAAGATAAGCGTTTATACTTCGTAATATGTTTCCTTGATACTTTGATCACAATGCTATGACCAAGGCTAATCACTAGAGTATTATATATAAATATATACAGCTTCGCATGTTATGTTTTCAATATAGCGCGACTTTAAAGATACTTTAGGAATGGAAACAAGATCAAGTTAATATTACTAACCTAAAGTGGAAGGATGATGTCTTCGTTGTAGTCGTTATCTCATTTTTCAGATCTTCAAGTAATACTTGTATGTTTCAACATTCCTAGACTTTCTAGTCTAACCTAAACGAAGTTGACTCTAATATTTAATCAAGCGACTCTAGATGAGTTTTGATATTAAAATATGACAACCAAACTTGACATACCAACGCTTGGTGGGTTCAACCGAGCTATGCTCTAACAATCTCCCCCTTTGTCAATTTTAGTGACAAAACTCTATTACATATATGGAGTAAACCGAATTACAAAATAACTCATTCTTCATACGCTTGATTCTAAGTTTCAACAACACAATAACCTGCATATGTTCAAAAATAAATGTCGCTGCTGACATTTGAATAACAAAAGCTTTTACTCCCCATAAAGGTAAGCTAGGTAAATATTCAATCCGAACATCTTTGTTATTCCCCTTTTGTAGTATGAAATACTACACAACATGATGATATGTTTCTCCCCCTTAGTCTATGCTTTACTCTTTCGTTAGATATAACGTTTAAGCACATATATCCTTTCCTAGTGATTAAAAATCACTTGTTTACTCCATATATTTCTCCCCATTTTTATCACAAAAATGACAAAGGTACGAGCAAACAAAATGACAAACCGAAAGGATCTTACAAATCCATAAGACTTGTACAACCTATAAGAGTTAAGCACAAAGGTTTCACATACCATTTTAGATAACCAATACTAAAACCGAAACTACAAAAGTAATTTAGCTTTAGTATGTTATCAAGGAAACAATTATCCAAAGCAATTTTCCCTTTAGTCCGACAAACCGACTAAGATAACTTAATTCTTTTATCGAACCGATTGTTATTATTCCATAAAATAACTTAGACCTTTCCGTTTAGACAAGGAAAACACTAGGTTAGTTAACTAGTTTTTCTTGTCATGGCATTCGATTAGACTTGAATAACCGAATCCTCCATTTGATAAGTCTAACTAAGGTCAGAACTAACTTAGTTTCTCTTATCCGGAATCAAATGAACTAAACAAATGACCCCGTAATTTTTGTTAAGCAAAAACAATAGATGCAAACCAAAGGAAATTGACTTGCCATCATTTTTCTCAACCGGAAGTAATTGAAACAAATATAATTAAGCAAAAACACTTGATACCAAACAATAAAGTAGATACCAAATTATAAGCCAATAAATTGACACAGTTTTTCTTAACCGGAAACAATTGAATCATAAAAATCAATCCATATATAATAATGGAACATATCAATTGTACCAAAATTTTGTTAAGCAAAAGGAAAATATATGCAATATAATCAAATTTTTCTTAAACAGTAGGAAAAACGATTAACTAACAATAAAAATCGTTACCTCAATTTCTGCAGCCACTTCTCCCCAGAAAGATATATCATTAAGTGCAAGTTCAAATAAGAAATCTCCCCCAGTTTGTTGTCATCCTCTCGCAAGAACAAAAGAACAACAACAAAAGCAACCTTTACCAGAGAAAGGTTGAATCGGTTTTAACTAATGCGTACCAAAACACATATGTTATGCTAAACACAACTTATGTAAACATCAATTGATTATCAACATATTATAACTTTTCACATATGAGTTTTAATTGGAACACCTTATGATCCTTTGATAAAGCCTGCCAACATGGGTTAGAACTTAATCTCGCTAAATCAAAAAGCCACACTAATCATAAGGGCATCACAAAATGAGATCGAATATTTAGGTTAATAAAAACCGAACCTAAACATCTCATAAAAGAACAAACATAATACAAAAAATGCTAAGTATAAACACAAGTAAGTTTTTAGAGCAACCAGTATTTAAGGCAGTACTAAGTTAATTCTACAACAAGACAAACTTAAACAGAAAATCTTTCTTCTGGAAGAAAAAGAACTAAGAGCTGGAGCTGAGATCAATCAAGTCAAACTCTTCCTCATCATTAGTATCCTTGTATTGCTAGCAATCCTTGTTAGACCTGGAGAAAGTTATGGGAACTTGTTTGAAGCATACTCAAGTTGGTGCTCAAGACGTTCATTTGTCCTTTCTAGCATTCGATAGAAGGTTTCAAGGCATAGATATGATGTGGTACTTCCATAAGGAGCATCAACATTCATTCCAGACCGTCCTTGACCTCCCATTCTGTTGATGATGGAATAATCATGAGGCTTAGGAACCAAAATTTGAGAATCATTGGCAGCAATATCAAAGGTGCTATAAATTCTGGTAATAAGACACGGAAAACCGATGCTTTTGCCACTCTTCCGGATTCGTATCATCTATCTGATAATGAAACCACAAAAATCAAAGTTAGGAGTACCAATTAACATATGGTATGTTAGCATTACCATGTCTTGACTTCATCTCACTTTTTGCATATTGTTGGGTGACAAATTAGGTACAACAAGCTTCCCAAAGAATTTGAGATACTCTGGAAGACTCGTGATAAGAAGACTGTTTCCTTTCCAGGTTTTTCCACTGAGAATTTCAGCAATTTTCTCCTTGTTAGTTATTTCATCATTGTCATATTGAGGTAAAAAGGTGTCTTCAAGATTGCAGTTCAAAAGATAGGCAATAATCTCCCTATTTACCTCAAAATACTTTCTTTGAACCATAGTGAAAAACTTACATTTCCCAGCATTCATGTAGTGCATATTAGCATAAAATTTCTTAACAAGACTAGGAGACCCAGTATGACTACCATTATGAATACATCCCCACCTTGGACTGTTAATTAAACTCAAATAGTCTGGAATTTTAACAAAAACATATTTATTCTCTACAATAATTTCTTTATTATGTATTGATTCATATCTCAAGACAACTTTGATTCACAAACTAAAGTTCGGTATTTGCATCAAAAATAAGGGTTGAAAGTAAATCGATGCTCATATCAGAGAAAACAAAATTCAGTACATCTCTTATAGGAATTTGACTAGACCCTTCTCCTCTAACAAAGTTCCTATTATACATGTTACTGAGATTTCTACAATAACTCACAAATCGAAAAAGATTAGAAAGAACTTACAACCGAAAGTACCAGTTGAGTTTCGAATATCCTTCCTTGAAGATTTTTGATAGAAATCAATGAGTACCCTTTGCTCCTTGATTGAATTAGACTCAAGATTTGATTTTGAGAAGAAAAAACGATCAAAAGTATGACCGAACTCAGATTTTGTGAGAGAGTTCTCTTTCTCCTTCAAGCGATTTGAAACAAAAAGAAAATATGAAACCAAGTTCTGTTCTTTTGTTTTATCGCCGAGCCTTGTTTCGATTCTGGATCGGTTCCTCTTAAATCGGTATCAGATCTGACCCATAGACTTAAAGCCACTTTCGAAGTGGAATAGTATGTTAGAGCATAGCTCGATTGAACCCACCAAGTGTTGGTATGTCAAGTTTGGTTATCATATTTTAGTGAATCAAAACTCATCTAAGAGTCACTTGATTATGTACTAGAGATAACTTCGTATAGGTTAGACTAGAAAGTCTAGGAATATGAGACATACAAGTATTACTCGAAGATCTGAATAAGTAACGAGCTACAACGACGACATCATCCTTCCTCTTGAGGTTAGTAATATTGACTTAAACTGTTTCATTCCTAACGTATCTTTCAAGTCGTGAGATATTGAAAACATAACTGCGAAGCTGTGAATGAATATTTACTCTAGTAGTGAGACATGATCATATGATCATAGTATTAAGAAATTAGACTACGAAGTATAACGCTTATCTTTTTGAACTTCGAAGATATGACATCGACATAATTTTATGAATGTTATTGTGATTATGTGTATGGGTAAAGGTGAAGATTTCATCCTAGGAAACAATGTTTACATTTGTTTAAAGGAAGTACATTCATGAACTTGTTTTATGAATCGAAAGGGAAATCGCTAGGCTTATTGGTATTGTTATTCATTGCATATCTTTGGATTACCAATATGTGTGAGTTAGTAGAACCGATCATAACTTGTTATGCATCATGGTATAACTAATCACAATGCCTGACTTATGATTTGGTATGACTAGTTTTGATTAATTAGTATAATCGATCCTAAGTAATCACCTGAGATGGTATGATCGATTTTTGTAATTGGTGTGACCGACCCTAGTAATTGGTGTGACCGATCACAAAAGAGTTGTGTAATCGATCCTTGTAATTGGTGTAACCGGTCATAGTAATTGGTGTAACCGATCCTGGTAATTGGTGTAACCGATCCTAGTGACTTGTTGTTTCAGGTAAAAACTGATTCTGCGGGAAATGGTAAATTTGGGTGTGCCACCGAGAAACGAATCTAAACCCTAAACAAATGCACTGCATGGGAGTACTTTAGATTCGAGAGATTAATCTATACAATTCTGGCCTAAACCAAGAAATGGCCATTCCAGTCTTACTTCGGTCACAAAACGAAGGAGAAGGGTTGATCTTAGGGTGGGAAGCGAAAAAGGTGTTGAGATCAAAATGGCTAACTCTAGATGTGTGGCTGTTTTATGACTTGTATCAGAATGTGGAACCGGCTTGCAGAATGTAAGCTATCAGTTCTTGGTGTTTTTTCTGGATACTTGTGTTGATCACCCTCGTTGGTTGAAATAGGTTGAAAACCTATTTATATCAGTCATAGTTGCATGCACCCTGATCTCATAGGAAGTGGGAGTAGTTGAGTGATGGAAAATTGGGATCGTGTGAAAAATGTTGAAAACCACGTCTTAATATGAGGGAAGACGGGTCAGTTTACACCCACTACTTCTCTGCTGCCACTAACTGTCCGCCTTTCCTGACACTTTCTCATAATGGGCGTGTTGCATGCCGCACGCTGTAAACCGCCAGACCAATACCCTGATGAACATCCCTCAGTTTGTGACATGTTTGATGACTCTAGTATTTTCATAGAAAATATGGAGCAGGTTGCTGAGTGGGTCTTGTTTGCAAGACCTAGTTATTTTGATCAATCACGCGCAAGCCAGGCGGTGGGCGGTCATATGTTACAAGTCAAATCGTGTGACTTGCCGCAAGAAATAACATGTAATGCTTTTAGGTCAAATAATTTATTTATTTGTGAAATCGATATTTATAAAACATCGTTTGTAACCAATGCGTATAAAGCATCGCTTTTAAGCAAGCATCTCAAAAATAATCGATGCTCGTGAAGCATCGTTATGTAAAGCTCGTTTAAGTCAGTCGCAGAGCTTAATGTCTTAAAAGGGGCGTGACTGGCCATTTTCGGGAAGCTGCCAGGAGCCATTCACGTGCGCCAAAGGAAGGCCGGTCAGTCCTTATAGGAGAGTGATGGCTGGCAATCACGGCGACATCTTATTGGTTGCCTCAAATTAGATCTAGGCCGGTCAATTTGGCTAGCGAAGTTGGACGGCCGAGATGATTTGCGGCAGTTAATGGCTGCTGTTGAATTTATTAAAATTCCTAAATGCAGCGCGACTAGTCACTTTCGGGCGACCGTTTGGGGGCCATATAGGCAAGCCGTGGCTTGGCCGATTACAGCTTACGGAAGGAGGGTGGCCGTTGATCATGGACACATCTTGTTGGCCCCCTAAAATAGGAGTTAGGCCGGCTGATTCGACTGGCGAAGTTGGACGGCCGAGATGATTTGCGGCAGTTAATGACTGTCGTTGATTCAATTTAGGTTTTAAAAGCCGTGTGGCCAACCAATTTTGGGCCAACGGTTTTTGTTGTTGGCGGCATGTTGTGGACCATTCGACCGGCCAGCGCTATAGTCGGGCCACTGGTGAGCGTATCCACGCTTTGTCCGTCGATCGGAATTGAATTTCGGCCGTCCAATTCGGCTGGCGAAGCTGGACGACCGAGATCGTTTTGCGGCAGCAATGTAATGTTGTTTAATATAAATTAGGGTTTTGTAAGTCGCGCAGCCAACTAGCTTTGGGAAATCGTTTCGTGGCTCTGTCGGCGAGTTGGAAGGGCTCCGATTGACCAGAGTATTAGTGGGCCCACCGGTGTGCCTGTTGACGCTTTTCCGGTTGCGTCAGGGAGCGGCCAAGCTTGATAAATCAGCCTGCCAAAACGTGCATCCGTGATCGTTTTGAGACTAACATGGGCAGCCTATGTCCAATTCCTTAAGGAATTAAGTGTGTCGACCAACCAACTTGCACTTTTAATTGAAAGTGCATGTGACACTTTTAAAGCAATCTGATTGGTCGATGGGAAAGGGGGCCGGCAAGCAGCATCATGGAGCGTGGCGCCTGCTGAAGCCAATCGCTCGGCCAAGTGGCGCGGCCACGCCTCCTTTTGCCGCTGCTCTTACTTGCATCAGTTCCTCTTGTTTTCTGATTTTTGGTAGGATCTTGCTCCTACCTGATGGATCAATTTCCTAGTTTTCTTAGGTTTAGTTTCGACCAATAGGGATAAAATTAGGTTAAATAACTGAATTTTGCGGGTTGCCGCAAAATCAATCAATTTTTGGTGAATTTTGCATACTGCTACAAAAAAATCACTAATTTGATATCAAAGGGAAACATAACTTTGCGAGCCTCTGATTGAATACTTCCACACTCATCTTAATCCTGACACTTCGGGAGATTCATGCTACTCGGCTGGGAGCGAGCATTAGTCGTCATGTCAGTATTAAGAGTTCAACTGGGGAACATGGCATATAATAGATACTCAGCAGGCTCCGACATTAGTGAGTGATGCAGCTAGGAGCTTAAATACTCATTAGGCTCTATACTAGTGAACAATTCATCTAGGAGCTTGAGTTTCAATATAATATGAAGAGAGACATATGCACTCATCATATTTTGATATATTCTTCAAATTCCTTGTGGAATATAGACATATCAAGGTCTACTACTTCTAATGCCGAGTCAGGTAGACAGACTTTTACAGTTTTCCCCCTATACTAAAAACCACCATCAACATTAAGTCCCCTACTTAGCACGTAACAATGAAATTGTTGCGGGGTAAGCACTAGATGGTGACAGACGAAAAACAAAACTAATAATATGAAGTAGATATATATTACTAGGAAAATTCTAATCGACCTTCAGCAGTGGGACCGCGCGGTCAGTGACCTTTGTAGTACCGTGTTGCTAGCTCGGCTATGGGGTGTGAATGCGGTGGGCCCAGCCATCTATTCCCATTTATGGAGCAAGAAGGAATCCTACTTCCGTTCGAACTTTGGAAACTCCGTTCGTATAAAAAGGGGTATCGACCCTCTTCTGTTTTTTGTTGCTCGCCTGGCTCCGTGCTTTCGTCTGTAGCAGCCGTCTCCTCTTCGTCACTGTCAGCAGCTCCATCACGAGCATGCCAATCGTCAGCGTCAAGGTAAGTACATCTTGTTCTTTCTTTTTCTCTTTGCAAGTATGAACTTTAGTTGTACGTGTAACTTCCACGGCTTTGAAATTTCATCAAATCCTGAGTGAACTCCTAGAGATATTTCCGCATCGATCCTCTCCGGAATGTGTAATAAGGTCATGTCTCCAAAAAATATGTATCTAGCCTCTCCAGTGGACTTCAAAATTTGCCAAACTCCATTGCGCTCAATTGCAAGAGGCCTTGACTTTAAGTTGTTTGGTATCTAGACTGCTGAGTCGCGATAAATATGTTATTTAAACTCCTGAGCATTGACTGGAACGAAATTGTATTTATTCTGAATCTTTAACTCATAGGCCTATTCTTGCCCTTCCGATACGATGATGATATGCTTAGAATGCTGGTATGGGCAAAATATTCCGGAGCCTTTGAGTGAAGTAGACGAGCTGAGAGGTGTTCTGTTGCGGACGTGCTGCTATCAAGTCTTCAAGGACTTCATTACAAGCGACATCCTTTGAACCATCTTCTGAATCTTGGATTGTTATATGGAATGGGATGCGATTGAGCAGTCCCCAGTTACACTTCTGTTTGATTACTAGAGCTGTATTTTTGAGTCGGCTTGGGAATACAATGCCGTCTTGTAAGGAGTTGTGGATGCGTACTAGATCCGATGGCGTGGCCGAATATGTGAAAATATCTATGCGACGTACTTTTGGAGTCTTTGATGCACGTGTACGGCTTCATGTTGAGAAATTCCTGTGGCTCGTAAATTTTTGAAAGTGATGATGCTGATATCAGAAATAACCATCCCGTGCTGGCAGTCCACAAGTGTAATTATCCTGAGCCTATTTTTTCCTGAAACATGTACTTCCATTGTATTTGTTGGTAAGGTGGATGACGAATTGATGAAGGCGGTAATCTTTTGGATTCGTTATTTGTTGATCAATGGGCGGGAGTCGCACTTGATGGATCTGTATTGTATCCAAACTTCTTGGAAGCTCATGCACCCCTTCCATAGGAAATTGGAAATCTAGAAACACCGAATATGACTTTGTCGGCGATGTTGTTGTTGATGCGTAGCTTCCTGTAGGCCTTGGGTAGGCGGTGCTGAGTTCTGAGTAGGTGATGTGGAAGACATGATGTGATTGGTCTGTGTGGCTTGCTGAGGCGTGACTTTCCTCTTTGATTCTTTACTAACAACAACGCTTATGAATGGGTGAACCAAATATTACTTGTTGGTCAAGCGCCTTCCAGAAAAGGAGGTGATGATATCCTTATGCTACATCTTTGAAGAGTGGTGACCTTGTCACGGTTTCTTGGTTGACCGTCTCTTATGAGTTGAAGAGGTCCTTGACAGTGAAGGGATTCCGTGTTGAGCCTCAGTCCCCAAGTGTGGTTTACGTGGTTCTATCTTGTATGGTCGATGGGTTTACCATAATAAAGATATCACCATCTTGCCTCCGTACTAGTGACTCTATTAATTCCTCCATGGGAAAATAAAATATGTAGAAGTTCGGATTACCTCTATCCGTAGTGGTTGTTGCTATGGTGAAGCTCTGGATGGTATCAACAAATGAGCAGCAACGGTTCTTGGCAGCAGCTGTGATCAGAAGAGACTGCTTTTTTGTGGAAACAAAACAGGTTGGCTGGAGTTTGGATGTCTACGGTCACGATCCTTGACAGGGAGGAATGGTGGCTACGGACACGGCAGGGAGAGGCGTGGTGATGGTGGTCATGGGATTTGGTAACCACGACCATGAATCTTGGATGAGCGGAAAGGCATAAGTAGTGGTAGCTACGTCCACGAGCTTTAGGCGAGCATAGGCGGTGATGCTGTCCACGACCTCGAATATTAAAAGGCTTTGATCGGCCGTTATGGCCCAAAGGATGAGTTTCTTCCTTTTATATAACTCACATACGTGAGTTTATTTCTCCTTCTATTATTTCCCCTCTTTTATTTTTGGTGAAGCAGCTCCTCCCGGATTCTCTGCGTGCAGAAGCTTGCCTATTGTTGCTTGCCTGATACAACACGGTTGAGGGCTGCCAATATGTCTTGATGCTGCGCCTTGGAGAAATAAAGAATCTCACATAAATTTTCCATCATGGACTGTAAAGTTTTGTGGACAGAGTCCCCAGAAATCATGCAGCTCCTGACAGGAAGAGGATCTCTGTGAACTCCTTCAGTGCCTAATTGAAGTTCTCTTGCATTCACCTTCTCCTTGAAAATGCGCTTCAATTTGTTGCAGTCACTGGTTGGGTGATTGACGAACCTATGGTAATAAAAATATTTGGGATTTTCCATTTCTTCTTCAGTTAGAGGACGTCTGGTAGGAGGTAGCTTGATGGCGTCATCTTGAATCCATGCTTCTAGGAGTTCGATTACCTCTTCAATCGGAAACGAGAAGGTTAGAGCAGCCTCTCCAGTTTCTTGTTGTTGTGCAGGCGTCTTAGAGCTGTCTGCTGTGCTGGTGCCACACGTTTGGGTTGTTGTTCTGCTGCTGGATCTTTTCTCTTTCCTTCTTCATTCACCACACTTACATAGGATTGAATGTTGTATTGTTTGTTGAAGAGACGTTTGTTCCCTCGAGTCTCACATGCGTCTTCATTCCTGGTGGGCCTGGTTCTTTCCATCAAGGCTGGTACTGTTGTGGCCGACCGCTTAGCAGCTTCATGAAGTTCAGAGAATGTCTAGAAGCGCAGGTTTTCCAGTAAAGCGCGATATACGGGTACCATGACATTAATGCACAACTCCACCAATTGATGTTCAGTCACATTTGGATCATGACAATCTAGCGTTTGAATCCTGAATCTCTTGACATAATCATTTGGATGTTCATTGTTTCGCCGAAACATCCTTCCCAAGTCTGATAAAGTGATTTGCTCAGACACAAAGAAATATTTCTTGTAGAAAGCGGTAACCATTTCACACCAATTGGCTATGCTGTTTGGTGTAATGTTGTTATACAAGGTGTACGCCCTTCCCGTGAGTGATTTTGAGGATTCTTTCAGGCGGAGGACGTGGTTGTATTCATGCTCCCCTAGTGATTCCAAAAAACGAGAGATGTGTTCAAGAGTGTTACCAGTACCGTCATAAAGGGAGAATTGGGGATAGGAATATCCTCTTGGAAGATGAACTCTTTGCACATCGGAAGGATAAGGAGGCTGGTGCTGATGAATGGTAGCTGGATTTCCCTGCCTCGGTTCTGGAGAAGTCGTTCCAGGACTTCACGTGTGGTAAAATGGGATTGTTGGTTTCCTTCTGATGGCCGTTCAGGAGCTATTCGAGTTTCTTCATCCATAAAGACACCCCCTGTTGAAGTACTTGCACTAGGAGTCATGAAAGTGTTCCTTGTCTGCTTCATTTTGGGTTGGCACGGTTCTGGTGGTAATCTTTCTGTTAATGTCTTGAGAAAAGTGAGTACTTCCTTCTAAGGTGTAGCCATGTCCGTTCGAGCTTTGGCAAGAGCTTCTTGTCTCTCCATTAAATCAACAATAGTAATGGGAGGTTGGTTTCCTCTGGCTCCTCCAGTCTCCCAACCTAACGAAGAAGCGGTAGCAACTCTGGTGAAGATTGGGGGAGTCACGCTCGAAGAAATATTAGGAGTAGCAACGGCTCTGGATCTGGTGATAGGAGGTGTCATGCTAGAGGGGATGCTTCCGGCACTGCTGATGTTGGTGTTGGAGGGTGTAACACCATGAGATGTGTTGACTGTGCTGGCAGGCGATTTGGAGAACTCTTTGAGTCATAACATCTGGTGATACTCTTATTCCTCCTAATTATTCCAAAGATGGGAGATATTTTCTTCAGCATTACCCGTTTCCCTAGGCATATAAAATATGGGGGACGTGGGTCTTTTGGTGCAGCAACTTATCGGATCTCCTCTGCGTGAGGTTATCTCGGCTGCGGATACTTTCCTGGCATGATGACGCGGGTATCATTATCTTCTTGAGGATCCTCTCCTGACGTGTCGTCTCCAGTAGATCTGAAGATGTCCCGGGATTTCTCTTGCTTGGGTTGGCATAATAGGCGAACCCCTCATTTGTTACTGTAGATGTACGAATTCCCGGAATTACGCCATGGTCTGGATCTACACGTTTTGCTGATGAAGTGATAGCAGATACTCCTGACCATAAAATGGTAGTAGTGGCGGAAATGAAGATAGAATTTTGCTTTCGTGATCTCTGCAGGTGGCTTTCTAGCACTCCACTGGTGTTGAGATTTGTTGTCGACTATCTCCATACTGGAATAACGGTTATGCGAATCTTCCCTTTATCTCTCCGGTGTTGACCCTGGCGACATTAATATCAGTGATAACTTTGAGGCGTTTCCGGCTTGCTCCATATAACACTTATGGTGTTGCAGAAAAGGAGATTGCTCCATCCGGATCTCGATAGAAGTCGTTGTGCCCTTTTACGTAGTAGTCACGTCTTCTTATGTCTCTACGAGGCTTTCTGGTACTTTCATCTGGGAGATTTACTGGCGCTCGGCTATCCAGGGCATTCCTAATAGCATTGCTTGAATTAAAAAAAAACATTTTTGTGGAGCTTCTTAACGAACGGAACTCCTGAATTGAAATTGGTTTTTGAACCTAAATTGAGTTTAATGATTGAATTAGATATAATATCCACCCTTTTGAAATTGAGAAAACTGGAATGAAAATTGAAAAACTGATTTTGCAACCGAGAGATTAATTTCCCACTGTAGTCGCCAGTTGTTTTGGGTTAAAATTGATTTTGCTGGAAATGGTAAATTTGGGTGTGCCGCCGAGAAACGAATCTAAACCCTAAACAAATGCACTGCACGGGAGTACTTTAGATTTGAGAGATCAATCTGTATAATTCTGCCCTAAACCAAGAAATGGTCGTTCCAGTCTTGTTTCGGTCACAAAACGAAGAAGAAGGGTTAATCTTAGGGAGGGAAGCGAAGAAGGTGTTGAGATCAGAATGGCTAACTCTGGAGGTGTGGCTGTTTTATGACTTGTATCAGAATGTGGAACAAGCTTGCAGAATGTAAGCTATCAGTTCTTGGTGTTTTTTCTGGATACTTGTGTTGATCACCCTCGTTGGTTGAAATAGGTTGAAACCCTATTTATATCAGTCATAGTTGCACGCACCCTGATCTTATAGGAAGTGGGAGTAGTTGAGTGATGGAGAATTGGGATCGTGTGAAAAATGTTGAAAACCACGTCTTAATATGAGGGAAGACGGGTCAGTTTACACCCACTACTTCTCTGCTGCCACTAACTGTCCGCCTTTCCTGACACTTTCTCATAATGGGCGTGTTGCATGCCGCACGCTGTAAACCGCCAGAACAATACCCTGATGAACATCCCTCAGTTTGTGAAATGTTTGATGTCTCGAGTATTTTTGTAGAAAATATGCAGCAGGTTGCTGAGTGGGTCTTGTTTACAAGACCTAGTTATTTTGACCAATCACGCGCAAGCCAGGCGGTGGGCGGTCATATGTTACAAGTCAAATCGTGTGACTTGCCGCAAGAAATAACATGTAATGCTTTTAGGTCAAATAATTTATTTATTTGTGAAATCGATATTTATAAAACATCATTTGTAACCAATGCGTATAAAGCATGGATTTAAGCAAGCAGCTCAAAAATAATCGATGCTCGTGAAGCATCGTTATGTAAAGCTCGTTTAAGTAAGTCGCGGAGCTTAATGTCTTAAAAGGAGCGTGACTGGCCATTTTCGGAAAGATGCCAGGAGTCATTCACGCGCGCCAAAGGAAGTCCGGTCGGTCCTTATAGGAGAGTGATGGCTGGCGATCACGGCGACATCTTATTGGTTGCCTCAAATTAGATCTAGGCCGGTCAATTCGGCTAGCGAAGTTGGACGGCCGAGATGATTTGCGGCAGTTAATGGCTGCTGTTGAATTTATTAAAATTCCTAAATGCAGCGCGACTAGCAACTTTCGGGCGACCGTTTGGGGGCCATATAGGCAAGCCGTGGCTTGGCCGATTACAGCTTACGGAAGGGGGTTGGACGTTGATCATGGTCACATCTTGTTGGCCCCTAATATAGGAGTTAGGCCGGCCGATTCGACTGGTGAAGTATGACGGCCGAGATGATTTGCGGCAGTTAATGACTGCCGTTGATTCAATTTAGGCTTTAAAAGCCGTGTGGCCAACCCATTTTGGGCAAACGGTTTTTGTTGTTGGCGGCATGTTGTGGACCATTCGACTGGCCAGCGCTATAGTCGGGCCACTGGTGTGCGTATCCGCGCTTTGTCCGTCGATCGGAATTGAATTTAGGCCGTCCAATTCGGCTGGCGAAGCTGGACGACCGAGATCGTTTTACGGCAGCAATGTAATGCTGTTTAATAGAAATTAGGGTTTTGTAAGTCGCGCAGCCAACTAGCTTTGGTAAATCGTTTAGTGGCTCTGTAGGCGAGTTGGAAGGGCTCCGATTGGCCGGAGTATTAGTGGGCCCACCGGTGTGCCTGATGATGCTTGTCCGGTTGCGTCAGGGAGAGGCCAAGCTTGATAAATCAGCCGGCCAAAACGTGCAGCTGTGATCGTTTTGAGACTGACATGGGCATCCTATGTCCAATTCCTTAAGGAATTAAGTGTGTTGACCAACCAACTTCCACTTTTAATTGAAAGTGCATGTGGCGATTTTAAAGCAATCTGATTGGTCTATGGGAAAGGGGTCCGACAAGCAGCAACATGGAGCGTGGCCAGCCGGCCACAGGTGGCGCCTGCTGAAGCCAATCGGTCGGCCATGTGGCGCGGCCACGGCTCCTTTTGCCGCTGCTCTTACTTGTCGCAGTTCCCCTTGTTTTCTGATTTTTGGTAGGATCTTGCTCCTACCTGATGGATCAATTTCCTAGTTTTCCTAGGTTTAGTTTCGACCAATAGGGTTCGAACTATCGCGCAGGGCGCAAAAAACCTAATTTTTGCAAATTGATAAAATTAGGTTAAAGAACTGAATTTTGCGGGTTGCCGCAAAATCAATTAATTTTTGGTGAATTTTGCATACTGATACAAAAATCACTAATTTAATATCAAAGGGCGATATAACTTTGCGTTCCTATGATTGAGTACATCCACACGCATCTTAATCCTGACACTTCGGGAGATTCATGCTACTCGGATGGGAGCGAGCATTAGTCGTCATGTCATGTCAGTATTAAGAGTTCAACTAGGGAACATAGCATAGAATAGATACTCAGCAGGCTCCGGCATTAGTGAGTAATGCAGCTAGGAGCTTAAATACTCATTAGGCTTCATACTAGTGAACAATTCGTCTAAGAGCTTGAGTTTCAATATAATATTAAGAGAGACATATGCACTCATCAGATTTTGATATATTCTTCAAATTCCTTTCGGAATATAGACATATCAAGGTCTACTACTTCTGATGTCAGGTCAGGTAGACAGACTTTTACAGTTTTCGCCCTATACTAAAAACCACCATCAACACTTGTGTAACCGATCACAAACAATACCATGAGTATATGGTAACCGGTCCTGGTAATTGACGTAACCGATCCTGGCAACTTATGTAACCTGTCCTGGTAACTTGTGTGTCCGATCACAAGTAATCCGTGTTAAGGTATAACCGATCCTAGTGATTGGTAGAACCGATTGAACCCATGATTGTGATTTGATATTTTATCAATCACATAGTTATCTTGGAATACAGATGAACCAATTCTAAACTTTTTTGGAAGTGTGGTATAATCGATTTCAAGATTGTAAATATGAAAGATGATTTACAAAGAAAAGATGTCAACATACTTTGAACACAAGAAGTAACTCTTATCTTTTATTGTTCAAAGTTATTCATTAATTACTCAAGGAGATCCCGGTCCAAAATAAATTAAGAATCTTTCAATTAAGGTTGTTAGTTTTATTTAAGTACCAGCAATTAAATGCATATCTCTAGAAAATAAAAATTAGTAATGTGCATTTACTAAATGGAGATTTTCTATTGAGAGATTTCGAAAAATATTGGACAAAGCATTTCCAGGAATTATGAAAACCGATTTGGGTATTTATTGCACATCTTGAGAATACTTTCGGTTTTGGAAATTCCTTTGTGTCCAAACATCCTTGGTCTATAAATACCTAAGTTTGCATTTCTAGTAAACTATCCTAAGAGCCAGGCAAACTTCATCTTTTTGTTGTTTCTGGTAGGGCTGCCAACGGGTACCCGAATACCCGGAACCGAACCGGACCCGGGTGTGTCGGGTCCGGGTCCCAAGATTGGACCCATTAGCAAAATCACTACCCGGCGGGTAGACCCGTTAGGAACCGATAAGCTTTCGGGTCCTAACGGGTATTACCCGTCGGGTATCGGGTACCCGAATATTTGCCTTTTACTTATTAATTTTACTTATAATGGAACGATTTCGTATAGTTTCGCTTAGTTTATTTTTTTTCATTTTTCCTTAATTTTCTTATGTTTAATATCAATTAGAACATAGACATAGATATAATAATAATTTTATTTGAAAAATTATTAGATTCAAGCTAACATAACAAATATAGAAATAGATTATCAAAAAATATAGTTGATTTTATAGGACCCGATAAATACCGGACCCGACGGGTATTTAAAGTTTTTATTGGGTCAGGTTCCGGGTCCATTAATTTAGGAACCGGACCCGGAACCGATAGGACCCGTTGGCACCCCTAGTTTCTGGTGGAGCAGTCTATCCGGAGAGGAAAGTACCCTAATTAGGCGAAATCTCTTACGACCGCTCGTTTAAAGACTTTTGTGGGATCAAGAAGCTCTACGAGTACCATTGGTGGGAAACTAGATAATTGCAGTTTATTAGTTTTCGATTGATTTGACTGACTAACGGTTGTTGAACTTTGATTGCACCTAGTTTGTTTATTCTTGAGAATCTTCTCTTTTGATATAAGATTCACTCAAACTAGATCAAAATGTCGACGGGATCTTTAGAACTATTTGTAGATCTAAAGACATCTTGCGATAATCCATTGTCAACAGACTCCGTTCTGTGCATGATTGATCACAAGAGATTCAAGTGGTGTTGTGCAGGTTCAATTGAAGATTAAAGAAGATTTGAAGACGAAGAAGATTTCTTATTGGTTTCTCATATCTTTGTGTAGCACAAACCTTGATCGGCTGGGATCCAACTAAAATCAGATTTGTTTGATTGATTAGTTGCGTGAGATAGGTAACACCTAATAGTTCTCTTAAGTTCCATTTTGATTGTTACAAATCCGAATCTTATTACTTAGGTAATAAAGATTGGATTGATCTAACCAGGCAAAGGAGTTTATTAGTTTAAACGGAAGAGCCTTTGCATATGACTTGAGATATCTTTATCTGGAAAGAATCAATAGAGTTGTTACCAAACAGATTTATTATTCCTTTACTGTTTGGAATACGATCCAAAGGAATTGTTCCAGTGCGTGCATTTATTGAATGTCGGAAGCGCAGGATACTGAAGAAACTAGTTTAGTTGCTTGGTCTCAACTATACGAAGTTTGGTTTAGATTTTGTATAGCGGCTTAATTCTGAGAGTATTCAACTTTGGACTTGGTCTCAGGGGTTTTCTACATTTGCGGTTTCCTCGTTAAAAAAATATTGCTTTATCATTTACTTTTCTTTTCCGCAATTATAATTGTTATTATTATAATTTAAAGTAAATCACACAAACGTTAACTCCGTATTACTTGATAGTGATCCTATAGTGTTTGGTTAAGTCCGAACCTATTATCAAGCAATCACACTTTGTTTCTTGTATTGTCTTGATCTTGTATCCATAGACGATCACACAAAGTGTAAATACCGATTTGTCGTATTTTCTCGACTTTGTCCATAGACAATCACTTTAGGTAAGAGGACTTATAGGTGGATAATTTAAAGATTGTGGTGTATTTGGGTACCCTCGTCTTTTCATAGTAGTTATAAAATTTGAATTTTTGTAGTATGGAATGATGCCATATTGACAATCAAATTGTCCCTCTTTAGGTTGAACCCAGGATGATAAATATACATAATATTCTAGGAAAATTTCGTGTAGACTATCATCTTCTGATCTAGTCAGTATGTTTTTCCTTTTTACTACTTCTGTGTTTAACACGTTATTGTTTTTACATAAGCCTGTGTTGACATCAATATAGTTAATATCGGTCGTATAGGACGATATTATTGGTTTATCACGTATCGAGAAAAAACTTTACGATATCTAAAATATCGGTGATACAAGGATTGAAAGATAAAAAAACTCATATCGGCCGGTATAAACCGATATACCAGGTTCACTAATACACTGATAACATCGTTAAGGGTAATTTGGTAGTATAAATTATTAAGATCTGAAAATTTGTAAAGATAACTCTTCTTCCTAATCATCTTGTTCATTTGTACCCTTTAATTTGTACTCTGAAGCTTTTAATCTTGAGAATTAATGCATCATATGATACGAGTTTTGTTCGATTGAAACATTTATAATTATATTCTTAATGATGTATCACATATAAAACCAATATAATCTTTTGTGTATGTGTATCGTACCCGGACGATACGATAACGATACACGATATTAACTACTTTGGCTGACATTAGATGTGATATCATCATATAATGAACTAGATGAACTGGGGTCAAGCATCACATTGTAGTCTAAAGAGAAATTAATACAAAAGTCATGAAGATACTGTCTTCTTTCAGATATTGGTTCTTTAGGAGCTTGTTTGATCCGATCAAGTTCCATAAGAAATTTATCCCTTTTCATCTTGCAACTGTTGACTGTCATTGAGAATATTACAAGTTCTATTAAAGGACTCGTCTTCTTTTAGTTCATACAGTTCAAGTTCCAGAGTCAAATCACTGATTTGTTTTTCCATATCAGCAAACTCAGCCATTTTACGATTCATTTTGATTGCAGGATCTTCAGTGAGTCTGAGACACAACTGGCAATCCCCAGCAATCCAAATTTCTTTGGATCGTACAGATTCTACAACTTTATGGTGTGATCTCTCTATTTCAGGCAACATAAAGTTATCTGATCTTGGTGATACGTTAACTAAATCAATCATTTGATTCAAATATTATAAGTTGGATTGCACCAAACATAGATTGTTAGATCTTTTCGTGTTTTCCTGCTCTAATACCAATTGAAAAGACGAGGGTACCCAAATACACCACTATCTTTCGAATATCAACCTATAAGTCCTTTACCAAGTGTGATCGTCTATGGACAGAGTCGAGACAATGCAACAAATTCGGTTCACACTTTGTGTGATCGTCTATGGATACGATATCGAGACAATACAACAACAAGATCACTTGTGTGATTGACTATGAAATCAAGATCGAAACGATACAACAACAAAGTGTTCACTTGATAATATGTACGGTATTAAACCGAAACACTATAAGATCAATATCAAGTGTTATGGGGTTAACGTACATGTGTAATTTACTTAATTATAATAACATTTATAATTTGGAAAACAAAGTCAATGACACAACAAGATTTTTTTAACGAGGAAACCGCAAATGCAGAAAAACCCCGGGACCTAGTCCAGTTTTGAATACTCGCAAAATTAAGCCGCTATACAAAATCTAATACCAACTTCGTATAGTTGAGACCAAGTAGACTACCCCTAGCTACTTAGTTTCCTCAATATCCCCGCGCCTTCGACTACTAGAGTCACGCACGTGAATATCTAGTCATTTGGATCGTATTCTAAACAACAAAAGAAGAATCTGTTTGGTAACCACTCTAATCAATCTTTGCTATAAGATATGTTGAGTTGTTGACAAAGGCTCTCCTTTTAAGCTAATAAACTCCTTTGTCTGCCTTTGTCTGTTTAGATCAATCTAAACTTTGATTAACGAAATTATCAATTTTTAGATTTGCAATCAATCAATATAGATCTCAAAGAGAAACTATAAGGTGATGCCGATCTCACGCAACTAGCCAATCAAGTCTATCAAAGATAAACATGATTCTAGTTGGATCTCAGCCGATCAATATTTGTGCACTAAATCCACAAGATATAATAAGAATTCTTATTCGTCTTCAAATCTTCTATTACCTTCAATAACTTGTACAATACCACTTGAATCCTCTTGTGATCAATCACGCACAGAATGGAGTTTGTTAACAATGGATTATCACAAGCTGTCTTTAGATCCGAAAATGGTTTTAAAGATCACGTCGATACTTTGTTCTAGTTTGTGTGAGCCTTATATCAGAAGAGAAGTTTCTCAAGAATAAAAAAACTAGGTGCAATCAAAGTTTCATTAACCGTTAGTCAATCAAATCAATAATCGAAAACTACAATAACAATGCAATTATCTAGTTTCCCACCAACGGTACTCGTAGAGCTTCTTGATCCCACATAATTCTTTAAACGAGCAGTCATAAGAGATTTCGCCTAATTAGGGTACTTTCCTTTCCGGATAGACGGCTCCACCAGAAACAACAAGAATGAAGTTTGCCTTGCGGTTAGGATAGTTTGCAAGAAACAACAAACTCAAGTATTTATAGACCAAGGTTGTTTGGACAACAAGGAAATTCCAAAACCGAAAATATTCTCAAGATATGCAAAAAATACCTAATTTTGGTTTTCCTATTTCCAATTAATGTTAACCAATTCTAAAACCGAAAATATTCTCAAGATATGCAATAAGTACCTAATTTTGGTTTTCTTATTTCCAATTAATGTTAACCAATATTTCCGAAAACTCTCATAGAAAACTTTTATTATTAGTCTAGCACATTAACTAATAATATTTTCCAGATGACATGTTTTAATTGCTGGTAATTAAAACATATTATGAAAATCATAATTAAATGCTTTTTAATATTTCGGTTCGGGATCACCTTGAGCATCAAGGAATATCTTTGAATAATAAATGATAAGAGTTATGTACATGTTCAAATGATGTCGACATCTAGAAGTTTCTCTTAGCAAACCCTAGTTCCAAAGTCACACAAGTCAAAAAGAGATATGTGAATATTGGAAACTCGGTTTTGCTCTTGGGATCGGTTATACCATGTCTCACAATGTAAGTCGTGACCGGTTATACCATGCTTCCCAAACTAGGTTGTGACCGGTTATACCATGCTTACAAAGGTATCTTGTGATCGGTTACACCTTACTTCCCAAATTAGCTTGTGATCGGTTACACTTTGATTTCCATAGTAGCTTGTGACCGATTACAACTAACTTCCCAATGTAGCTTGTGACCATTTACCCCTTTCTTAACAAAGTATCTTGTTACCGATTACAACTTGCTACACATCATAGGTTATGACTGGTTATACCCAAAGTAGTTAATATCGTGTATTGGTATCATATCGTCCGGGTACGATACACCTATACAAAAGATTATATCGGTTTTTATCGGTGATACATCATTAAGAATATAATTATAAATATTTATAAATGTTTCAATCGAACAAAACTCATATCATATGATGCATTAATTCTCAAGATCAAAAGCTTCACAGTAGAAATTAGAGGGTACAAAAGAAAAAGATGATTAGGAAGAAGAGTTATCTTCACAAATTTTTAGATCTTAATAATTTATACTACCAAATTACCCTTAACGATGTTATCAGTGAACCTGATATATCGGTTTGTACCGGCCGATATGAGTGTTTTTATCTTTCAATCCTTGTATCACCGATATTTTAGATATCGTAAAGGTTTTCCTCGATACACGATAAAAACCTATAATATCGTCATATACGACCGATATTAACTACATTGGTTATACCTTAAGTCCCAACATAAGTTAAGATAGGTTCTACCTTGTCATCTTTCATTGATCATCCAAAAGATATTCAATAAAGAACAAGACCAATCATGATTTCCTTTTCGATTATGAAAAAAAGTTCATACATTTACTTCCTTAAACCAATGTAATAATACAAAGTTTCCTATGATGAAATCAACACCTATGTCTTATACATAATCAAGTAACTAAATACACAGATTATGTCGATGTCGTATTTACGAAGTTCCAAAAGATAAGAGTTTATACTTCGTAATATGTTTCCTTGATACTTTGATTATAATGCTATGACCAAGTATAATCATTAGAGTATTATATACAAATATATACATCTTCACATGTTATGTTTCCAATATAGTGCTACTTGAAAGATACGTTAGGAATGCAAACAAGATCAAGTCAATATTACTAACCTCAAGTGGAAGGATGAAGTGTTCGTTGTAGTCGTTACTTCTTATCATTCTTCAGGTCTTCAGAGTAATACTTGTATGTCTCAACATTCCTAGACTTTCTAGTCTAACCTAAACGAACTTGACTCTAGTATTTAATCAAGCGACTCTAGTTGAGTTTTGATACTAAAATATGACAACCAAATTTGACATACCAATGCTTGGTGGGTTCAACCGAGCTATGCTCTAACATGATATATTTGGAAAAGATTTACTATATCTCATTTTTCTTAATCTACGTGAAAATACCTAAACCTTCAACTAAATTGGGACGAAGGGAGTAATAATCTTTTCTACGGAAAGATCTAAAAAATTAGGTTCTATGTGAGCATTAGGTTCATTGGATAACTCAATGTCTCTCCATCATGTCCTATTATTTTATATCCAATTGGATACCTACTGGCACCATTAAACCTGATCGGGGTCTACCTATGTAGTTTATGCTTTAGGGTTTGGTATGCCTATATTGATAAACTTACTAGAACATGTCTCATCCAAGATATTAAGATTTAGATATATTTTGTAAAAGGGTCGTAACTTTAGTGTCTAATTAGGGTCTGGGTCGTGAAACATGCAGTTGATGCGTTAGGGTCGTAGACTGACTTTGACCGTTTGATTTTTTACCACAATACCCTTATGAAATACTTAAATGACATTGTATCCTAACCCCATCTAAATACTTGCCCAAGCTATGAAGCAAACATTTCATCGAACAAGTTAACTACATGTTCATTGTTACCACAACCCATCTCAGATTACTTCCTTCTCCCGATGATTCTTCCAAGAATCACCTAACATTGGTGAAACTTCATCTAATTATAATTAATTAGTGCCTCACTAAATACAACACAATCTAGATTCCAACTTACTACATGTAAACCAGCAACAACAAGACAGGGAATGGGGACATCGATCAAAAGAAGAAACAAGATAATGGAGAAAGATGGTATATCGGGTGAGATGTTGACTCGACCAACTGGACTTAGAAGATATTGGAGAACATACTAAGTTCGATGGTGAGGCATTATTGAAAAAGTGGGGGTACAACAACCTCACCCGATATTTCGCTTAGCAATCTGTATGGACTAACTCCAATATACTTTTAAGAGAATCAACTAGACGGTCAGACTCAATCTTAATAAAAAATATATCAAAGAGTTATCTCTCAATTTATCGATTCAATACTTACTCAAGCAAATAGAAATCTGCGAGTCTAATTGAATACAAGAGAAATTAACTTGAACGGTACCAAAGACCAATGTTCAAGGATCAATCAACAACCAAAGGTTGGATTTACCAATTGATCGATTCAACGCACAACCTGTGATATTTCAATTATATAACAAAATATAATGCGGAAAAGAAATAAAACAAACACCAGAAGTTTTGTTAACGAGGAAACCGCAAATGCAGAAAACCCCCGGGACCTAGTCCAGATTGAACACACACTGTATTAAGCCGCTACAGACACTAGCCTACTACAAACAAACTTCGGTCTGGACTGTAGTTGAACCCCAATCAATCTCACACTGATCCAAGGTACAGTTGCACTCCTTACGTCTCTGATCCTAGCAGGATACTACGCACTTGATTCCCTTAGCTGATATCACCCACAACTAAAAGTTGTTACGACCCAAAGTCGGAGACTTTAATAAACAAATCTGTATCACATAGAAAAGTTTACAGGAATAGATAAATCTGTCTCCCAAAGAAATACCTACGAGTTTTGTTCCGTCTTTTGATAAATCAAGGTGAACAGGAACCAATTGATATACCGGACTTATATTTCCAAAGAACATCCTAGAAATATCAATCACCTCACAATAATCTTAATCGACTAGCGAAACAAGATATTGTGGAATCACAAACGATGAGACGAAGATGTTTGTGACTAATTTTCTATCTTGCCTATCGGAGAAATTAATCTCAAGCTAATCTTACGATTGTACTCAAATACGATAGAAACAACAAGATTAGATCACGCAACTACACAGAAAATAGTTGGGTCTGGCTTCACAATCCCAATGAAGTCTTCAAGTCGTTTACCTACAGGGTCTCGGTAGAAACCTAAGGTTAAAGGAGAATCGACTCTAGCTTATACAATTAGTATCACACAGGAGGTGTGGGGATTATGTTTCCAAGTTGCTAGAGTTCTCCTTTATATAGTCTCCAAATCAGGGTTTGCAATCTAAGTTACCTTGGTAACAAAGCATTCAATATTCACCGTTAGATGAAAACCTGATTAGATTCAAGCTAATATCTTTCAACCGTTAGATCGAACTTAGCTTGTTATACACAAATGAAATGCACGTTCATTTAGGTTTGAGTAACCGTACCTAAACGTGTACACCTAGTTCGTTCAACAGTAGTTAACCAATGGTTAGCCATATGAGCACTTTCATATCAACCTTATTCATCTTCACCATAACTAGTTCAAATGACTCAAAAGAACTAGTTAGAGAGTTGTTCAATTGCTTAGATCTCGTATAAGTATACAAGACACAATCGAAGCAAAAACGATTTTGATTCACTCGAATCGATTCATGAACATTATAGCCACGGTATGCAAATTTGCATTCCTTAGTTTATATATGTCTTAGTTCACGAATAAACCGTTTTTAGAAAATAACCCACTCAAGTATGCATACCGGTTCGCATACTTAAGTATCCGGTTTGAGTTTGTTTTCAGTTCACAAACTCCAGCAGAAATTCACGGGATGTGAACTTCCGGCAGTACGCATACGGGTACGCGGACTTAGCTTCCGGACATCCTGAACCAGTAAAGTACTCATACTTTAGTTCAAGGATTTTGGACTTACACAATTATGAGTTCACATACAATATTTATATCCATTCAAGGTTATATATTCTAAACTCTCATTTCAATCATTGAAACATTCTTAGAGGATGTTAAATAAAGGTTATTCACACACTATTTTTTATCAAATCGATTTTCAAGATATTGAAATAATCAACATGACTTTCGTCACTTGTAAAGGTGAACTTTGCCAAAGCGAAAGCTTACCAACACATATTTCGAGAAATAGATAAGCGAGATAAACTCAGCTCGAAATAGCAAATGTGTATAATCGAAGTCTATATAGCAATACGACTTTTGTCTCAAGATAGGAGATAGAGTAGATAGACTTGTGAGTGATAGATAAGTTCAAGTCTCCACATACCTTTTAGTCGATGAAGTTCCACCAGGTCCTTGAGTAGTTCTTCGTCTTTGCATGATGAACGACGTGGAGTCTAAAGCTCAACTACACTTTCTATCCTGGTCCGAGACTTAGCTATAAGTAGACTAGAAATCAAGACTTATAGTTTTGGCAACTAAACTTGAAAAATAAGCTTTAGATAACAACACTTGAAAGTTTGACCGAGCAGTGCTCTAACAATCTCCCCCTTTGTCAAAATTATCAATACATATGGAATACAAAATAAATAAACTTTGCAGCTTCTCTTCCACATGTATAATCTCCTTGGTTCTTCAACATTACTCGAAATCTTTGTCACTTCCAAGTACTCCAATGATTCCAAAGATATTCAATGCATCATCATCGTTGTTGAAGATCCGTAGCCATAAAAATGAGAAAACAAAAGCTCTCGATCATTGTTATACAGTGTCATAGTATTATTACACAGCATCAAAGTTCAATTGTATCACAACTTTGACAACAATACTATGGTGGTATGTATCACTCCCCCTTAGTCAATACTTCATCTCACATGAAAACCACTCCCCCTTACATAATGATCCGAAAACCATATGTATTTGTAGTGTGAACTACACATTAATTCTCCCCCTTTTTGTGAATAAAATTGGCAAAGGTACGAAAACTAGTGGGATCCTAATGAAATTTCCATAGAGACACTTCATGACCAAAAGAAAGTACATATCAACTTTTTAGATGCAATCATATAGCCGAAACTAAATGCATTCATCAAGGAGTTTATAAAGATACAAGATAACCTCTATAATATTCCACAGCCGCACTCCCCACAAAGATTTGGCAATTAAGCACAAGTTCAATTAAGAACTCTCCCCCATTAAATGTCATTCCCGAAAGAACAACAAGAGCGACCTTACTTTCACAAGAAAAGAAGGATTTCTTTGGACATTAACAAATCACATTAGAATATGAATTTATATCCAAAAACTCAATTAAATTAACCACAAGAAAACCCATGATTAATTTAATCGGAGATGCTCAACATAAGAGAACTTACGGAGCCGCACAGTATATACATATAAATATGGATCAGGGAAGATCAATACTACGGAATAAACAGAGATTCATTCTATCTTTCATCACTATTTGCACAATGACATACAATAGACTTAATCTTTGTAAACAAAATCTCATCCTTTCTTCCATCAATATTTGCATAATGACGTAAAGTCTTAACTTTTGTTTGTCAAAAGTTCATTCAATCTTTTATCAATACTTGCATATCGACATATGAAAGACTTAACCTTTGACCACGTATGGGACAATCATAGTTCACGGACGCAAACACACATATCCCATAACAAATTGCAATATATAAAACCATAAAGATTAATACTGCAAAATCATCTTCCAAATAAACTTTAGAATTTAAACAAATAAATCTAAAAACATTGAAGATGAAAATCGTTGGACATAGCTATGTGTAATCACAATAATGGCTATTCCAAACTCTAGTTATTCTTCTTAAAAAACACAAGAATATAATTCTCATAAGAAGTTTCCCCAGACAAAATAAAATCAACAAGCTAATGAACAAAGACAAACTCCTAAACCATCAAAACCGAACACGAACTGAAATCACATAGACGTTTCGGAATCCTCACGAGCCTTGAGGTCTTTGAGCTTGTGATTGACAACATCCACTACATCTTCAGAGAAGATATCCTCATTGAGAAGCTCTTTAACATGTGTTTTTATGAGACCAAGGTCATAAGTAACCTTTTTCAACTCAGTTATCAACACATCAAGACTTTTCAAAGTATCAACGAGTTGCAGTTTTGCTTCCTTAAAGTATTTAATAAAATCATGAACAACTTCAGCAGAGACCATATCCTCCTTCTCAATATCATGATGTGTATAGGCATAGTAACATGAGGCATTAGGATGATCATCTTTTACTGGAGTTCTTTTCTTCCTCCCTTTGGACTCAAAACCAATACCTTTATCAAGAAACCCTCTCGCAAAGCCACCAGAGCGTGAAGATGAAGAGGAAGACATTCTTGACAATCCACAAAATGACCCAGAGTATGCGTACATGACTCAGGGGTTTGGTATTTTAAATGGTTTCTTAGGGAAGGTAACTTTTAGGGTTTCCAACATTGATTCGTGACAGTAACACGGGTACCCGTACGAACACAACTTGACCCAAGGAAAATAAAATTAAAAAAAAACAAAAAGGTCGTTTTTTACAACACGACAAAATTTTTGCTACGTGAAAATTTTCACAATTTTTTTTGGCTCAATAAATTTTATATCTCCATAGAGAAACAATTTAGAGCACAAAAGTAGTTGGCAACATAGTTGCAACAAAAACTTTTTTAATAAAAGAAGAACGACATTAGACACAACCAATACTTAAGCAATATTGTCTGCAGATATTAGTTTATCTATGGACGATAAGAAAATAGCTCAACTAAACAGATACCAATTTTGCCAATAGTATACCTGATTATTAACACATCTTACTCAACATGATTTTTATGAGTAAGTTCTTGACCCTTGTGATTAGTTAGCACAAGTATGAGCCCTAAGCTCATTAGAAAAAATGTGTTTACGGTTGAGTCTCTTTTTCCTTTCGAATCTCGGAAAGAATCTCTTTTGATGTGAAAAATTATCATAAAACTTACTATCATCAAAATACGAGACATAGTTTGAGTTCTTACTAGAAGAATTTTGACTAGAGGAAGTTGACAGCCTATTGACGATTTCCTTATAACCTTCAATTATCACCTTTCAGTTATTTTTTATATCATCTTTTTTGCTTCCTTCTCCTGATACTTTATTCACATCAAAGGTAACATTATCTCCCTTTTTGACAGAAGAAAAAACTTGATCTCTTCTTAGACATTTTTTTTTGAGACGTCTGTTATGCTTCTAAGCATTTGAGGAACTCATAAAACTGACTTTCCTGGTAGAATACACAGGGTGAGTACTGAAACCAATTGGTTTATACATACGAATGTCAGTTACACCTTTGAGGATTAAGTCTAAGGTGTGTTGAAGTCGAACAATGGAGTTGTTATTCAACCTAGAGTTTCTCTTTTGCTTAACAGGCCCTTTTGAATCATAAAAGAGACATACTTTCTGATTAGAAGGTACCGTATTAACATCATCATTTGGAGATTTCCTCCTTCCATGTGATGTGCAACATCCTTGATTAGAAGTGGCTATAGGCACATCTTTTCCAATAGAAGGGAATTCCGATTTTACTTCTAGAACTGGAACTCTCT
The DNA here is from genome assembly GCA_023531105.1 of Papaver atlanticum. Classification (NCBI taxonomy): domain Eukaryota; kingdom Viridiplantae; phylum Streptophyta; class Magnoliopsida; order Ranunculales; family Papaveraceae; genus Papaver; species Papaver atlanticum. The sequence goes on from JAJJMB010003633.1 coordinate 9,219,424, forward strand.
CAGTTGCAATATAAGTAGATGGTATAGAGGACTTTTTGGAACATCCTTGAATCAAGAGTTTACTCAAGCGATGTTCAATTGCCACAACATCCTTTTTGAGGCTTGCCTCAAGTAAGATACGTGAAGACTGAACTTCAGTATTTTTGAAATCATAGTCTCTTACTATACCGAGAAGAACATTGACATTATTTTTCAACTGATTAAATCTATCAGTTTGGATTCTAACTAGGTTAAGAATCATTTTACTCTCTTCAGCTGCTTCCCTTTCGTCGGAGTCAAACTCTTTTGAAGGGTAATCCGGATAACACATGTTATTGTTAGTATGTTTCGTTAGAACACTAGGTTCGTCTATATTTGAGATTGAAGAATCTTTCTCTTTAATAGAAATTGTCGAAACAAACTTTTTGTTTATGGTGACGCGTTTATCAGAGAGATTACTGCCGTCCATAGAGTCAGATCGCTACAAACACAGACTTATGAGGTCTTAAACGTGTTTGCCTGCTCTGATACCAATTGAAAAAGTGGGGGTACAACAACCTCACCCAATATTTCGCTTAGCAATCTGTATGGACTAACTCCAATATACTTTTAAGAGAATCAACTAGACAGTCAGACTCAATCTTAATAAAAAGTATATCAAACAGTTATATCTCAATTTCTTGATTCAATCCCAACTCAAGCAAATAGAAATCTGCGAGTCTGATTGAATACAAGAGAAATAAACTTGAACGGTACCAAAGACCAATGTTCAAGTATCAATCAATTTCAATCAACAACCAGAGGTCGGATTTCCCAATTGATTGATTCAATGCACAACCTATGATATTTCAATTATATAACAAAATATAATGCGGAAAAGAAATAACACAGACACCAGAAGTTTTGCTAACGAGGAAACCGCAAATGCAGAAAACCCCAGGGACCTAGTCCAGATTGAACACACACTGTATTAAGCCGCTACAGACACTAGCCTACTACAAACTAACTTTGGTCTGGACTGTAGTTGAACCCCAATCAATCTCACACTGATCCAAGGTACAGTTGCACTCCTTACGTCTCTGATCCCAACAGGATACTACGCACTTGATTCCCTTAGCTGATCTCACCCACAACTAAGAGTTGCTACGACCCAAAGTCGAAGACTTTAATAAACAAATCTGTATCACACAGAAAAGTCTACAGGAATAGATAAATCTATCTCCCACAGAAATACCTACGAGTTTTGTTCCGTCTTTTGATAAATCAAGGTGAACAGGAACCAATTGATATACCGGACTTATATTTCCGAAGAATAGCCTAGAAATATCAATCACCTCACAATAATCTTAATCGACTAGCGAAACAAGATATCGTGGAATCACAAACGATGATACGAAGATGTTTGTGACTACTTTTCTATCTTGCCTATCGGAGAAATTAATCTCAAGCTAATCTTACGATTGTACTCAAATACGATAGATAAAACAAAATCAGATCACGCAACTACAAAGAAAATAGTTGGGTATGGCTTCACAATCCCAATGAAGTCTTCAAGTCATTAACCTACAGGGTCTCGGTAGAAACCTAAGGTTAAAGGAGAATCGACTCTATCTTATACAACTAGTATCACACAGGAGGTGTGGGATTAGGTTTCCAAATTGCTAGAGTTCTCCTTTATATAGTCTCCAAATCAGGGTTTGCAATCTAAGTTACCTTGGTAACAAAGCATTCAATATTCACCGTTAGATGAAAACCTGATAAGATTCAAGCTAATATCTTTCAACCGTTAGATCGAACTTAGCTTGTTATACACAAATGAAATGCACGTTCATTTAGGTTTGAGTAACCATACCTAAACGTGTACACCTAGTTCGTTCAACAGTAGTTAACCAATGGTTAGCCATATGAGCACTTTCATATCAACCTTATTCATATTCACCATAACTAGTTCAAATGACTAAAAAAAACAAGTTAGAGAGTTGTTTAATTGCTTAGATCTTATAGAAGTATACAAGACACAATCGAAGCAAAAACGATTTTGATTCACTCGAATCGATTTATGAACATTATAGCCACGGTCTGCAAATATGCATTCCTTAGTTTATATATGTCTTAGTTCACGAATAAACCGTTTTTAGAAAATAACCCACTCAAGTATGCATATCGGTATGCATACTTAAGTATCCGGTTTGAATTTGTTTTCAGTTCACAAACTCCAGTAGAAATTCATGGGATGTGAACTTATGGCAGTACGCATACGGGTACGCGGACTTAGCTTCCGGACATCCTGAACCAGTAAAGTACTCATACTTTAGTTCAAGGATTTTGGACTTACACAAGTATGAGTTCACATACAATGTTTATATCCATTCAAGGTTATATATTCTAAACTCTCATTTCAATCATTGAAACATTCTTAGAGGATGTTAAATAAAGGTTATTCACACACTATTTTTCATCAAAGCGATTTTCAAGATATTGAAATAATCAACATGACTTTCGTCACTTGTAAAGATGAACTTGGCCAAAGCGAAAGATTACCAACACATATTTCGAGAAATAGATAAGCGAGATAAACTCGGCTCGAAATAGCAAATGTGTATAATCGAAGTCTATATAGCAATACGACTTTTGTCTCAAGATAGGAGATAGAGTAGATAGACTTTTGAGTGATAGATAAGTTCAAGTCTCCACATACCTTTTAGTCGATGAAGTTCCACCAGTTCCTTGAGTAGTTCTTCGTCTTTGCATGATGAACGCCGTGGAGTCTAGAGCTCAACTACACTTTCTATCCCAGTTCGAGACTTAGCTATAAGTAGACTAGAAATCAAGACTTATAGTTTTTGCAACTAAACTTGACAAACAAGCTTGAGATAGCACCGCTTGCGAGTTCGACCGAGTAGTGCTCTAACAATTATGTTGCTAAAAAGTAAAAAGAAACGTAATTTTTCTTAGTGGAGGCTTTCATTAGTTAACTAATCTATTGTAATTGAAACTCCTGACTCCTTCTAGTACAAAAAAGTGGATAGAAGTTTGGATGCTAGAGAGTTATTTTACAACCAAACCGATTTGCAAAGTTTCACAAGGATACTGTTATGAGGTTGTGTGGTTAAATTGCAATAATAAGAAAGAGGTTCGGCAAAAAAAATGGAGAAGAAGGAGTTCATAGAAATGGAAGAATATGGAAAAGGATGAGAGCTAAATGTTTAGACAATATTTAAACTGTCAACGCTAGTCATTTGATGGTCAAGGTATTTGGCAAAATAAAAGAAGTCAACTAATAATTTCTTAACGGTCAGTGTACGACCCTAACACATCAACTGCATGTTTTACGACCCAGACCCTAATTTGATACTAAAGGTATGACCCTTTTACAAAATACCTCTAAGATTTATAGAAATGCTTCTGTAGTTACCCATTTGCTTTTTGCTGATGATTTTATTCTCTTTTCTAATGATACCATGGAGGGTTTTAAAATCATTAAGGATTACTTAGATAAGTATTGTTTGGCCTCTCTACATGAGATCAATTTTGGTAAGGCTGATATCTTGTTCAGTAAGGAAATTCCAGATAACCTGATGAATCCCTTTTCTTTAATTCATATTCGTGATCTTGGTTAGATGTACCTTGGTACTCCTATCACTTTCCAGAAATAAAAAAAAATTCAAACTCATTTGAGTATTTTACTATTTGTAGATGCTAGAATCACCTCATGGTATCATAAACTTTTATCCAGATGGCAGCTTTCCTCATTTCAAAGCACATCTGAAGGAAGATGGACTCTCACCTTTGTAAATTTTGGTAGAGAGAGACATTAGACCCTAAATACTGAAAAATGCATCTTTTTGGATGGGTATCCTATGTTTCCCTAAGTCTGAAGGGGGTCAAAACTTTAAAAAGGGTGAATTAAACACTCTTCTATGCTTTCTAGATGGCTTGGAAGTTAATGGAATTCCTTGACTCTTTTATACATAGTATCTTAAATACTTTCTCAATTTTGATTTTCTGAATGTTGCAATAATGTTTGATGTTAGACTTGGAGTTGTCTTCACACCACAAAGAAGCTTATTAAACCTTTTATTAATTCTTGGATTATGGGTGATGGTAAGTTTATTGACCCGTGGTATGACAAATGGATTCCATTTTTGGGAGCTGCCATGCGCAACCCACATATCCATCTTAACCCCGACCTTAAGGTTTCTTATTTCATCAATTAAGATGCCAGATCTTGGAATATTGCTAGATTACAAATTCATTTTGACAACGCTTTTCATAATAATATTGTTACTATTCTATTAAGCCAGCTATGTGTTCCTGATAGGAGAATAGGAGCGCTTGGGATATCTCAAACAATTAGACATTTAGTTGTAAATTTGCTTACTTGGGTTTAAGAGGTTTTCAACTTTCCCCAAGTACGAATCTTTGAAAGTTTATTTCAAAATTCAGTGTACCCTTTCGTATCCAATTGTTTTTATGGAACGCTTCCGGGAATGCCATTCATGTTAGATTAGCCTTACATTCTAAAATGTCTATTGGATCCAGTACTCGTCGTAGGTGCTCTCTTGAGGATGAATATTTTATGCATGCTATTGTCTTTTGTCCTCTTACTTTCCAAGTCTGGTTTATTTCCTTTTATATATTCGTTCTTATGATTTCTGTGATAGTCTTTGCTAGATTAGCCCCATTTTTGGTTGCTTGATCCTGCTTCTTTTTGTCTGTAGAGTGTCTAGCCCTTTTTTTCTCTGTCGTCGTTTGGTTTATCTGTAGCAGTAGAAATAATTTACTGTTTGGTGAAAAAAAAATGAAACCCCTAGTGCAGTCTTAGTTAAAGATAGAGTCATGGTTGTTTTCCGAACCTCTAACATTCCCCATAGACCCTTATTTGATGTTAGTATTGATAAATGGATGTCCCCCATATTTTGGTTGGATTAAGTGTAATATTGATGGTGCTTTCGACCTTTCTACTATGTCTAATGATGCAGTGTTTGTGACGAGGTACTACATTATTAAAGTTTTCTTTTGTGCTGCCATGACTTTTGAGGTTTCTTCCCCAGCTAAAACTGAAATTCGTGCTATATGGGCTATTTTGAATAATACAGTGAAATTAAAGCTCATATGTCATAGTTGAGAGTGATGCAAAAATGTTGGTTGATCAATTTGCTGCTGGATATTTTGCTGGTGATGGACATATGGATGCTCTCTTTAAGGATATTTATATTCTCAATTCTAGCCTTGTTACTTGTAATTCACTTTTAAATCTCGGATCTGTAATGTTGTTGCTCATGCCTTAGCCCTCTGTGCTAAGGTAAATTCTACTACTATGTTTTGGTCTAACCCTCCAGTTTGTCTTATGTCAACTGTTGAGGCAGATCGTTAGCCTTTTCGAAGGCCCTTGCACACAAAAAATGGTGGCTAATTAATTTACACCACGATTGCTAAGATAGACTAGGAGTTCGCTGTGGGAATCAAATTGACATGTTCAAGACTTTTAATAGAATTGAGTGGAGTTTTTTCCTTACAATAGTACAAAAGTTTAGATTTGATGAAAAATAGCGTGGATTACTTGATCAATGTGTAAGCATTGTCACTTCCTCTATGCATATATAATTGGTGTGCCTGGTGACAGATTCATACCAACTAGAGAAGTTAGATAGAGTGACCCCTTTCCACTCTATGTGTTATCATCTGCATGGAAATGCTACCAAGAGCACTAAAACTTAATTCATGACCTGCGGTGGCAAACAAAGAAAAGGTAGAACATCGTTATTTATTTTTTGTTGGCTTCATTAGGGAGTCAGGTCAGCTAATCAACTTTGAGAAGTCGGGTATATTTTTAATCCCAAACACCCATAAGTTTGTCATCGATGGTGTCACTTCAACCCGAAGGGTTATGAGGATACCAATCGAAAATAGGTGACATGTACTTAGGATCACCTATTTCACTCATGTTTTGCAAAATAAACTCTCTCCAAAATGTTCTTGGTAGATTTGAGTCTAAGATGAAGAGTTGTAAGGGTAAGACTCTTTCAATCGTTGAAAAGGCAATGCTTGTGCATGCTTTTACCTGACCTATCCTTACATACCAAATGATTTTTTCTTAAGATACAATTGTCTCTGACAAGATTGGTACGCTACAAAGATATTTCTTTTCAATAAAAGATAAGAAGATAAAGTATAGGAAGGTTCGTTTCTTAAACCTCGAAGTTTTCAACTCAATAAAACTGGAAAACCTCAGAGACTTAGAGCAACAAGAAAGAAACAATAAAATGGAAAATATAAGCAAACAATTTAAACATGAAAAACAGAGCAAAACATGAAGCGAGATAATAACAAGGGCCAATTACAGAATGGTCATACTTTTGTAATTTGGTTACAAAATGGTCATACTTCCATCCGATTTAACACTTTTGAATAAAACGGTATTAACTTTTCCCAAAATACCCTCTCCCAAAATACCTTCCTCATTTAACTAATTGGTCGAGGTGGTGGTGGTGATGAAGCGGTGGTGGTGGTGGAAGCTTAAGAATCTTTGCTAAACCCCGGAGGGGAACCGATAAATCCTTTGGGTGAATGCGGTGTAACGATCTTGAATGTGGTGTAACGATCCTGAATGTGACGATATATATAAGTGGCGGGACCACCACCTACAAATAGCACCACTGCCAAAAAAACTATAATGAAGACAAAATTTGAAATTATATATAGAAGGATAAATAAGAAGGATACATAGGTAATTTCATTAACATATAACTGTAAGTCACTACTTAACTCACGGAAGTATTGGATTGATGCTATTTCTCCTGCTGGATATGGTATAATTATGCGATGTGATGCAGGTAATGCAGTCCAAGCTACATCTGGGACTTTCAAGGCCTCCACAGCAGAAGAAGCAGAGGCTTTGAGCATGCTAGAGACAGCAATCTGGGCAAAGAGTATGAACTTAAAGGATTTCTGGATGGAAGGTGATTGCCAGAGGATAATCTTCTATGCTCAGGACAAGCAAAGTAATATTTTTTGGAGAAATCAGGGCATAGTCTCAGAAGCAGTAAAAATTCTGAAGACATGTTACAATTTTTTGGGCTTTATGTTTACAAATAGGCAAGGTAATGAAGTGGCAGACATTTTGGCTAAAGAAGCGCGCAAACAAGAAATTCACAAATAACAATGGTTGGTGATGCCTCAGTTTTTAAATTCTGTTTTAATTTCGGATTTATGTGCTTCTAGTTCAGTTGCTATGTTAAGTTTACAGAATAGGGATAACATCATGTTGGTAGACACCAATATCTCTAATTAGGTAGAAGAGATAAGGGTAACCAACATTTTAGATCATCCCGTGTAATCCTTTTTTCGTATAAATATAAGTAATGTTCAAAAAAAACAAAAACAAAAAAACAAAAACTCACGGAAGTATGACAATTTTGTTAATAGTTTGTAACACTATGACTGTTTTGTAAATCGGGTCTTAATAGTAGTATTGATTTGTAGATTTTCCTAATAACAACCAAATCAATCAGTTGTGATGGTGTAGTTTCAAGAAGAGGTAGAATATATTATTCACGGGGAAAGAAGAAAATAGTTGTGGAAGCTTAAATGAAGTGGTGAAAATATTAATAGTGGTATAGTTTGGGTTTTTGCCAATCGCCATGGGAACTCATCTATGATCAATCAGCCTACTTCCAAACTTAACACCCAAAAAGTTTACCACTTTAATGGACGATCAATACCACTAACTTTGTTTCAAAAGAGAAAAGAAATGCAATGGGTCTTAATTGTTCATGCTTAGTTGGTATGTTTCACACAAAAAAACAAAAAAAATGCACTACACGAAAGGAAGTAAAGAAAAATACAAGTGTAACAGTGAGAGGCATTGAGGTTGTCGAAGAGTAAAATAAACTCATTCATTTCATTACTTCTCTTTTGTTGTGATTGTTATCCTCTCAAATTAACTTTTTTTCATGTAGCTCTGCCTCTGCCTCCTATTTTGTGAAGAAGAAGAAGACTAGTACCAAGATCGTTTTCTCTTAAAATTCCTCTCATCATCGCCATTATCAACATCACTACTATAATCACAACGGTCTGGTGTAACTCTGCTCTTCTTTCCTTGGCTGCTCGAGTCTGGTGTATCTCTGCTCCGCTTTCCTTGGCTGCTCGATTTTGTTCTTGATGTGTGTTGACCGATATTTTCATTATTGTGAGATTTCTTAGTCATAGGCCTCTTCTGAGCTTCCTATAATTAACGAAAACAAACCGCAGTTAAACACTAAGTTACAGACAAGGAAATAAACACCCGTCAAACTGCTAAATGTGCTGCAAGTACATGAGCTAAATTAAGAAAAAAACAAGTTAAAGAAATGGGCCCCAAGAAAAGAACGAGCAAGCGCAATTTGAGTCTTGTTCATCCACAAAGATTGCATTAACTCATTTCATTTAGCACGAGGAAAAGATACTCCTCGCTCCCACCGTCAATATATGAATCAAGACTCCAACCGTATCCCAAGTACTGCGAATCGGTTTTTAGACCTATTTGCGTCTGACACTATATTTTGTGTCTCGTATTTGTAGGTATTGCATTGATGGGATCGAAAATTACGAGCTTTTTGACGTATAACAGAATAAAACAATTTGGAGAAGTTGGTAACAGAAATTACATCATTTAATTTTCTGAAAGATAAAGAAAACTTCGATGCGATGATACAAAAACTTTCTCTAAGCAGCCAACATCTGTAGTACATAGAGATAATAAAGATAAGCATAAATATACAAGAACATACGTTAGCTTTGATTGATGAACGGTCTGCACTTCTGCTCACTTCTTTACTGAACTCTTGATCTTTAATATGTTCCCTGCAGAAAGAAAAGTAAAAACCAAAATTGACATGACAAAAAGAATCTACTTGCTGTCCTACTACCAAACATTTACTTTCAGCCGTCTATAAAAAGAAGAAGAAGAAGAAGAAGATACCTCTCACGTGGAGCATATGACCCTTGATCTCCTCCAAAGGGGTTCTGAGTATACATTCCTCCATAAGGAGCAGCTGTATGGCTATAACCATAATAATTGTAAGGAGCCATATATCCATACATTCCGTACTGCATACCCCAGTATGAGTTGTTATATGCAGAAGTGCTGAAAGGCCCCATATAATTTTCAGCTGCAATAGCTTCAGAAGTACCCCAAAACAAATCTCCATCTGCAAGCGGCTTACCGCCAAGACTCGAGAAGCTTTTCTTCTCCTTCTTCTTCTTGTTTCCTAAATCACAAGGAGGCTTCCTCTGTTGCACTTCGTTTTGCACCAATGAAGCACTACTCTGTTCCTTTTGAATCGATGACTGAGCTTCATCTTCAGATTTGCCTTTTTCAAGCGACTTCTGTAGCACCCCAACATGATTTCCTTCATTAACTACCTCCTTGGCATCAGAAATTTCTTCTTTAACAGATGATAGTATCTTCTCTGTCTTTGAACCGCCGCAATCAGCAGGTGATGGGATTTTTGGTAGCGAAGAAGAACGTGCAGACCCTGTATCTGAACATCAAAAATACAAGTTTAAAGTGCAGAGAAACTATAAAACTAAAATAAGCATAGCATGTTTGAGTATAAAACCTAAACTGACTAGAAAAAAGTAAAGATGAAAGTGTATACCTTCAGTAGTAAGTGTGCTTTTCGTGTTTCCTGCACTACTGTCACTTGATTTGAGATAGCTGTTGATGGTGTCCCTAAGTGTTTTGTTAGGAATGAGGTCATCCACAGGTATATTTTTCACCCCACAAATACACATAAATTTTGAAATAATGTTGCCTCTGATACCTGATTTAATTCAAGTACATTAGTAAGTCGAGAAGTCAATTACTTGCATACCGAGAAAGAAGAGTAAGAACACTTTAGTGAAAAGAGATAAAGATTTCTTACATTCATTGCAGAAACTCTGAAAACAGCACTTTCTTGTAAGTACTGCGTCTTTCATCACCTCTTTACACAATGGGCAGTAGAGTTCTGGAGGAAAATTCATAACTCGCCCTGAAGCAGTGCTTTCAACTTCCTTCTCAAAAGCAGCCCTGATTCAAATAAGATTTAAGTTAATTTGTATTTATACAACAAAGTAGAAGAACTAAACCAACCTGTAGATAACAGAGAAACCAACTTACCCATTGGGATTCATAACAGCAACTGCACCTGGCAATGCATATGAGCCATCAGCATTCACCGTTAACATGGACTTTGGGATACCAGTGGGAGGCCTCGGTCGTTTTATGTCGTATTCAGGATCACCATTGGTAGGACAGTGCTGAATAAAATGCCCTGAATATAGATACAACAACCAGTCAAATTTTTCATGTGGACTTACCGAAACAGAAAAGACAAACAAACAGGCATATTATTCAGATTTTTGGACATACCAGGAACCCGGCATCTGTAACATATGTAACCTTCTGGTGGTACCCTGAAATTTCCTTGCCCTATCAAACAAAACATAAAGATAAGTAGGTGAGATTTGTATTATTGGCTGTTTATAAGAAAATGCAATTAAGAAACAACGAAAAAAAAATGCCCTCTGGAGTTCATTGTGTTGTCAACAGTTATTTACATAACTACATTTAATTTTTCCCCTTCCTACAGATCCCCTCCTCAACAAAGAAATGCCCTCTGGAGTTCATTTTATTCAGTAGCTAGATTTTACATCTATAAGACTCAAAGCCTAACCAATTCACTAAAATCTACTAGAGAAACTAAACGAAGTATTGTGATTCTTGTTTAAGTAGCTAATTACAAATAATTATGATTCTTGTTTAAGTAGCTTATCACATTCATGCTTCCCTCAGAAGTCAATAAACTCATAAACTATTAATATGGTTTCTTCCAATTCATGTTAAACACAAATCTATCCTGACTTCTGGCTAACTGATCAACTATATTCACAATAATACAATGTTGGGTTAAAGAAAAGAAGTACCAGTAGGTCCAAAACAACTGCTACTCATGGTCGATATTCCACCTTTAGAAACATTGCTGACACCTTGAGACTGCGAGGTTAAAACAGTTTCATTGTTTAATTTGGAGTTACTTCGTTCTTCTTGAGCCTCAAGTGCTTTTTGAGCCTCCATTTTGTCCTTCTCCTCCTCTTCCTCCCTGTAGAGAAACACATGAACATGTTACAACCAACACTTACCTGACAAAAATTCCAACAAAGAGCGCAATAAAATCAAAAAGTATTCAGGTTTAAAGATGCTTACTCTTTTTTTGATTTGATGACAATGCTGGGGGGAGGCACTCCAGGAATTCGCCGAACTAAAACTGAGCTATTTTTCAGAATCAATTCATCTTCGCTATAGTCTGAAATTGCAGTTAAAGATTCAAAATTCAATTGAAAAAAATTCACTCTCGGGATCACAATTCTCAAAGGGGACAAATTCATGAAGATTCAAAACCCTAATTTTGTATTCGTTAACCCAGTTTGAGAGATTTATCCAAACCCTAGACAGATTATATGAAATCAAATATTAAAGTTAAATTAATCATTGAATTCAAACGTATTAAATCGTTAAATCGCAAATATAGAAACGAACCTTCGTTTGTTAGAGGATTTGTGATAGTAATATCATAATCTTTGCCATGGCCATATTTTTTGGAATGACGAATAAGTGATTTCAATTCAGAAACAGATGTATAAGCACTAGTCACAGGAACAGAGAAGAAATCCTTTGCACTTTTGAATTTCACATAAACAGCCATTACAATTTACAAATACAGAAATCTGAAACGAAAATTACAAAAACACTTTTTTTTTTTTAAAATCTAATTAACAACTGCCTCAAATTCTCGATTCTTTGCTTCTTTTTTCTTCAACCAGATCCTCTTAATATTTGTCTCCGGCCTTCGATCTCCGTCTTTTACAGGATGTTTGCACTGATTCTTGATCAATTAATAGATTGAAGAAGATGGACGATCTTAATCGGATTTTACCACCTCAAATAATGATAATTCTCTCGCACAGCTTAATATTATATAGAGATACGGAGAGAACGAATTCCAAACCCTAAAATAAAAGAAAGTAAGGAAGAATCCTGTTGCTTGTGAATTAAGCGAACAGGTGAATAGCATTAAATAGGAAACTACCAGGCAACTTCTTACGCTGAGAAAGCGTGTGGACCGACTCACCAAAACACGTTATTACTGAGTCAGCATGAGTTGAAATTTCGCGTCTGTGTCGGATGGTTGGTTGGTACTACGTGCTATAAATAGAAAAGTATTTGATCCTTCCATTTCGCGCCACTCACCCTGTCTCTCTCTTTCATCTTGAATTTTTCAATTGCTAATAATAATCAAACCCGATTTTGATTCTTTCTTTCTTCTACCCAATTGAGAAATTCTTTCTTCCACCTGCTGACTGCTTCATCTTTCTTTCTCGCTCTCTCTAAATTAGAGAAAAGCTTCATGAATTCCAATAATGGACATTATCTAACTTCTTCTCATCAACAATTAAGACCTGAATCTGTATCTGTATTCATTGAAGGGATTATTTTGATTCTTTCTAGATGGATTGGACTTCAACTTGCCATCAAAAATGAATGGGGTGGAAGAGATTCTCGTCAAAAATCAGAACAATTTGTGAATGATATCTTCTCTTGGTTTTCTTTATCTAAAGGTACGTCTACATACATTTTTAAAGGTTTTGTAAATTTCATTTGTGCTTATGATCTTTTGATTGGTATTAACAGTTTAAATTAGATTTTTTTTGTTCTTTTTTTTTGGGTGTGTGTGTGTTTTACAGTACCGTTATATGTTGATGATTTGGAACACATGTTGGATGAGAAAATGTTGCTTTGTTTTAATACCGAGATCGATGATGGTAGCATTGAAGAAGTACTTCTTCCTTTTTAACCCACCCTCTCTTTTAAACTTGTAGTAATTTTATTTAATTTCTTGGCTTGGCGTTCCGTAATCAAGAAATATGTAGGATTAATGGTTTGCTTATGTCTGGAATCTTGGATTTTCTTATAATTGTTTCTCCAATCAAGCAGGTAGCAGAAGAGTTGATAATAGTTTATGAAGATTGTTTGCAAGGCAGTCATGAGTCAGTAGAAAAACTTAGGAAATCTAGTTCCGGGGCAGAATTTGTGTCCCAACACAGACAGGTATCCATCTATACGTTGTCTTATATTACTCGACTCGGATTTGATTTCTTGATCGCTATAACTCCTCGACCACCTCTTTATGGGCTATAAAGTCACGGTGGACTAAACTAGAATACACAATGTTGACCTTTTTCCGATTTGTGTCTTTTTTTCCGACAGATAACTGCTGGACATCGAGGCATAGCTAGACCTTAATTAACAAGTAAACATGCAGGAAAGGGAAGTAGTTGATGAAGAAACTGAAGGCATGAAGTTTACTTAGATTGAGTGAGAATCGTCAGATGTAAAGATGTTCCTGTTGTTGTTTTTTGTAAATTACATCAATTTTCGGGAACTATATGTATGTGATTCAATGCATGGCTGATCTTTAAAAAATTATTTACTTGCTTTAAAATTCACATCCTTTAGCTAGTTTTACCGTTTAGCTCAAACTAGATTTCTTTGGGAATAAACTGTAAGATAAACTACCAGCAATATACTAACAAACTTAAACTAACAGAAGAAGAAGATGAATTGAGGAATAAGAGCTTTTATTTTATTTTTAATATAAACTAAAACTAACATCCGGAGGCATCCAAATTGAAACCAGCTGCAATAACCTATATCGGATGATAAGTGGAACACAAAGCAACATATCTTGGCAAGCTGCAGCTAGATGGGAAGCAAGTAAACAAGCAATAATAAATGCAAACATTGGTGGAAAACACTTTCTTTTATGTATAGCAAATCAGACAGCTGTTGATTTGGGTCAGATACCCAAAGCAACATCAACCTGCGGCGATCACGGAACTCCTCCTATTTACATTTTCAGAACTCTCAGTAAGGAAATGATGCAAATCAGTGATTACTGATAGAAGTGCGTGGGCTTCCAACTCAAAACCAATTGGCAATGAGTGGAGTGGCTCCACACCTTATATATAAGGATCATAAGGAGGTAAGTAAGTGGGACTAAGATGTGACTAAAACTTTCCTTAGTCTCCACTTAGTCTCCATTATGCCCTCTCCACGTGTAGGGCTCTTGAGGCCTCTACAACGTGGATGCCTGCATGGTTGCCCGCTTGGCTGCCCTGCCTTTGTAGGTCTTCCGGGTCTTACACGGGTCTTATGTCTCAATACAGGGCCTAGCTCTGATACCATGATAGAAGTGTGTGGGCTTCCAACTCAAAACCAATTGGCAATGAGTGGAGTGGCTCCACACCTTATATATTAGGACCATAAGGAGGTAGTAAGCAATGTGGGACTAAGATGTGACTAAGACTTTCCTTAGTCTCCATTAATGGTGAAATTATCATTACAGAAATCTTGAAAGAAAAACAGTTCTTGCTAGACTTGAAGAATGCCGACACAAAGCATTTATACAGGACCAATAGTTGAAGAGAAAGAATTGACCAATAGGACATTGACAACACAACATAAAGACAACTCATATGATAGCTCACAGGACAGATCATAAAAGAAAAGACAGCTCATATGAAGAGTCAGCTGCTTATGTGTTATTAGCCCCCCTCAAGCTGATGTGGGCAGACTTTGGAAGCACTCTCAACTTGTCTCTGAGAAGCTCAAATCTAGGACCTGCCAAGCCTTTGGTAAAGATGTCAGCTGCTTGGTTAATGGTGGAGATATAAGAGATCTTCAAATCCTGGGACTGAACCAACTCCCCGACAAAGTTATAGTCTATAGCAAGATGTTTCATTCTAGTGTGAAAAACATGATTAGAGGAGAAGGAGATAGCACTCTTGTTGTCACACAGCAATGATGTAGCTGCAGGTAGAAAAACATGAAGATCAGTGAGAAGTTTGCACACCCAAATTACCTCTGCAGCAGAGTTGGCTAGACTGTGAAACTCAACTTCAGTAGAAGATATGGCAACAGTAGGTTGTTTCTTGCTGGACCAGGAGATAGGATTATAACCAAAAAAGATATAATAACCACCAGTGCTTCTCCTGGTATCAGGATCACCATCCCAATCTGCATCACTGAACCCATGAACAACAGAGAGCCCCTTTGTAAACAGAATGCCATAATCAATAGTATGTTTGATGTACCTTAAAATCCTCTTAGTAGCTACTAGATGATCTGAGGTTGGTGATTGCATATGTTGACAAACTTGATTAACTGCAAAGCTAATCTCAGGCCTTGTCCAGGTGAGATACTGTAATGCTCCCACAAGTGATCTATAAGAAGAATGATCTTGCAAAACAGTGCCTGAGTTTGCCACAAGTTTGAAGTTAACAGGAATAGGTGAAGAGCAAGGCTTAGCACCAGCCATATCAAATTTATCCAATAAGTCTAAGGCATACTTGGTTTGAGAGAGAAAAAGACTATTTGCATTTCTCTTAACTTCAAGGCCTAAGATATAGTGAATCGGACCCAAATGTTTTAAGGGAAAATGTTGTTGCAGTTGAGTAATAAGTTCACTACAATAAACACTAGAGCAACCCATCCGTCCACCTCAAAGTAGGTTTCCTAAGCGATAACTAAAACGACAATATTTTTATTTTGTCGATACAAGTTTATTAAATCATAAAAACCAATTTCTGTGAATTTTTTCACTGGTTTCTATAAGATGAGAGAAAATAGATTGGCATATTTTCTAAATTCTACCAATAATGGTTTGATTTTTCCCTATTCTGGAAGATTGATCGTTTCAAACAACTTTTTACGATCAATTATGTATGGTTTTATTTAATAATAAACCATTGGTTTCCATTTTCCTTTACAAGAAACCATTCATCAACTAGAAAGAGTGGATTTTATCTCTTCAAAGAAAAATACCAATAATGATTTCTTTATATTCTTAAAAAGAAACATATAATTCAGTCAGAATTTATTTCATTTATATCGATCCCTAAATGATGAAATATCGTTATTATGGTATAAGTCAATCGTTAAATACCGATGAACGAGAATTTGCTGCATTTTTTAAAGATATTGAGCAATTTTTTTTTTTGTTTTTCTCGGTTATAATCTCCAAAACTCGGATTTGTTCCACTTATAGTTGGATTACGATCGGACACAAAAGATCAATGGGTGCGCACCCGGCATGTTAGCCAATATTATTCGTCCTTGTAATGACTATATTGATCTTAATTTTATTTTATTTTGATAAAGAAAGTCCATAATTTTATTCCGAAAAACTTAATTTCTTTTGGAGATTTATTTGCGTATTCTATGTGTTTTTGGCTACTACCAGCAAAATCCATGATGGATGGTAAATGTATAATGACTATTCAAAAGTATATGTCTTCGAATTATTATAAGTATATGTCTTCGAATTAATCATATAATACTTTACGAAACTTGTTTTTGGTTTATGAGATGAAAATATTTTCGCCACAATCAGGGGGAGACTATACACTACCAGCAAAAGTTGGTGTTAATTAACTTCAATGTTATATCAGTTTCTCTCCCATCATGACCAAATCGAAAAAGGTTGCTACTAACTTGGCGTAAAATGTTTCATTTGCTTTTATATAAGTTTTTGCCTCTTAAGAGGAAATCCAGTCACATCTAGTAAATAAATAGCGTTCCATGAGAGGCTACTGGTAGTGCTCCAATTGAGTGTACCAAAACACCATTCACATTCTCAAAATAATATCTCATCCCTTGATGATGATGAGATCATAACGCCCGTGGGCGCTGGTACCAGTAATTTTGTTAATTCTTCATGATATGCATACACTTGAGAATTGTGTGGGATCGTGGTAAGCTAATTTTGTTGTCGAATATTACAGTAGCTACTAAAATAATAAAGATAGTGGTTGCTAACCCCTCTGCAGAGGAATATATACATATGTGATTGGTTGGCATACAATCCAAATTAAGTTGGATTAGTTTCTCAATTAACGCAATTTTTGGATCCAAAACTTAACACTATAAAAATGCCAAGCCTATTAATTATAGGCTAGTGTAGTCATAATGCGTTGTACGAGAAATTTTTCGTTGTAAAAACGATTTAAGGGTTTCATTTTTGCTCAGACCCTAGGATTGATTCATTAATTGTTCTCTTTATACAATGCACTTGGCATGGTAGTCTTTGAAAGGACTCGTATTGCATTGACACAAGAAATGTGGTCGAAGAACATATTGAATTTGTAATCTTTTGAGGATTCAAATTTTATTCAGGCAGCCACCTTATTTGCTTACATAAGGTTTAACAATCCTTTATGTGTTTTTAGAAATTTGGTACACAACCAAATATCCGGATTAATTAGTTGATGATTTCAACGTTATAGGTCTCTTGAGGAGTCCTTAAAAACACAAAAATCCACGCTTTAGCAGCATAATTTCTAATTTTTTTAACTTTCTTAAATTTGCAGTTAGAATTATGCTCGCTTAAACTCGTTTTTGAGATAAACTAGAGTTATTGTTTTGATGCTGGTCATCTGTAAAACTCATATAGTTGGGTTAGCATCAATATTTACGTCAAAAGTTGTACTCTTTTTCCTTCATTCAGGTTTTGTCCCATGTGGTTTTCCTGACAAGGTTTTTAACGAGGCAACATCTCCCTGACGTTTAATTCAAAATGTTGATATTGTGCTCTTTTTCCTTTGTCCAAATTTTTCCCCATTGGGTTTTAGTGAGGAAAATTAATTCAACATGGTGGTCATCCAATGGGGAGTTGTATGGATTTTGGTTATTTGGTGGATTCCCACCATTAACTAGGTCTTTTTGTTAAACCACATCAACATAACCATCTCCTATGAATTTGGATATCATTCTGATCCATATAAGGTATGACTACAAACTTTGGTCACCTTTGGTACTTTAACTGCGTATTGGCACTTTGTTGAAGAAACTACATCAATTACTTTTGTAAATCATCTCCGAGAAGCTAGCAATCCAAGAAGCAAGTCCTCAATGTATTTAAAGAAACGTGAAGACTCGAGAACACTACTGTTAGAAGACTAAAATAAAAGAAGACTTCATCAACTATCCGATATCTTCATGAAAGCACAACAATCATCTGCATTCAAGAAATCGCACCAAAATTTGGAAGTCTCGACTCAAAGATTTGCAAGCAAAGATTTAACTGAAGTACTTATCAGGGGGGGCATCATAGTAAAAGGTATTTTACTGGACTATCACGTTGTACTCTTTTTCCTTCGTCAAGGTTTTGTCCCACTGGGTTTTTCCTTGTCAAGGTTTTAACGAGGCAACATATGCATGTCCAACTTTGTTCTAAGTTTTCTCACAATTGTACTCTTTTTCCCTTCGATCAGGTTTTGTCCCTTTTGGGTTTTTCTGACAAGGTTTTAACGAGGCAATTAGCTTAGACACAATGTCATCAGGGGGAGTGTTATAAACGTGTAATTATGTTAAGAATATCTAGGATAAATCTCGTTTATTACTAGGATGCCCTTGTGTCTAGCTCTATAAATAGAGGCTTTAATGTCTGTCTATTGTACACATGAATAAGAAATCTCTCTTCTTTTCTCCCTTTACTTTGTGTATTTTTCTCCTCTTATTCTATATCACAAGAATAGTATATTATATTTGCAATGGGTTCAACTAAATTCATGGTGCACCTTGGGAACTTGATATGGTTTAGCGGCACGCAAAAAAAGAAAAAAAAAATATGCGCGTGTCTTCTCAGTTGGACAAGGGATACAAGAACAACAGGGTATGAATCAAAACAGCGTGCCTCACAAGTGCTTTTGATATGCATCACTTTGTTAGATTAGTACTTCATGGTGAATCTAGGAGATTGACATCTCAAGCATATTTCTTGGTGACCTGTGTTCATCGTACTTCGGCGCTTCATGCCCATTCTATAATATAATCTATTCCATGTGAAAACTAGGTATTATCATGTAACAAAACTGAAATGTTTATAATGCCAAAGCACATTAAAGACAAAAGGTACAGTAAGTCATGGAATGAGGCGAAGCATGAATGTTGAGCGATAGAGTAGGCAAGCAACAGATAAACAGGCCATCATGCTCAGAGATGTTAATGAGGGAAACAAAGATCATGCAATATTAAAGTCATGCTACCCCGCTATCATTCATTGGACAAACAATACGGACGTAAGCTATATGGGTGCGGAATTATATTTGAGTAGAGAGGAAAAGGGGTACCATTGTCATTGTATTCCAAGCGGAGATGACAATAATTATAGCCGAGATGCCTGCCATACATTCTTCTTGCCTTTTCATAACGCGGTTGCATGAAGGATAATAGCTTTATTCTTTCGCGAACATTTCTGGATATATTGTACCCATGTACTTATTAGTAAACTTTTTTTTCTCTCCATTGCTCGGAGCCCATCTGAGATGGAACTGTCACTAAGTGGCACTGGACAGGCAAGCGGTATTGAGGTGGTCGAGTGGTACAGTTAGACAAAGACGCCTGTGGAAGGTAAGCGGTGCTGACGAGACTTAGCATTGGTAATCGACATTAATTAGGCACCTTCTAGCCGTCTTGCTGGTCAAGCGATGATGTAGGTGGTGTCTGTTGAGTGGTAAGCGGAAACAAAGGGCCCATGAAGACGCTTATTGGATTGGTTCTGCTGTGTTTGAAGTTGATGTTTTGCTGATCAATGGTGCAATGCCTCAAGTTACAGCCTCGTTCTCATCAGTCCATTGGTTAAAAGTTTTGTCGAAAAATGCTTTGAAAGTGGCTTGAGATAGGCTTCTCACCCAGGACTCCAACAATTGCAGCGGCTGCGACTTCAAGGTGATGAGTGATGGGCGGCTTAGTTGTAGTAGTAGTCAGCATATCTTCCATAATGGAGACTGCTAGTTATTCCACCCGTTTTTTTTTTTTTGAAGAGAGGTAGTTCGACATCAACACTACTTGTTATCTAGAGGGCTCTGTTCTAGCGCCTTCTGCTGGAGGTATGCTATGTTAAGAGTCTGAGAGAAAAGAGAGGTGGAGGTGGCACATTCAAGCAGCGCTGATGGGGTCAAGTCTCCACAATATCGATTTCAACCAAAATTTTAACATGTCGAGCCTTCAACACACAACAGTAGAATGCTACCATAAGCTTGGTGTCGTTTGTAGTAGTTTTATCAACTGGGGTACTAGTCTGCAGAGCGTGCTTCTGGTGATAACGAGATAACCTCCTTCTATATCTGCGCCTCCTCTTATAACTTCTCAGCCTAATTTGTATCCCAAACTTCACCAACACATAACATCTTCTTTTCTTGTTCATAAACTCTGCTCAGTTTGACACGGCAGCCTTACATTGTGTCCTGAAATTCAGCTCAAGACACAACCCAAACTTTGCTAAGAAGAAATAGGTTACATCACCGCCAACTGGATTCTATTTAACCAGACCATTGGAATTGATTCTGAAAACAAGAAACCAGATTTTGGATCAATTGACTGCTGAAATTCTAATTACTCTCTTGCAATTAAGAAGTAAGACAAATTTAAGTCATTGTAACCATCCAAACACAGCTATAAGTGCAGGTTAGACGAAAAAGTTAGTAAGCGAGTCGAAATCAAAATTACTGGAAAAGTACAAGGTTCAGAATACGATTCAGGTTTTCAAAGATTGCAAGATATATCAAATCTTATCGAAGATCGCCCCTAATCTTTGCAAAATTAGGCGCGGGTTTTATCTAAAAAACGACAAAAATGGCAAGATAATTATCAGTAAGATCCCAAACTACCAATCAGCTGATATGACATCGAGTTCGAGTTCAAGTTCATAAAAAAACCCTAAAATTCTATTTCGAAATCAGCCAATCGATTAATGATTGCGATGAATGATAACAAATGGATTAACTTATCTGTTCAATTTTTGGTTGGTGAGAATGTGTTAGATGCTGCTGAAACTTAAAAATCCATCCCCTGAATTCATTTGAGAGACGACTTTGTTGTCTGAAGCCGATCGGATGAGCATATCAACCCGTCGCTTTTTTGTATATATGTGGCCGATCGGATGAGCATGTGAACCCGTCGCCTTTTCTGTATAACTGTAATGTCGGCTCGATCGTATTTCGCGGCCTTTTGTAAATCTGTAATGTCGGCTCGATCGTATTTCGCTGCCTTTTGTAGATTTGTCAGCCGACCTGGTGCCTTTGGCATTCCCGTAGCCTTTTGTAAATTTGTAATGTCGGCTCGATCGTATTTCGTGGCCTTTTATAAATTTGTCAGCCGACCAGGCGCCTTTGGCATTCCCGTAGCTTCTTGTAAATTTGTCAGCCGAGCGGGCGCCTTTGGCATTCCCGTAGCCTTTTGTAAATTTGTCAGCCGACCAGGCGCCTTTGGCATTCCCGTAGCCTTTTGTAAATTTGTCAGCCGACCGGGCGCCATTGGCATTCCCGTAGCTTTTTGTAAATTTGTAATTGTTCATGCGGCCTCTCTGGACCCTCGCTAGCATGGTGCCCGGAGCACTTTACTAGAATTTTCTTTTTGTTGTGTAGGCGAGCATGAGATTCAAAACAAGATGATATTATGCTTTGTGAAGTTAATAAAGTGACAGTCTACACATGCGATTAGGTGACATGCATATTTTATGAAGTGCAAATGATCATACACGTGAAAGCATTTGCGAGAGAATCATTAAAGCACATCTCATAAGGCGCGTGGTATCATTTTCAAGTACTGTATCATGTTTATCAAATGAACCATCAAATAAAACATGGTAATCCCATAGAATGGATCGGCGGCTGAAAGATGTGCGAGTTTTTCATACATATAGGTTGGCAAATACATGCTTTATACTGGGAATTGAAGCAAAATTGAAAGCTCAAACATTTTAACACACATACGAGATTTCAACATGCTTTCAAATATGCATCTAATATATGATATTGTGGAGGAAGCACGATTTCTAGGGTTAGTGTTTAGACATTCGATAGATTATTCAGGTGGTGCTGAACTGTAAACATATGAAATGAAGTTTGTTTAGTATTCATACAGTGTGCTAGTGAGTCATGTGGAGGTAATATATGAGGCATGTTATCAAGCTACTAGGTGTCATTCATCAAAGTATGCAGCATCTTAGATTCATTCATTTCATCAGGTGGTATTAAAAAAATACATTAAAATTCTTTAAAGAGAAAGCAGGTAGTATTCATGTGATGAGGCGAATCATGAATGCCAAGTGATAGAGCAGGCAAGTAATGGACAAACCGGCCGTTGTACGCATAGATGTCAATGAGGAAAACAAAGATCATGCCATTTTGAAGTCATGCTAGCTCGTTATCATTCATTGGACGGAGATAACACAAACGTAAGATATACTAGTGCTAAGAGAGATAAGAAGGGTACCATTGCTATTGTACTCAGGGAGTGAATGATGATAACTAGAGTCGAACTGTTTGCAATATAAGCTTCTTACCCCTTTGTGACGCCAGTGCATGAAGGATCTTGATGATGGCTTTGTTCTTTTACGAATTTTCTGGATATATTGTACCATGTACTCATTAATGACTTCTCTTCGTCATTGCTTGGGGCTCAAATGAGAGGAAATTGGCACTATGTGGCGCTGGTATAGCCAAGTGGTATTGAAGCAGTCGAGTAGTGCAGTCATAGAAAGACGTCTGTGAAAGATAAGCGGTGCTGGTGATATTTAGCATAGGTAAGTGGCACTGATGAGGCGGATGCTGGCTCTCGTGGTTGTTAAGTGATGGTGCTTGTAGTGGCATACGAGCGGAAAAGATGGAGGCGCTGATACAGTGAAGCAGTGCTGCCTGCAAGTATCTGCTCTCAGAGTCGGACTGGTAGTTTCATAGAGAGGACAAGCGCTGGTGGTGCTGTCACGAGTTGAGTTGGTCGCATCTATGGATGTGGGTGTGTTATCGACAGTGAGGGGATAGCGCTTTGGTGCAGTTGAATGGTGCAACGGCATTTCTTTCCACTTCATGCAGCTTTGGGACTGCAACTTCAAGGCAGTAGCGTGCAACAAATGCTTTGGAACAGCTCCGCCTAGAGAAGCCATGGAAGTGCCTTGACTTAGAAGGAGAAAAATCATCTGCCTCGAGCCTTTCTCACCATGATACCCTCAAGGGTTATGAGTTATCTTCCCCATTAGTGATTGGGCTCCATTGAAGAGACTTTTGAAAGATCGCGCCCCCTTTTGCATCTTACTGGTCTTGAGCACCTCAAATAAGTATTACCCATCATATCCATTGGGGACGAGAGCGAACGGCTAAGTCTTGAGCAACACAATTAAAAAGATTATCCAAGCAAAGTCTCTTTGCACTAATCAACAGCGTATTCTCTTCATCGCCTGCAACTCAAGGATAATCCAATCAACAGCCCACTTTATCAATGGTTGAGGTTCAATTCCATAAATCATTGAAACTGATCTTGCACAAACACTAAAAGCATTAATCGAAAGCAAATTTGAAGACTTCGAAACCCTAGAAATAATTTCTCTAAAGCAACGAAAACAGAAGGTGCAATTAGTAATTAGAATGGACGATAACAAGTAGATTGGACTCATCTGTTCGATCGAGTTTTGTTGTTGAATCCCCCAATTTGGTTATTGATAATGAATCTCACCATCTCTCATCTTCGAACCAAGATAGACTCGTTTGATCACTGATAAATCTCTAAGGTTGTTTCTCGGAAGGGCAAAGAAGAAGTGAAGGCTGATCTGAGAAGAAGGAAGAGGAAGTCGCCTTGCTGTGGGTAGTGGACGACGCTGATGTAGGTAACAGCATTGATGTGGTGAAGCGGTGGTGGTTGGAGCATAGGTGTGTTTGGGAAAAAAGGTGAACAAAAATTCTTAAGCGGGTTGTATAGGGGACATGCCAGGAAGATGGGCGAGGAGTGATCTGAGACGCGAGTTGTCGTCTCAAGCAGAAGTCGAACTCGTTATTCTCGGCGTAGATTCGTGCTTTCAACAAAGGCGCGTCTTGATTTGAGCAGAATGACTATCTTCTAGTTTTTTGTTGGTGGGCGCGGGGGTGGTTTGATAGCCTTGGATCTATTTGAGCAGAGTGCGGCCATGAAAGTGGAGGAGCTGTGAAAAAAGAAATGTAAGTGAGGCGCGGATGTAGATGGGAATTGGACGGTTGGGCTTGAGAGGAGCCTTCGGGTGTGGTCGCCAAATGTTGAGGGGTGATTTTGATTTTGGTTCTACAAGCCCTAGCCACAACACACCCAATTCCCAAGAGGAGAGAGAGAGAGAGAGAGAAAGAAAGAAGACCCCCCCCCTTTTCCTATTGTACTATATGCCTCATTTTATAGACTTTTCAAAATCCCCTCTTTTTATGATATCATGCCACATATCCTAAACCTCTTTAATTACTACTAATGTCATTCCTTCTCTTATACAACCTCCTTCTTTCCTATTAATTCCTCCCTTGTCCTTTCCATCTTATGGATACTTTCTTAGTGGACTTGGGCTCTAAAGCCCAAGTCCCCATGTTCCATGTTGGGTTTGCCTCCCTTTGGGAGGCACACTAGCCCGGCTAAGGGGTAATATTTTTCATGTATCAACAGACAACACAACATAAAGACAGCTCATATGACAGCTCACAGGACAACTCATAAAAGAAAAGACAGCTCATATGAAGAGTCAGCTGCTTATGTGTTATTAATTACAATCCAACCCAAACTATGTGTAATTTCCCTTAACTGTTTTCTTTAATGTAATTCCTTTTTCTACCCAAAAATGAAAAAAATAAATTGAAAATAATTAGGATTTCATTCAGAATCATAATAATAAAAGAAAACTTTTATTCCTCAGTTCGTACGAGGGGTGAGAGCTTTTATTTTATTTTTAATATGAAGGGGAGTAATTGGTATGTCTGATTGGATACATTCCTCTTAACCATTGCGGTAATTGGAAATTCCAATATGTTCTACTTATTAAATCAGTAGCATGTTTCGTTAATACGTGAGCCATATTATTCACGATTCTTGGAATTGACAGCTGCAAGAACAGCTAATGCTTCTGCATGCGCTGCATCTACAACTTTGGCATCTAGCTCTATATATATAGCTTGTTCCTGCCAAACTAGAATAGTCTTATTCTTATTATATCAGTTTCTTTATAATATGCTGCATCAAAATTAATTTTTAGAAAATCTACATATGGCCTTAGCCAAACTGGTGCATTCACTATAGGTATTCCCTGCATAGTTTGACCTGATGCATGGAAAGTTAGCCAATCATTATATGCTACTTCAATTCTTCTTGCTACTTCATTTCCCCTAACATGCACATTCTCAAACACCAATGAACACCTTGCCTTCCAAGTATTCCAAAAACCAAAAGCAATGTTTTCAATGTTTACTGAACCATTCATGCTAGTATCTCCATTCCCTGCAAACATATGTGATAATCAATCATTTACTATAATATTGTTAACAATTGAGGTTGTATTACTATTTAGTGCTTTCCATATACTGTTAGTAATGGGTAATCACAAGGCAAGTGTTGTAAAGTTTAGCTTTTTACATAGCACATAGGACAGGTACGAGGACAATTTGTTATGTAACCATCTATCTTATCTCTTATTGGTACACATTTTTGGATGCATTTACAAATAAAATGTATGACTCTGGGTGGCAATTTATGTTTCTAGAACTTTTTCCAACTTAGATTGTTATGATTGCTAATATTTGTGTTATTTTGTATTACTTTATATGGGGAATTGACAGTAAAGTTTCATCTTTAATATGCTTCCATCTTAAGCTGTCAGTTTCATGAAATGGAATCCTTAACCTGAGAATAGCAGAGACGGTGTGAGTATCAAACAGAGCAAAAATTGTCTCGATTTTCCAAGATTTATTATCATGGACAATTGATTGGCTGACTTTTTTAAGACTAGAAGAGGTTAGTCTGTTATCAACAATATCACTTAAATGGGGGATCCACCTATCTTTCCACACAAATATTTTAGTACCATCTCCAATTTCCCAGAATAAATTCTTTCTTAAACTTTCAAGTCCTTCAGTGATTCCTTTCCATATCCATGATCCAGAGACCTTATTCATCATGCAATGGATTATTGTTAGGGAAATACTTACTCTCGAGAAGTTTGACCCATGGCGCATCTGTGTTGTTGGTGACCATTCTCCAATAAAGTTTTTTGAGCAATGCTTGATTGAGAATTGCAGTGTGCTTAATTCTCATACCTCCTTCCTATTTAGACAAAGCTACAGATTTCCAATTCTTCAAATATATGCCTTTCTTGTTTTTTTCATGTATCCCACCAAAACCTCATCTGTATTGAATCGATCTTATGTCTTAGCTTCTTTGGCATTGGGAAACTAATATCTGATGAGTTGTCAGAGATCCCAACACATATTGGGTTAGAATCGTTATTTTCGGTTGATTCAAGAATTTAGTTATCCAAGGATCAAGTCTCCCATAAAAAATATCTAACAAACCTGTAAAAGATAGTGTTTTTATTTATTTATTTTTGTAAGAGAAGAGAAACACCTAAATATTTTTCATTAAGTGTTAAATTCTTAATTTTGGTAATACTAGTTATACCATTTTCTTATGATTCGGAATCTTAGGACTAAATGTTACACTTGATTTATCGAAGTTCAAAACTGCCTATAATAGAGACTAAATTTTTCTATGATAGTACAAAGATTTCATACCTCATTACTGCTTGCTTTGGTAAAAAGCAAACAGTCGTCGGCAAAGAAAAGATATGAAATGGACGGTGAGCATTTAGTAGCTTTCATGCCATGAATAGCACCAGACTTTTCAGCGGAAATAAGAGTTCTAGAAATGAGTCCATGAAAAGGATAAAAATATAAAGGGGACAAGGGGTCCCCTATTTGTGTTGGTGGAAGTAGACTGTATGTCTCCTATTTGTGTTGGTGGAAGTATGTTATATTTCTCTCCCAAAATTTTATAGCTTTTTCTTTTCCTCTTTGCTTCCAATATTCTTCCTCAATGTCATACCAACATTTGAGCATGTTTTGAACATTCACACCAACAGATCTAACAGAGTGATTAGTAGCTAACAAATTTTGTAATTGGGTTTCAAGTTTCGCTATCTTTGTACTTATTTACCAAAGTGCTTATACTTCCAGCTTCTTAACTCTACTTTAGTATTAAGGCTTAATCCTATGGTGTGCTAATCTAGCAGCTAGATTAGCAGTCCACGTCAGCTAGGAAAACCTCCTAAGTCCTATGGCAGTGCTAATATAGCAGTCCACGTCAGCGCCCAGCCCTGTTTGGTACAGCGCAACCAATCTCAGCCGTCAGATCAAAAACTAAATCTAGTGCGCTGTTTGGTTCAGCGAAAAGGTCATTTTTTTAGCGCTGAACTATTCAGCGCTTCAATCTCGCTGCTAGTTCAACTGCGAGCACGTGCTAGGAGAGAGAACTAGTGTTAACAAATAGACAACACTTTTTTTTTTGAATTGCAACACTTTTCTGCTAATCTAGCCCATAGGACTTAGCCTAAAGAGAGTTTTTGCGAAAGTATAAGATGGTGAGCCTTCACAGTCTTAACTCATTTACTAGCTATCAAATTTTTACAAGACTCATCTTTAAACCATGACTTGTCGAACCTAAGGGTTTTTTAAGTATGTTATTCATTCCTTGTTGTTGTTAGCAGGATAAGACAATGATCACTAGCCAAAGGAACAAGGTGATAAATAGATGCTTGAGGATAGTTATGTTGTCATTCAACAGTAGCGGCACATCTATATAACCTTTCTAGAATGAGTTCCTCGCATTATCTCCTATTTTTCCAAGTGTAAGGATTTCCTATGTAACTCATACTATTAATCAAATCAATGGCATTATCTAAGTCAGATTGGTTTACCATATTTCCTTCTTCCTTTTCATCCCGACTTATGATAAAATTTAGATCTTGTTAGAGCATAGCTCTGTTGAACTCACCAAGCGTTGGTATGTCAAGTTTGGTTGTCATATTTTAGTATCAAAACTCATCTAAAGTTGCTTGATTAAATACTAGAGTCAACTTCATTTAGGTTAGACTAGAAAGTCTAGGAATGTTGAAACATACAAGTATTACTCTGAAGACCTGAAGAATGTGAAGAAGTAACGAACTACAATGACGACATCATCTTTCCACTTGGGGTTAGTAATATTGACTTGAACTGTTTCATTCCTAACGTATCTTTCAAGTCGTGCTATATTGAAAACATAACTGCGAAGCTGTATATACTGTACATATTGTATATAATACTCTAGTGCATGATCATAATAATATGATCATAGTATTAAGGAATTAGACTACGAAGTACAACGCTTATCTTTTGAACTTCGTAGATATGACATCAACATAATCTTGTATATAGTTTTATGACTATGTGAATGGGTGTATGGTGAAGATTTCATCCTAGGAAACAATGTTTTACATTTTTTTAAAGGAAGTACATTCATGAACTTGTTTCATGAATCGAAAGGGAAATCAATAGGTTTATTGGTACGGCTATTCATTGCATATCTTTGGATGACCAATATATGTGAGTTCGTAGAACCGATCTTAACTCAGGTTATGTATCTTGGTATAATCGATCACAATACCTAGACTTATGATTTGGTATGAACGGTCCTGGTAATTGGTGAAACCGATCCTAAGTAATCACCATGAGATGGTATGATCGATCCTTGTAATTGGTGTGACCGTTTCTGGTAATTGGTGTGACCGGTCATAAGTGTTGTGTGATCGATCCTTTTAATTGGTGTAACCGATCCTAGTGACTGGTGTGACCGATCACAAGTAGATACCATGTTTAGGTAGAACTGATCCTCATGATTTGTATAACCAATCCGAACCCATGTATGTGACTTGGTAGGACCGATCACAACTAACCATTGTGATTTAGTACGACCAATCACATACTAGTCTTGGAATACTGGCAAACCAATTCCAAACTTGTTTGGAAGTGTGGTAGAACCGATTCCAATAAGCAAATCCATGTAATATGAAATAAGGATTTACAGTGAAAAGATGTCAACATACTTTGAACACGGGTAGTAACTCTTATCATTTATTGTTCAAAGATATTCCTTGGTACTCAAGGTGATCCTGTGCCAAAATAAATTAAGAATCTTTTAATTAAGGTTTTTGGTTTTATATGCTTTAATTACCCGCAATTAATGTATAGCTCTAGAGAATAAAAATTAGTAATGTATTGGAGTAAGAATAAGAAAAGATAGAAAAGAGAGAGAAGAGTTTCTTCATTAATCGGAGAGGGGAACCCCATTACATAGGGATAGTATTCTATTTATACAAGTATACTAATGGACCGCACATCCATGGGCCATAGGCCCTATAACACTCCCCCTTGTACGGTTCAAAAGCGGAACTTCAAATGTGTTGCCTCATTAAAACCTTGACAAGGAAAAACCCAATGGGACAAAACCTTGACGAAGGGAAAAGAGTACAACGTGTTGATAAAGCTGGCCACTTTTCTTCAGAAAAACCTAAAATATAAAAACCCCGTGGAAAAAAGATATTCTCAATCGGGGAGTCATAACCATGGTGTTGTTGTTGTCTCATTAAAAACCTTGCCGAGTAATAAAACCCATTGGGACAAAATAAACTCGGTAAACGGGAAAAAAGTTCAACAAACACTCCCCCTGATGTCGACATCATATCATTAGATACTCCCCATGATGTCGCCATCTCCCCCTGATTGCAATCAAGGGAGTTCGGACAATTCTCTTGATGTGCTTTTCAAAAGTCGATTTAGGCAGTGACTTAGTAAATAGGTTGCTACATTCTCATCAGATTTTACTTGACTGACTTGAATTTTCAGAAGAGACTATTGTTGCTGATTGTAAAAGAACTTTGGTGATATATGTTTCGTATTATCACCCTTAATGTACCCTTGCTTCATCTGTTCGATGCAAGCTGCATTATCCTCATAAATGAAAGTTGGCTCATCAGTGGTAGAACTCATACCACATGTCCCTTGAATGTGTGTAATGATAGACCTTAACCATACACACTCACAAACCGCCTCGTGTAAGGCAATGATCTCAAAGTGGTTCGTGCAGGTAGCTACAAGAGTCTGCTTGGTCGATCTCCAAGATATCGCTGTATTTCCAATGGTGAAAACATAACCAGTTTGTGATCGACCTTTATGCGGGTCGGAGAGGTACCCAGCATCAGAAAAACCAACCAAAACATTATTTGGGGTTTCAGTGTAGGGAGTTGCATTTCCACTAGCGGTCCTTCTTACTTCTTCATAGGGATAGAATAAACCCATGTCAATGGTTCCTTTCAGGTATCTGAAAACATTCTTTATACCATTCCAATGACGCTACGTAGGTGCTGAGCTGTATCTAGCTAACAAGTTCACTGAGAATGATATATCAGGTCTAGTACACTGCGCTAAGTTTAATAATGCACCTATTGCACTTAGGTAGGGAATTTCATCTCCCAATACCTCTTCGTCGTCTTCCTTGGGACGAAATGGATCTTTTTGTACATCTAAACTTCAACCAATCATGGGAGTGCTAGCAGGGTGCACCTTGTCCATATTGAATTGCCTGAGTATCTTATGGACATATGCATGCTGGTGGATTAGTATTCCACAGGCTCGGTGTTCTAGCTCAAGTCCTAGAAAAAAACCGAGTTTTCCCATGATCTTTCATCTCAAATTCAGATTTCAGATAGCTTGCGGTTTCTCTTATTTCATCAAGAGTACCTATTATGTTCATATCATCAACATAAACAGCTATAATTGCAAATCCGGAACTCGTTTTCTTTATAAATGCGCAGGGGCATAACTCATTATTCGTATATCCCTTCCCAATCAAATAATCACTTAGACGGGTATACCACATCCTCCCGGATTGTTTTAATCCGTAAAGTGAGCGTTTCAACTTAATTGAAAACGCACTCTGTGGTTTAGAGTTACTTGATTCGGGCAATGGAAGGCCATCAGGCACTTTCATGTATATCTCTGAATCAAGATCCCCATAGAGATATGTTGTAACCACATCCATAAGCTGCATTTCAAGTCCTTCTGAAACTACCAAGCTAACTAAATAGCGGAACGTTATGACGTCCATTACGGGACTGTATGTTTCCTCATAATCAATTCCAGGGCGCTGTGAGAAACCTTGCACCACAAGGCGAGCCTTATACCTCAAGACTTCATTCTTCTCATTACGTTTTCTGACAAATACCCATTTATGTCCTACGGGCTTTACACCTAGTAGGGTTAGCACTACCGCACCAAATACTCGTCTTTTTTCCAGTGAATTTAATTCGTCCTAGATTGCAACTTCCCATTTAGGCCAGTCTGCTCTTCTTTGACATTCTGCAATAGAGCGTGGTTCGATGTCATCGTGCTTAATGATATCTTGAGCAACGGTGTATGCAAATACATCATTAATCTGCTTGGAGGATCTTTCCATCAACACGTATGCACTCTCATAATCCATAGAGATTTTTTTGTTCTCTGGAATCATTTCAAACATCGGAGCATCCTGCAGTATTGATTCATGGACATAACTATAATCAGAGACAATTTCATAAGAGGGATTATCTGTATTGATGATAAATGGATCGGGTTGTGCCTTACTCACTCTTTTCTTCCTTGGGTGATTATCCATCGAACCAGGTGGTCTTCCCCTTTTCCTTTGGGGGGCCACGACTTCAGTTACACTTCCACCAAGTGTAGGTTTGACACCTCTATATAGGGTGCCTTTTCCCGTATTAGGTATTTCTAACCTTGCATGCACGTTTGCAGCTTGTATGTATGATCTCGTCACTTTAGCAATATCAGTGAATGCATCAGGCATTGAGTTTGTCACATTCTGAAGATCAATAATTCTTTTCACTTCACTTTCACATTGTGAGGTGTGGGGATCAAGATGAGACAAAGTGGGGACACACCACGACAATTCCTGTCGTTCCCTTAGGAAATCCTTTTCCATACCTCCCCCTAACGATGGGAAGGTTGTCTCATCAAAGTGACAGTCCGCAAATCTAGCGGTAAGAGATCGCCTGTCAAAGGTTCCAAATAGCGGATAATTGTTGGGGATTCATATCCAACATAAATACTTAATCGTATTTGGGGACCCATCTTAGTACGCTGTGGGGGCGTAATAGGCATGTATACAGCACAACCAAAAATGCGTAAATGTGAAATATCAGGCTCATATCCAGTTACCAACTGGTACGCATAAAATGGTTGGCTAATAGTGGGTCTAAAGAGAATAAGTAATGCTGCATGCAATAAGGCGTACCCCCAGGCAGTAATAGGCAAGTTGGAACGCATAACCAATGCCCTAGCTATCATCTGTAACCTTTTGATGGTAGCTTCTGTGAGACCATTTTGAGTGTGTACGTGGAGTACAGGGTGCTCTACGTCAATCCGATAGACATACAAAAATCATCAAATCCTTTAGATGTAAATTCTCCAGCATTATCAAGTCTGATAGACTTGATTGGATAATCGGGGTGGTGAGCCCTCAAACGTATAATTTCTGCTAGGAGCTTTGCAAAGGCAGCATTTCTTGTGGACAGTAATGCAACGTGTGACCAACAGGTCGAAGCATCTACCAGAACCATAAAATACCTGAATGGTCTGCACTCTGGATGTATATGTCAACAAATATAACCTTGTATTCTTTGTAAAAATGGAATGTTTTGTTTTGTATCTTTAGCATAGGATAGTCCCGCTGCTGTCTTTGTTAAAGAACAAGCTTTGCAAAATGAGTGGTGTGCTTTTGACAAAGTCCACGAAATAGAATGAGAGAGAGGTTGCACATCAGTTGCTTTAGATGGCAGTAGCTGGCAGACGTTGTTACTTTGCATTGTAACTGTCTTTTGTCCCATTTTACTTTTCACTCGAAAGAAAGGATGTCCGTGTGAGTTCTTTAAAACACGGATCATCATATCACGACCTGGGTGCCCAAAGCGGTCGTGCCAAATCTTGTATAAGTTACTGTTCAACAGTTCATCGTTGGTAACAACATGTGTTTCGATAATCCGAATAGTAGTAGTGTACAAACCTCTAGAGTGACTCATTAATTTCTCTAAAATACGTTTTCTTCCACAAGTATTAGAGATGATATTTATATATTCAATTCCATTTTCACAGTGAGTTTCCAAGTGATAACCATTTGCACGGATATCTTTGAAGCTCAACGAGGTACAGTTAGCTCTTGGTGCATATAGAGCTTCTGTGACTTTAATCATTGTGACATTTGGCAACAAAAATTGAGCATTACCTCGCCAAATGATCACTTGTGATGATCCAATCATCGTAGTCACAGAGGATTTATAAGGAGTTAAGTCAACAAATAATTGCATATTTCTTAAAATAGTGTGTGTGGTGCCACTATCAGCTAGGCACTCAATCTCTTCTGCGGATGACATTCCTACAAGTAAATGATACTTCAGAGAATTCGGTCATATAATTCAATCATGCAATAGATTATCACAGTAAAAATTAAATCCAAAGCATAATAAGTACCTATAAAAATTAAAAACCACTGATCCATCAACAACAAAAAAAATCGATAATTTAAGACTACCTAACATAGTTCAAGTCATCAAAATAAATATTTAAACCAAACTCTGCTAAACCAAAAAGCAAGAAAATAAACAATTTTTTTAGGATCAAAGGATAACTAAAATAAATAAAATAACAATCAATCAAAGCCAGGTGTTTCCATAAGGGCATGGTTCTTGTTGCCCTGGAAGTCTGAAATGGTGAAGTTGACATCCGGGGCATGATCATGTTCTTCCACATAGTGAGCTTCTTGATCTATAAATTCCCGGTACTTTTTGTAGCTGGCTGCTACCTTGGCACTAGCCTTGCATTGCTGGTACCAATGTCCGGAGATTCCACACCTGTAACAAGGTGCATTGCCATTCTCGACCTTCTTAGGTGTGGGGATCTTATGTGTTTTTTCAACAGTGTTGCCCCTACCACTAAGTCCATAAGTAATATCTCTAGACCCTCCACGCTA
Organism: Papaver atlanticum; assembly: GCA_023531105.1. Lineage (NCBI taxonomy): Eukaryota > Viridiplantae > Streptophyta > Magnoliopsida > Ranunculales > Papaveraceae > Papaver > Papaver atlanticum. The sequence goes on from JAJJMB010003633.1 coordinate 9,253,376, forward strand.
ATGGCCCCTTCCACGATGACCCTTTTGTCCTCTTCCACGTGTGTTATTATCCCCACGTGAGTATGGAGCATGAGAATATGAATCAACATTTTTAACTCTCTTTTCTTTGGGGTGTTTTCCTTTGTTATCCTTGCCATAGTTAGCCTCGGGAATTTTCTTCTCCCGGGGCTCTAGCATTGTTGTTTGCTAGAACTTCATTATGCCTTTCGGCCACCCGTAATAAGTTGATCAACTTGCTAAAAGTACCACTAAGTTGAACAATAGCATTGTGCCATTCATATGAGACACAAGAGCATTTGGCACAATTACACATATAGAAAAAAATATTATAGGTTGAACAATACTAAGTTTATACATTTGTTAAATAAGTATAATACAGGGTAAAAAAAATCAATAATAAATAAATAAATAAAAACAGATCAAGGATCTACTAATAAAAATATATAGATTCATAGCATACATAAAAATATATACATACATAGCACCAGGAACAATTAATTTAATATTATTTTTCAAAATCTATCAAGACAATCATCGACACAGACAGACACTGCATACTCATTCATGTTAAAATCATTGTTATAAAAAATAGTGGTGTTTGTCTTCTTGATCAAAGAGTCATTCAGTTGACAGGATTGATCCGGGAGGCCCATCTGACGGTCCTCAGCGTCCGGATGGAGCTTTGACTTGGACGGCCTGGAAAATTTAGGTATTATAAGGGGTGCGTATGGGATCAACAGGAATAGGATGGAAGATTTTTAAGGACGACTTGGGACGTCGAGATATATTCATAAGTTTCTGGCCGTTGATCTAGAGACCTAAGATAGTCATTAGGTCTAGCTGAAATCCTTTTGTTCTCGCGCAAAAGAAGAAAAAAAAAACTCAATTTTATTTTTTCTGTCTGTGTTGTTCTTTTCGGTTCATCCTTCGCTTCTCTGATGTAGCTCCTTGAATTTTAACTGTACTGATTTTGGTTTCTTTAGTTTTTAATTGTACTGATCTTGGTTTGTTTAATTTTACAGGTCTATTTAGTGGTCAAAGTAGAATAGGGATTGTGAATTGATTGAATCAGAATCTAAGATGTGCAGCTTTTTAGGGTTGTTGTAATCGGATTGATGCAGGGAAGCAATTAAGTATTAAAATTTAAACGGATGATGCCATGTAAGTGAACCCAATTCTTCTCCTATTATATATTCCTTCTCAATTTGATTGTTGTTTCTTTCTCTGATTTTGTTTAATTTTTTTTTGTTAGTGTGTATGCATTACAATGAATCACAACCGCTGACAGGCTTGCATGTATTCATTCACCACCAAGCTTGCAGAGATTCGAGGTTTGCATCTTTTTTGATTTATGGTGGGTTTGTGTTATTGTGCCCTCAAAATTGATTTCTTTGTGTTTTTTTTTTCTTCAACAGACTCCATCATAATGTATTTGTCCATACTACTGTAAAACTTAATCAGGAAATCATTTCCTCTTGCAAAATTAGTTTTTCTATTGGATAATGCGTCAGATGTACCGATTTACATCGCTTTGTGTGACTATTTTTGAACAAATTTTGTATGTCTTTTGCAAGTATTGTTGGTTCGTGTGCAGTTTTACATTGTAATTTTAAATAGTAACCTGGCTTCCGTCAGTTTTACATAAGTAGAGGTCTAAGAGCAGAAGTTTCAGTTTTGGCACTTACCTCTTTTGCATTTTTTGCGATAATGTGTTCTTCTTATGGGTCAGGACGAGGGAGTTTCTGATAATAATTCATTATTGATTGTTAGGTCATTATTGGTCAGGACGGGGGAGTTAGACTGAGTTTTATTGTACGTTTTGTGTGATGCTTCTATGCCGACTAGGATTTGGTTTAAGTCTCGAGCTATGAGGAACGTATTTCATTGATTTCCTCAATTGTGCCAATTCAGTTCTTCTGCAATTAGTGTGTTTTAGTAACCAAACAAGCCAAAAAGAGAATTATTTTCAGTGGTAGTAGTGACACGCAACTGAACTCAACATTCGATTAGCTTTAGGTTGCCCAAATCTCATTTAACAAATATGTGAACATTAGACGATGGTTTTAATTATCGGTGTAAAGTTTGACTCCTCTACTCAAACAACTAGCATGGTTATATCAACTGTTCTAATGCTTCTGTTTTTTTAGGTTCATCGAATTAAATGTTCTACTGTGCCTTTTCTAGGCATTCATTTTAGTGTCTTCAGATTGGATAGGAGAGCTCGAATTATGTTTCTTATTTGCCTCCAATTGTATAAATAAACATTACTGTTTTTGGTGAGTCTTATTTTTGCTTGCTTAACAGATAAAATTGGATTGCAGTTTTTTTACCGACTCTATAAATCGGTTGATTATGACTATATACTGTAGGACCTAGAGATTAACAGGAACTTAGGACTGCAGAAGTTACCTGGAACTTGGTTATAAAATATACAAGCAGAGATAATGACGGCCTCCAAAGAACCTTGCAACAAAAAATTTCGATGTTGATCCAACTTCCAAATAAAAACATTGACAACCTTGCAACTGGAGATTCTTCTTATGCCAGTCTTAGGAAGCTAAGGATCACCATAGGTAAAATATTTTTCAGTTTTTTAATAAGAATTTGTTTAAATTTCTTGCAGATGTATTGAATTATGAATACAATACACAACATTGATATTTATATAGATTCATTTTTTTCCCTGGCAAGATATGGCTTTACAGGAATCTTCTTAAAGATATGGCTTTACAAGAATCTTCTTAAAGATATGGCAAGATTGAATTGCGAGTACTTTGTGAGTGGTTTTTAGTGTAGCTAAGATTCGTAGTAGCTAACTGTAGGAATAACTAGAATAATTTTCTTTCGCTAAGTATTGAACATTTGTTTGATTGTTAAGGCATGCATGTGTATTTACAAATACCCTTTATTCTTCCCGTTTTTCCATTTCATTGTTTTTTGCGTGCAGATTTGTTTCTTGAAACCCCAGCATTGGCGAAGAAAACACTAGGGTGGGTAAGACGTTACATAATTACTAGATATATGAAGTTTTGTACAATTAGGTATGTTATTCAGTGTTTCTCCACTGCAGTTGAGACATGTTTTTCAAAATTTCGTTGGTTCTTCGATTGCGCCTGTCTTCTATCGTTTATTTGATGTGATTTTGGGTTTTGCTTGGCATGTGCTTATTTCACATTGATGGGTTTTGCGTGCTCTTACCTTGGTTGGCACAAGTTAAATTTACAGCTATTTACTTCCACACGTAGCTTCGTTGTATTTGCATGTCAATTGGTGTTGTAACTGGACCTGAAAAATTAAGAGAAAGAAAAGACAAATACTTTCATGTATATATCTGATAATCTTACGTGCACGCTTTTGTCATTTATTTTCTGTCTTATAGTTTCCCCAGTTTTTGTTTGTTAGGAGCTTTGTTGTAGTATAATATTAACTAGGAGGTCCAGGACTATGCTTATGGTTGCAAATTTTACTTCCAGCCTGGATGTTGACACTCTGATCTGGGGTGAGGCCAGGTTTGTCTTCGGATTAATGTAAGCGAGAAAATCAGTCAAGATCATTTGGGGTGGTAGTCGTATAATTATCAAACTTTAAGCTTGGGATTTGTTTTTTTCATTTTTTAGTCATTTTTCACTGAGTTTTTGTGATTTATTGCAGTGATTAGTTTGAATTTGAGATAAACGCATTTAAAGCATATTGGAGTTGGTCTTCATTGGTGGGGTTAAAGAAACTAGATGAAGTGGTTAGCCATAATTGGTTAGCCCATATAACATTCTTTCTTTTCCACAAATTTTTGGACTAGCTAGGTATTAAATAATGTGTGACATCAGCAGAACAATGTGGCAAGGAACTTCAGGTTCTGATATGGGAGCACGTTCACATCCAAACTCATCTGGGGTAAAGGGTAAAATCTTAGCGAATAACAGCATTAGTGAAGCGCCTATCAACACTACAATATTTAGTTTGAAAGATGCTAATGAATGGCGTAAAACTGCTAATAATTATAAGTTACTATCCAACTTCCTCTTGAAACATATGTAACCAAATATAAGGCAATGTTGTTTTGCATATGTTGCGTTTATTGGTAAGGACACAACGAGATGTGGAGTAACACTTTTAAGTCAGTTTTTTTTTTTTTTGTCTTTCTTTTGTGTGTTGTTCTATTATTTTGTATTAACCTACACAAGCGTTGTTCTCAATAGGTGGTATGATTTCATATCTAATATTAGAATATAAATTATCTTTCGAACAGTTTAGCTTTGTAGGTAGCCTTAGTTATTCTAATTATTATTCCAATTATCTTTTGTATATAATTTGGGTCTTTTGTTGTAATATCTAATTTGCATGTTCAATGATTTTGATTAGAGTTCGGGTTTTTGTGTGGTAAGGCAATTTGTGTCTGTAGCAAAGCTAAGCCGTGTGAATAGGGCATAAATAAAATTAAAAATGCAGCCATGTGTTCTTCGATTCATGTTCTGATCAGTAATTGTTTGTATCTTTTGCAGTTCAAGTTTGTAAATCAATAATTTTCCAGTCTCTTTTATCCTGGCTACTGCTGCTAATCTTAGCTTCTCAGGTGTCCGCTGGCATTAGAGTTGGTAGTTGTTACCATGGAAAGTTGATTCGGCAGCCACAATGTGTTCAGCACAAGGTGCGAGATGAATAATAGATATATAGAGACATTTGGGTGGATTTTCTTATAGTGGAAAGTGACACCCATCTTAGTTCAAGTATGTATTCGGGGGAAGTTCAGGGAATGAACTTGGTGTAAATTCTAACACAGTTTGATTTTGGCTACTTTTATTAGATTATGATTACCATAGTTAGGTAAGCAATTAGCTGACTTAGCAACAGTTTGATTTTGTAATATAGGTTTAGTTTGTATCTTACTTTCCCTCTCTGGGAACCCTAACCCCAGAATTTTTTTGTTTTTTTTTTCCTTTGATTTTTCCTAAGCTCTTTTACTTACAGGAATTAATGTTTTTTCCTTTGATTTCCTAGGCCCTTTTACTTTATTCATCACAGGAATTAATGTTGAATCATGGAGGTCTGTCTTGAGTACGTGGATTCTTGGACTGATGTTAAAATGTGTGATGATACCTAGTGTTGATGGTGGATTTTCGATAAAGGTCAAAATCGTAAAATCATGATACTGCATGTTTTGACCCGGTTTTAGGAACGCATGTGACGATTCATGTTTTACGATCCGTGAACCGTTTCACGATCTCTGATCGAGTTCCTCTCAGAGCCATGATGAATATGCCTCCCACTAGCTGAGCGTTCGATGCTACGCATTTCATTGTGACCTCTATGTAGAATAATGGAATTGGGTGGTCCTCCTACATAATTGTTTGTTGAGAGGGCTTAACGCCTTCAGGACGTCGGCGATACTCGCTGTTCCCTGACTACATAGAGAGACCCACCTCTACATAGAAGAACGATTGGGCGGTCCTACATAATTGTTTGTTGAGAGGGCTTAACGCCTTCAGGACGTCAGCGACACTCGTTGTTCCCTGACTATGTAGAGAGACCGTGTGTAGATTCAGGTGGCTCTCCTACATAATTGTTTGTTGAGGGGGTTAAACGCCTTCAGGACACCAACGTTGCACGTTGTTCCCTGACTATACACCTTTCAGAACGAGTATGATGCTTCAACTATCTCATATCTCGATTCTACAATAGATTAATTCTACCGTGACATTCGCCACTGAATTCCTAGGAAATAATCTATTATATCTCATTACTCCGTTCCATGGCTATCCCCGGCTGATTCCATGGATTAGTAATAGATAACCATCTTATCTCATTACTCCGTTCCTTGAATTCCCCGGATGGATTCATGGATTAGTAATAGATACTCAATTCATTGTTATTACTCCGTTTCATGAACCATTCTCCGCTGAATTTCATGAATTAGTAATAAATATCCAACAATCGGGCATCTGGATTATCACCGAGTAAGCCCCAATAAAATGGTGCAAGTGTACTCAACAATGATGCACGAACGAGCACCCAAATGCACGAACGAGCATTCAAAAATATGGACAAATGAGGAATCCTACACAAAACAGGAGAGAGAAAATAATGATAAAAAATAATAAAAGAGGCGTATAGGGACCGGGCCCACCGCCCGGCCGGTCATGCCGCCGTGGTCGGTCCCCCACGCCTCTTCCCTTTATTTTTCTTATTTTCTTATTTTCATGAACTCATGAAAACTCCTTCATTCGAGCAACTTTCTTTGTTTGAGCAAAACTCATGGTTTCTCGATATTTTCACGGTTTCATGAAAAAATAATAAAATAGGGAAAGGTGTTGCGGGACTGGGCTACCTAGCCAGCCGGCCATGCCCTAGCCGTGGCCTGTCACACACCTTGCAATCCCTTGTTTTCATAATTATTATTTCCCTCACCTCATGAAACTCCTCCGTTTGAGCAAAAAATCATGGTTTCTTCATATTTTCTCAAATATTGCTCAAACCATGAAAAAGCCAAAAAGTCAAATGGTCACGTGACCGACTAGGCTACTCACGCGAGCAAAGTTCAACTGGCTCATTCGAGCAAAATCAAGAATTTCAGTAAAAGAATGAACTCTTCTGAAAATCTAAAATATTGCTCAAACGCACACCAGAAAATACCAAAACTCTCAAGACTGAGATACGGACATTATGGTGACACGGGCATGCTCCCTTGACCGACCAAGGCCAGCCCTAAGGCTTGCAAGGAGCCGATCCCACACATCTTCACAATTTTGACCTAATTTGCTCAATTGCTCATATTGGGTCCAAACTCTTTCCAACCAACTTGGAATTTGCTCAAACGACCATCAGCTGGTCCCACGACCACCAAGGGCCGGTTCCATGCCCTCTTGGTCGGTCCCTCACTTCTCCATATTTAGGTTTTATCACCTAATGCTCAGACGAGCACTATTCTAATAAATGATCAACACCAGCATTTGATCATTCTTTCACCAACCGGTCAACAAAGGACTTTGGTGCACGCTCACTCGAGCAATTGGGCACCACATGGTCGTCCATAATCCCATGTGGTCGGTCCCTCCATCACTCATGACCTATTTTCATCAATTCATCAATTGACGAACAATTGATCAAAATTAGGGTTTCGAACAAACGCTCCACAAATCATCATACTGAGCAAGTTCAAACACTAATAATTTTATGTTGATCCAGTAATCGACATCCAGATTAATTAGATAATATTTGGTTGACTACTAATATTTTAATTAATATTTTATTGGGTCACGTTACCAGTAATTCATTGAATTGAGCAATACTTTCTCAGTTGCTCGAATATTGATTAACCTATCAATATTCAGTAATTTATCAATATTCATTAATTCGTCGAATCGAGCAATACTTGCTCAGTTGCTCGAATATTGATCCAACTATCAATATTCAGTAATTCGTCAAATTGAGAAATACTTGCTCAGTTGCTCGAATATTGATCCAACTATCAATATTCAGTAATTCGTCGAATCGAGCAATACTTGCTCAGTTGCTCGAATTTACAATATTTGCTCAGACGAGCAATATCAACATAAGAACTGTACGTTTGACATATTCAATCCATGAATCACTGAGCATTCGTCACTCATGCTCAGTTCAACAAAACTTAGATTCACTGTCTAATCAAGTCAACGACTGACTAATCAAATACACGTCTGCTTTGCAGACTCCACATTCGTGAGACATCAATCACGTCACATGGGGGGATATTACTTAGGGTTTGGGTCTGGCGGCCTACGGCACGTGTGTTCATCCACGGTGAGAAATGTGAGTAAGTCGTGCAAACAGTTGAAGGAGTTAGCAAAGTAATGGGTGGACGGTTAACCAAGTCTCCACACGACCTGGAACTGGTTTCACCACGAATTCCACCTTTCCCACTCTTTCACTCAAGAAACCGTCACACTTACTGGGATCAATGTGTTCACTATTCTGACAATATAAATAAGTCGCTGAATCCATGATTGAAAAAAGACACAGAAAATCCACGAGATATTGAACAGACAATCCATCGTCTAACCAAGAATCATCGTGTGAGCAACACTCTCTCAATCATTCGAAACTTATTTACACAAACTTGAAGAAACCTTCAACACATCCACAATCCTTGATCACCATTGATCCCACATAATTCTCAGCTTCCCTCCTACATATCAACCCATCTCCCTCTTTGTGACCGAATTGACTCTGGAACGACCATTGACTTGGTTTAGGCCGGAGTCCTACAGATTGATCTCTCGAACTCAAAGCACTCCCGTGCAGTATCTGTTTGAGGTTAAGCAGTTTGCTCGGTTGAGGAGTCTCGTCCGCACGGTCGTCTCTTCACTTTCCTAAAAAACCAGCAAATCGTTTTTCCCCATCTACACCGAGACATCTCTTAGTCTTAAGTATCCATGCATACTTACAATTACCCTTTATAGAATTTACAGCTCATATGTTGTTTCCTTCCGCCCGTAGTGTGTTTCGTTGTATCTGCACTTGCAAATATAAGAGAAGGCAACAGTAATTTCATGTACATATTTGAGAATTTTTCAGGTATTTTCTCGCTTATAGTTTTCCAGGTCTATACCAAGCGGTTAATATAATTCTTTGGTTTTTTCTTGCAGGAGTTATGTTGCATTAGTGTGTTATTCTGCATTATGTTTATGGTTGCAATTTTTACTTCTTTCTGGAAAGTGACAGTCTGATTGTGTTGATATCAGGTTTGCTAGCAGATAATGTAAGCAGGGAATATAAGTCAAGATCAAGAGATAATATTAGACTTATGCCAACCTATATGTCTTTAAGCCCATCATCGTCAGTCGATTAATAGAGTGTAGGATTACATTCTGATCGCAGGTTATGAGCTTTAGGACATATGGGTCTCCATGAGTCTGCCATATGTTCATGAACTACTTCCTGGGATACTCACCTAAGCATGGGCAGTCTTCTAATAAATTTTGACTTATGTGGTTTAATAAGAGTAGATCTTAGTACCTTGGGATTGTCTTTGAGATAAAATCGGATTAGTAGATTGGGACTCATTCAGATTTATGTATGGTATGTTGTGGCGGCAATGTTTTTGTTTTTGTTTTTGTCTATTTTTGAATGTTAAGGGTATATGATTCACTCACTTGGGTTTTTATGTGTGTGTTTGTCTGTCAGGAGAGACGGGCTACCACCTGGATTCACAGCTTAGATCAGGCTAGACTTTCACGGAATGTATGTGTTGTTAATTTACACTCAGTTAAGTTTATATCAAACAATTATTATAATTTAATTGGTTTTGTCTTGCAACTGGATGCAAGGTGAGATTTATAGCTTTTCCAACGCTTGAGTTTCTATAGGTGAGATTTACAACTTCTCCACTGCATCTTTGCATCCGCAGTGGGTTTCATTGTATTGACATGTAAACCAGTTTGGTAAGAAAGAGGATGACTCAATATCGTGAATTGCTAAACTTAATGTCAGTCCATATATCTTCAACCCCATCTGCAGCAGATTAATGCAGGCAGAGTTGCAATTTGATGGCATTGTTGATTTACATTCGTTCACTTGGGTACAACTGAGATCGCGGAGAAAGTCAAGGATGACGAAGATAACTATATAAAGATTAGCTTTATCTAAGAGAATTCATAGATGGATCAGAACCACTGGGATTCAGTTGTTAATTTTTGTTGTCTTTGTTGGATTTCTAGGATATATTTATTTCAAAAAAATTTTTGGGACAATTGGTATTCTATTATTTCAAAAAGCCATGTGTTAAATTTTTGGGTGTAGATTTTTCAGACGTTTACGCCAAGGAGATATTCGCTAATGTATTGGGGTTATCATGAAAGATGCTGCAAGAAGGTTTTAGAAGTTGTCTCTGCTAATTTTGTTGACAGATAAAAAAAACTTGAAGATAACTATGTACAGGATATATCTGTTAACTAATGTCTTCGTTATCTCACAATTTGGATGAATAAATGTAGGGAGGATATATTTACACTTTTATTCTCACATTATCTCACAATTTGGATGAATAAAACCTAAAGTGCAGGGGATTTAAGGCTAACATTTTGGGCATAATGTCCTTCTTAGAGAGCTCCATATACCTACCAAAATGAGTGCACTCCGAAATACAAACCACATTATCTACCAATCATAATTTCAACGGTTGAAAGTTCGTTGGTTTTCAACGACTGATTTTTAACGCAGCAGATGGTAGTGTTTCACGTTTCGGAATGTGCTAACTTTTGGTAGATATATAAAGCTTTGTAAGGGGAACATTATTTAAATACCCCTCAAAATCCACCCCTTAAAATATACCCTAATTCAATTTTTAAAAATAACGCTACCTTCTGAAAAGTGGAAGCAACTAGCACAAGTTGCTTTCAAAAGTGGACGCAACTTCATACAAGTTGCTTCCAAAAAAATTATTTTTTACCCCTCGGGGGTATTTGTGCAAGGTCAACAAAAATGAAGGGTATTTATAACACTACCACCTTTGTAAGAGGAACATTCTCCCGAAACATTAGCTTCAAACACTTTATTGTTTAGATTTCACTCATAAAAATAGCGTAAAAAGTGTGAGATAGTGTGAAAATTGCCATGTGACTGGATCCGAAAATCCTAAAACCGACAATTTAATGGCTTTTCAAATTTGGGATAATTATGAGTTCATTTTTTACTAAATTTTATTAATATATTACCATCCTTCAGATTATTGGAATGTCATAAAGCTTGCCTTTTCAAGTACAAAGAATTTGAATAGGAATTTGTGGAACAATTTCCTTCCTTTAGGTGTTTGCGTAAATATTCAATAGTAGATGCGTCTAAGTTCCATGAGTTTCTTTCTAGATCTCTTACGATTTCCATTTTGTTGATTGAATTTGAAAGCCAGATAAATTATACAGATCTCCCATGAATTCTGTTTTGAAATTTGTACAACGTCGTAATATGGACCAACAAGTATTTACGACATCATTTTTTTTTGACACGGTTTACGACGTCATTTGAGTACTTCTTATTCTTTATTCCTAATGCCATGGAAACCTGTAAAAAAATTATGTGAGGGGTGGTTTTATTGTTGTTAAAGTGGACATCAGATTAAGCGTTATTGTTCTTTATACCAAGTAGAAGAAAAGAACGTCATTTAAATTTGACTGCACACAAAATATTCAATTGTGATTATCCTTTGGTAGTTTGTTTAAGCCGATTTTTTAATCATTATTATGTTTTTTTTTTTTTTGTAAATGAGATATTGCATAAAAGACTAGGACTCGGAAAGAGTCAAGGTTACAAAAGAAGTAGATCCATCTAATATGGATTTGGGGGATTCCCAATATTAGATTCATTTACTAAGAGTTGTTTGGTACTACAAACAGGAGGGAACATTCCCCATTCAAATTATTCAAAGCTCCAAAATTTTTCTATCGTTGTTATTTTATCATTAGATATCAAAGCTCTAGCACCCCCTCATGGTTTCGCCTAAAATTAATATAAAAAATTTAATCGAATTATTCAGCTCTAAGGTATGGTTATCTGTAATTGAATTTTCTGACTAAGCTTCGGTCTTAAATTTGTTTTTGGGCTAGAAATTATCATACCCTCTTTGTTTATAGATTTGTATAAATATAAATTTATATGAAAAGAGAATAAACCGAAACTGTGCTTGAATTATTACGCCCTTTCTGCATCTCATTTCTTATTTATTTGTCCATAGTTCAGTCATATAGTATTGTAAAAAAATGGCCACAATTGAAGCTTCGAGAAGTAGTATAGTGATAAAGTCGTTGGTGTTTCAAAGATTTGAGGTTGAAAGTCATCGGTATCGGAATAGGGATAATTCTAGAAAGATGGGAACGGTTGAACAGGTTCACAAAATTATTTGTTCCAATTTTTAATATTTTTCAAAAAAGGAAAAAATGAAATTAAATCAGAAACGGCGTCAAGGAAGCACCCTTAGAATATACAAAAAAAGATGAGCTAGCATAGAGTTTAGAGAGCTTACGAAATTACTACTCCATAAACGAACGTGCCCGATCAAATAAAAAATCATCAAGCTTGATGTTAAGTAACAACACTTTGTCGGTGCTAAATATCTAGATGCAAAAACTAACCTATCTCTTTTTTAAACACTAACAAAATATATGGCACATGGTCCATGTGCTTGCAGGAACCAAATATTCCTATGATAAAAGGAAAATATATAAATGTTTGTCAAAGATATATGCAGAGGGTACATTTTGGATGAAGACGGGTATCCAATTTATTATCAGCTTAACTGATGCTCATTGTAGGTAGATGCTGTAGTTGTATTAAATATACTTCCATCTGTACATTTTTTACTATAGTATAAAACTTGATTTGTTCAAATGTTATTCTAGGGTATTGATTTCATCTAATTTGGTTTTGTTACGTTGTGTGGATCGCAGCAAGGTATTAAGGTTGTCAACTGCACAAGTTTTGATTGTGATTTCTTGAAAACAGAAATCTACTCCAAGGGATCTTACAACCATGATTTTTCTTGCTTGAGCAGTTAAGTTTACTTGCAGTTTGGACATAAAGTAGCTTGATTAATTGTTGTAAAATGCATAGGTTTAACTTCAACGGTAGTTTCCATTTACTTTCTTGTATTACACAAACATCAAGCTTACCACAAATTTTGGTGTTGTGATTCTGGAAGTTTACCATTGGGGTTCTCTTATTATGACGTTGATTTTATGATTTTTTTGTTTTTTGGTTACTAAAGCAGGTCCAGCATGCTCAGGTTTTGTAAGTCATGATGGTGGAGAACAAATTGCACATATTAATGTTTGTGAACAAGATAAATATTAAGAGTGAAGGAAAAATGAATTTGGAACTATGTGATAATTCAGAGCCTCCATCTCAATATCCAAGCAAAGAAGACGCCGAAGTGGATGAAAGAGAGATGGGATGCTTGAGAATATCCAAAGCAAACAAAGGAAATGTTTCAGAAACAAAAGAAGGTACACAGTGCACTACATAATTATTTGAACCTAGGAAACCCGATTATCTTCCTAGAGAGCACTACATAAAAATAAATCATAACAACGTTAAAAAAAGAGAGGAAGAGAAACGAATCAACAAAGTTACGAGAGCTAAATAAGACAACCTCATGTCTTTTTCTTTTTAGATAAAATTTTGGAATATATAAGTCGATTATTTATATATCTTAAGGGAAAATTCCTTCATGGACCTACTTAAAATTACGAATCGCCATGCTAAATGAGTTGTGGCTCAACTAACATATTGCAAGAGAGAATCTCAACAATGTAAAGAAACAAATCCGTAAGAAGTTAAAGACTTGCCATATAAAAATACACGACTGAAAAATTCGTCCAAGAGGCAACCAAAAATAATGAACAAAAAAATTAAATATTTCTTTGTTGCATGAACCTGCAGAGACTTTGAGAGGTTTATATGACAGTAATGAAAACTTTCAAAATTATCTAAAAGCATATTTGAGAGTATAATGCATCAAATACATTGAACTGTTTTTGATGCAATTTGAATAAAAGAGCTTTATAATAAGAAGTCCAAGATGATTTTCAAGACATAGAGATTTTCAATATATATTTTAGTGTTATAACTAGATGCAACATAATTGTTCTCAGCTACATGTATATTCCTAATTATTCTCTCTATATTTAGAGTTCATGGAATTCTGAGTGAGATATTCATGTTTTTAAGGTAATTGAGAAAACTCTTTTAGTGAAACATGATGTTTGTGTTAAGTAGTATCGAGCGTACAATATTGTAAGATATATCGATCCTTTTCAGTGTAATGTCAAAGTCTCTCGATATTATAACCTCTTTACAAATACAAATGAAAGATATTATAATTTTTCAGCGGCCGATAAAATTACGATTATATTAACATCAGATGGGTCTCCAAGATCTAGCAGTCGATGATAATTTATAAGCTGAATGTATAAAAATAAATAATAATAAATATATAAAAAATGTATAAAATAGTTTAGCTCGGATTTCTGATTGCTTTCATGCGTACTTGCTTTGTTTTGTAATTTTGTTTTAACAAACAATGAAAATACAAAAATAACAAATAATGTTGGAAATCAAATTCTTGCTCTAACGATAGTTCGTCACCATCTTGGAGCAATTGATATTAAAAGTTTACATTGTGGAGAGCTACATTGGAATATATGATAAATGGAAGACTGATAAAAATTTATCCAACTGAGAATAAATTTTTTGGAAAATATTATTGCCACATGAAAGTAAATCTGCATCACGAGGATGGTGACCGTTCGACATTATTTCGAAAATATGTTCAAGAGTATGGTGCACCAAATGCATTTACCAGTTTTGGATATAAATTTAATAAAGTATTTTTAAAATACAAAGGTTAGTGGTGCTTTTCTAAACATGGGAAACTTAGACATAAAACTGGAGCGTTATTCATTATTGTAAGATAATTCAGAGTTCACAAATTGGAGATCATAATTATTACGAAATACGCTAGATTGAATCCCGAAAACAAGAGGACATAAAAGAGAGTGGAGGCATACACCTATAAGCTAATACATAAATTTATACAAAAACGACCAACCAAGTTAGAGAAGGCAAAAAAAATTGATACATAAACTGAATTCTAAAGAGCTTGGAGACATGCTCGGTCCTTTAATGCCAAGACAAGAAGAACTTCAGTTTGTGAGAATGCTTTGGAATAAGGATCAGTGTAGTGGAAGACAATATATCATGGTTAAGGAAGAAAAAAACAAAATTGTTGTTAATGTTGAATAAATGGCGTAAATGATAGAGGATCTCCATAACCGAAAACACCAATACTCAATTTCCATAAATAAATGTCAATATACCAATATGAAGGGTTGAGCCGGGGCCTTACCTAGTATATATATATATATATAACTAGGAAAATATTACAGTCATCATAACAGATAAAATATTGTGTTAAACACTCACACAAAGACATACCAACACAGCATACGATGAATAAAATATACTCCCTCTGTACCACTTATATAGGCGGAAAGTGTAAAATCTCTTAAATTAAGATTTTTTTTTTTGTTTCATAAATATCCAATCTCTTTCCTGTAGTATCTTAATTGTGGTGATACCAATGTATATTAAATAAGGGTAATATGTGGAAAAACTCATCTTGAAATTGGAAATCCGCCTATCTAATGGGACAACCAAAATTTAAAACTTCGCCTATATATGTGGTACGGAGGGAGTATATACTCTAAAATAAAGAGAATAGTACCACTATTATAATAGTAATAATCTTGAATAAAGGAAAGAACAGACAAAAAATGAAGACATACGTTACAAACAATTATAAAGAGAATAGTACCATACGCTACATAGCTCAAAAAATAAAATCAATTATTTCATTATTTATTTCCAAAAGCATTAAAGTCATTTAATGCATACAAAGGAAAAAGAAAAGAAAACAAAGAGACATGCAGTAAGATTTGTACACATCACATATGAAAGAAGACATTGTGTCATAATCAATCAAGGAATAGAATATAATAAAACATTTGCAATCACAATCGGACAAAAGTATTTGCAATCACAATCACGCATTAGTATATAATTTTTGACACATAAATTATAAATAATAATAAAATGAAAAAAGATGTTATCATTGATTCAAAGAAAATTTGTTGGCAAGTACATGGATGGGTCACAATCAACTAGGGTAGTACACCAAAATACATAGATCTGACAGAATAGCATATGAACACATCAAACAAAGCATGGTTATGAATTACAAACAATTGTATGCGCACATCAAACAAAGCATGGTATTGTTAGATATGGAATATAAAGACAAAACGTAGACAAACATTTTGACACATCAACCATAGATACATGGATGGACACAGGAAACCAGACTAGGAAAGTTTTAGCAGATTTCATTCACATCTACAAACAGTAAAATATAAACTTAAATAGTTTATTATTATCTTCTTTTTATTTATTTAAATCAAAGCATATAGAAAACCATTCCTATATTATTTTATTAATCTAACAACTAATCACTGCAACTAACAATCATGTCACTTCAAAGATCCAAAAAAAATATAGGTCAATATAATACATATATTTATATATTAATTTATTTAGTATTCATGGATCAAAAATCTACTCAATCAATTATGGCAGACAAAGCACACAGATGGACATCAAAGATCTGACAGTAGTATTAGACCCATATAATCAATGACAAAACAAGACAGTAGATCATAGTATTATAATATTATATAATAAACACCAAATCCCTAGCAGACAAAATAGCATATACATAACAAATATTATAATATTAATAGTACTTCACAATAGTTCAGCAGATTATATTAATCGTACGTCGCAATCTGTCATAAATATATGAGAAAAGTAGATCTATTTAGACATACCTTTAAGGACGTATCTGATTAAAATCAAAGAAGGAAAAATTGAAGTGCAGCACCGGTTCCAGAGATCGTACTTTGAAAAATGATAACCCAAAAAAAAAAAATCTCAGTGGAGAAAGAGATTGTGGCTGATAACGTATTGGAGTAAGAATAAGAATAGGAAAAGATAGAAAAGAGAGAGAAGAGTTTATTCATTAACCAGAGAGGGGAACCCATTACATAGGTATAGTATTCTATTTATACAAGAGTAAAGGGAAAACCCTAGTATACTAATGGACCGCACATCCATGGGACATAAACCCTATAACATAATGTGCATTTACTAATTGGAGATTTTCTATTGAGAGATTTCAGAAATATTGGACCAACATTTATTGGAATTATGAAAACCAAATTTGGGTATTCATTGCATATCTTGAGAATGTTTTCGGTTTTGGAAATTCCTTGGTGTCCAAACATCCTTGGTCTATAAATACTTAAGTTTTCATTTCTAGCAAACTATCCTAAGAGCCAGGTAAACTTCATTTCTTGTTGTTTCTGGTAGAGTCGTCTAATCGAAGAGGAAAGTATCCTAATTAGGTGAAATCTCTTACGACCGCTCGTTTAAAGACTTCTGTGGGATCAAGAAGTTCTACGAGTACCATTGGTGGGAAACTAGATAATTGCAGTGTTATTAGTTTTCGATTTGATTGACTAACGGTTTTTGAAACTTTGATTGCACCTTAGTTTGTTTATGCTTGAGAATTTTCTCTTCTGATATATAAGATTGGCTCAGACTAGATCAAAGTATCGACGGGATCTTTAGAACTATTTTTAGATATAAAGTGATAATCCATTGTTAACAGACTCCGTTGTGTGTTTGATTGATCACAAGAGATTCAAGTGGTGTTGTGCAGGTATTTGAAGACAATAGAAGATTTGAAGACGAAGAAGAATTCTTATTAGTTTTCGTATCTTGTGGATTTAGTGCACAAACCTTGATCGGCTGGGATCCAACTAGAATCGATTTATATTTGATAGATCTGATTGATTAGTTACGTGAGATCGGCATTCTCTATATTTCTCTTTGAGATCTATATTGATTGAGTGCGAATCCATACTTCACTATTTCATTAGTTATAGTTAGATTGATCTAACCAGACAAAGGAGTTTAATAGATTAAACGGAAGAGCCTTTGTCAACAACTCATTGATTAGAGTTGTTACCAAACAGATTCTTCCTTTGCTGTTTGGAATACGATCCAAAGGACTTGTTATTTACGTGCGTGACTCTAGAAGTCGAAGGCGCAGGGATACTGAGGGAACTAAGTAGCTAGGGGTAGTCTGCTTGGTTTCAACTATACGAAGTTGGTATTAGATTTTGTATAGCGGCTTAATTCTGAGAGTATTCAAAACTGGACTAGGTCCCAAGGTTTTTCTGCATTCGCGGTTTCCTCGTTAACAAAATCTTCCCGTGTCTTTTACTTTGATTTCCGCATTATAATTGTTATTATAATTAAGTAAAATACACAAGTACGCGTTAACTCCATAATACTTGATAGTGATCCTATAGAGTTTGGTTATTACCGAACCTATTATCAAGTAACACACTTTGTTGTTGTATTTTCTCGATCTTGTATCCATAGTCAATCACACAAGTTATCTTGTTGTTGTATTGTATCGATCTCGTATCCATAGACAATCATACAAAGTGTGAACTGAATTGTCATATTGTCTCGACTCTGTCCGTAGACGATCACATTTGGTAGAGGACTTATAGGTTAAAACAAAAATATTGTGGTGTATTTGGGTACCCTCGTTTGTTCAATTGGTATCAGTGCCAGGGTAACACGAAAAGATCTAACAATTTTCGTTTGGTGCGATCCAACCTATAAGAAATAAATTCGAGTTCTCAAGAATTGATTTCGGTTAACGTACCTCCAAGATTTGACGGAACAAACTATCTGTGGTGGAAATCTGCTATGAGATCTTTTCTTGAATCACGCGATTTTAATACTTGGCTATTAGTCGTTGATGGTTATAATCGCCCGAAAATTGAAGATTCGGAAATTGAGTTTAAACGCTTAGTAGATCATACAGGGGAAGAAAAAACATTTGCAAAACAGAATTCAGATGGTTTGAGTGCTATTATATATGCTGTAAGTCCACATGTCAAACTTCAAAGGAAGCTTGGGATTATCTTCTGGTCATTTTCGAAGGTAACACGATAGAAAAATAAGCTAGACTTCAAACTCTAACTTATGACTGGGAAAACCTTTGAATGGATGACAACGATACTTTTGAAGAGTTTCATATTAAACTCTCTGAGATAGTTAATGCTTATTTCTCTCTTGGAAAGACTATTTCTGAAAAAGATATAGTGTGCAAAATTCTCAGATCATTGCCATCTAGATACGAATCTAAGAAGCATGCAATCATAGAGGCAAATGATCTTTCAACTCTCTCTCGAAGCACACTTGTTGGGAAGTTAAAGATATTTGATCATGAATCACAATCTATTCAAGCTAAAGGAATCGCTTTTAAAGCTTTTTTTTTTTTTCCAAAAGTTCATGCAGAGAAAAATATATTGTTAGATGATTCTGATGAATTGATTGTAAAAGATTCCAATGATGATGTAGAACAAACATTATCACTGATTACAAGAAAGTTTCAGGATCTCTTAAATAAAAGGAATAAGAGATTTGTAAAAGATGTTCACAGTCCTTCTCGCCCTCATGATTGAGTTCCAGTCAAGAACAAAAAGAATCAAGAAGAAGATGATGAATATCAGCCTCAGTGCTTCAAGTGTAAAGGTTTTGGTCGTTTGGCTAAAGACTGTCCTAATCTAAGGAAATACACTGGAAGTAAGGCATAAGTTGTAACTCCAGATGAGACCTCAGATTCATATAACTCCGAGGAAGAGGAAACAGCTAATATTGCAGTAGTTGTTAGTTTAATTCCCTCATGTTCCATTAGTGATTTAACCATTTTAAAAATGGGCATGTCTTCCGATGTTGAAAAATCATCTAATAGTGCAAGGAAAAATAAGACAAAGTGCAAAATTGTCTCAAAAACAAGGATTGCTAAGAAGTGCATATGCAATTCCAACCAATCTCCGGAAACTTCGTTAATTCGAGGTAACAAGAGAATCTATTTGAAACATACTTCACTAGATCAATAACATCTTGCTTGTTCTAAATCCCATGATGAGAGAAAATATCATACTAATGCCACCTAATCCGTATTAGATTGCATCCTCACATTGTATGCCGATTATGTATGTGAGGAAGCAAAAATCAAGGCACTTATGTGTAGATTATGAGATTATAATCTAGTAATTGAAAATATATTTTAAGATATTCGTATTTATAGGAATATTATATTTTCGCTAGTATGAAAAATATAAAGGATCTCTCTCATTCTCTGGTCATTTAATGTGGTTTTAAAGTTGTAGTGAAAGTGGTGAGTAAAGTTCGTTCAACTCGGGCTTGTGAAGGATTTTTTAGAATTAAATAAAATTGTTTCAATAATAATAAGAAGGTACCAAGACTCTGGATTCCACCATTGACCAATTATTTGATAAATTCTAATCAATATTCATGCAATATTTTTCTTTAAAGTGATTCTAATATTTGCCTCTAATTTGGTTCTTGAAGTAATAATTGTAAGCACGAAGTATGAAACATCAAAAGTATTAAAACCAAGCATATCCCATCAAAACACTTCACAACTACTCAATAAAAACCAATTTTTCTTTTAAGTTCTATGCAAAAAATCATGTAAAATAATTGCAATAAATAATAAAAATAGAATTATACCACTTTTCATGGAACAATGGCTTCCTCCGTCGCCTCGGCTAAGGGGTTTAGCTCCTCATATTAATCGTGTTCTCAAAATACATGTTTATGGCTCAAAAACTGATTACAAGGGAGAAAAGGGAATACTGTAGTCGCTGAAAGTCTAATACAGCGGACGGAATCGTTGCTGAAGAGCTTTGGTGACTGCTGGATGATGCGACCGTAATTCGTTGTCACTGAAAATAAGTCTGCCTCTGCAACTTTCTTTTTCCGCTGTTCTGTGTTCTTCGTCTTCTCCGGTTCAGTTTTGCACCAGCAGAACGTGATTTCTTCCAATGGTTTTTCTAGCTTCTCTAAGGCTCTAAACTTACCCTAACTTCTTCCTCTCCTTCCTAGGACCCTAACCAACCCTTTTATACATAGTAGAGCAAAGAAAATTCGAGAATAAACTTAGTTTTTTCCTCCACAGCAAGTTTCGATATTTCCTTTTTTTTTTCTGTTTCACGTGCATTCGATCAATAAAAGCTCTCCAAACTCCTCCCTTGATAGAAACAAGTCTTTAAGAAGAGTTTCCTTCCACTTCTACACGTAAGTTTCCAAGAATAAACCAAGAAACTTGCCCAAAATAAACCATGATATTTTTGGAAAGTTTTCGCTTCCAATTCGAGTTCTAGCCACTTTGGATCCATTCCAACACACTTACCTTGCCTGTTAGGTCCATAGGAACAAACCCAATCAAATTCAGCCCTTTAATCTCCCTAAAAATCGATCAAAAATCCATCCAAAAAATCGCCTGTGTGTGAAGAGAATTCCCGCCATTTTCTGTTTTTTTGAAAACGTAAAGAAATGTGTCCTCCCCCTATCCAGTCTCGGTCTGTGCTTAGCAGCTGCCTGAAAATGGGTTACCCCTTATCCAAAGTGAGAGTCCGAATAGCAAATGTCCTCCCAGGAGCCTTTAACAACTTTTCGAGCCAATTTTCCCGCAAGAGCCCATTTTTCCAAAAACACCTACAAGGGGGTAAAATACCAAAATTAGTACATAAATGGGTACTAACACTATACATAAAAGAGATGAAAATAGA
This sequence comes from Papaver atlanticum, assembly GCA_023531105.1. Taxonomy (NCBI): domain Eukaryota; kingdom Viridiplantae; phylum Streptophyta; class Magnoliopsida; order Ranunculales; family Papaveraceae; genus Papaver; species Papaver atlanticum. Next base: position 9,274,633 of record JAJJMB010003633.1, read on the forward strand.
CACATAAATGCGTCTATCATCATTCCTTGTCCGAACTATGAGTCAGGATCCGATGTATTCTCTTGCAAAGGTGCTTGATCTAAAAGAGTTCTTTAAGAATAAGTCTGCACCATCTCTTGATGCTAAGAAACCTAAGAGAAATATCAAAAAGAGATATTAGCTTAGCAAGAAGGAAAGAGAGAAAATACTGAAGAAAGATCAGTGTATTGAAATATTGACACAATTTTGTGTTCAATCGAAGACATAATTACATGTGCTTGCAGAGTCCTTCACGAAAACTTCACAACTGCAAAAAATTATGGTCAAGCAACATGGTTATCTTCTTGAATAAATTCACAAGCTCATGACTGAAAGTAATAACCTTCCTTCCTCCAGCACTGATATGAAGGATTAAGTTGCTCATGGAATAAAAATAAGATTAGTTTCTTATTTAGAGAAAATAGACATCAATGTATTGATTTATTTCGATATTTTTGTATAAGGTCTATTTTGAATAAAACTATCAATTATTATTATGAATAAAATTATTACTTTATAATTTTTGCTTCATGTGATAGTTTCCGATTACATAACCTGTGAATGAATGTTTATATTTTTGCTATGTGATTTCGGTTTATGAGATGTCTGATTTCGGTTTTTAGTAACCTTAATATTCGATCTCATATGGTGTAGCCCTTATGATTTATATGGATTTTTGATTTAGTGGAATAATTTCAAGCCCATGTTGGTAGGATTTATCAAAGGATCATAAGGTGTTCTTGAAAAAGCGTGGGTCTAACAACCACACCCAGTATTTCGGTAGGCAACTTGTATGGACTAACTCCAATATAATTCCAAGAGAATCAACTAGACAGTCATATTCAATCAAGGAAATATATCCAAGAGTTATATCTCTGTTTCTCAATGTAATCAACAAATCAAATAGATAGAATCCGTGAGCCTGATTATTATGAGAAACAACTTGAACGGTACCAAAGACCAATGTTCAAGTGTCAATCAATTTAAATCAACAACCAAAGGTTGGATTTACCAATTGATTACTAAGCACAACCTGTGATATTTCAATTATATAGAAAATATAATGTGGAAAAGAAATAACACATACACCAGAAGTTTTGTTAATGAGGAAACCGCAAATGCAGAAAAATCCCGGGACCTAATCCAGATTTGAACACCACACTGTATTAAGCCGCTACAAACACTAGCCTACTACAAGTTAACTTCGGACTGGAATGTAGTTGAGCCCTAACCAAGTCTCACACCGATTAAGGTACAGTCGCATTCCTTACGTCTCTGAATCCCAGCAGGACTCTACGCACTTGATTCTCTTAGCTGATCTCACCCACAACTAAGAGTTGTTACGACCCAAAGTCGGAGACTATATAAGCAAATCTGTCTCCCACAAAAAAGTCTATTCTGATAGATAAATCTGTCTCCCACAAAAATACCTATGATTTTTTGTTCCGTCTTTTGATAAATCAAGGTGAACAGGAACCAATTGATAATATGTTCTTATATTCCCAAAGAACATACTACAAATATCAATCACCTCACAATAACTTAATTATATGGTAATAGAACAAGTTATTGTGGAATCACAAAGAATGAGACGAAGAGCTTTGTGATTAATTTATATCTTACCTATCAGAGATAAATCTCGAGCAAATCTTAGAGAAGATAGTACTTAATACGATAGAACAAGTAAGATCAGAACACGCAACTACAGAGAAAATAGTTGGGTCTGGCTTCAGAATCCCAATGAAGTCTTTAAGTCGTTACCCTATAATGGTTTTAGGAAAAACCTAGGTTAAAGGAGAATCGACTCTAGTCGCAACTAGTATCACACAGGAGGTGTGGGGATTAGGTTTTCCAGTTGCTAGAGTTCTCCCTTATATAGTCTTCAAATCAGGGTTTGATAGCTTTGAAACAAAGCAATTAATATTCACTGTTAGATGAAATTCTGATTTAAGATTCAAGCTAAGTTTGCTTAAAACCAAAGCAATATCTCTCCACCGTTATATGGTCTTAGCTTATTACACACAAATAAAATATACCTTCATTTAGATATGGGTAACCGTACCTAAACGTGTATATTGAGTTAGCTCAATAACAATTAACCGAAGTAATCCATATGAACACTTTTGTATTAACCACATTCATTTGACACTCCTAGATCAAATGATAATCAAATGAATCTAATTGTGTTACTCATAGAGTTGTTCAATCGGATTGATTAAAAAGAATCAGTTCATGAACATTTTAGCCACGGTTTGCAAAGATTGCATTCCTTAATTTATAAATGTATTTTTTCATGAGTATGAAATCATACTTATCTGATTTTAGAACATAAAACCAACTCAGTTTGCAAACAGGTACACAAACTAGAGTTCCAGACTTTGGTCATGTCCGACAGTTCGCAAACGGGCATGCATACTGTTGTGCCGGACCTAACTCAGGTGAAACCGTTCGCATACGGGTATGCATACTTGGTTCCCGGACTTTCACAGTTAAAACCGTTCACGTAATGGTACGCAAACTTTGTTCCCGGACCTGAATCATATTACAACAGTTTGCATACTGGTATGCATATTGTGCTATATCCAGACAATGGTTTAATAGTTCCAAACTCCCATTTCAATCATTGAAACATCCTTAGAAGATGACAATAACTGTCTCACACAAACTATTAGCTTATAAGAAATTTTCAAGTGATCGAATGATCAATACGAAACATTCCGAGTCTACATCAAATGACTGTCTCACACAAATAATGTAAGATGTTGCAAGGCGATTTTCACATGATCATCTTTTGACTCATTATTTAGTTTCCAACAAATAAATTGTTTCCAACTAAACTCGTCAAGAATAATGATGAACGTAGTTAAATCAAAAATCTTTCCAACACATATTTCGAGAAAGATATAAGCGAGTTAAACTCAGCTCGATATCAAATGTGTATTATCTAAAAGTTTATATAGCTATACGACTTAGTCTCAATAGGAGATAGAGTAGAATAGATTTCTGAGTGATAGATAAGTTTTAGCCTCCACATACCTTTTGTTGATGAAGTTCCTCCAAGCTCTCCTCAGTAGATCTTCGTCTTCAATCGATGAACGCCGTGAAGTCTAAAGATCAACTACACATTCTATCTTAATCCGAGACATAGCTATAAGTAGACTAGAAATCAAGACTTATAGTTTTGATCACCTAAACTTGACAAACAAGCTTGAGATAGCAACGCTTGCGAGTTCGACCGAGCAGTGCTCTAACAATCTCCCTCCCTTTGTTAATTTTAGTGACAAAACTATCAATACATATGGATTACAAAATAAATAAACTTTGTAGCTTCTCATCCAACATGCTTGATTTCCTTTGTTCTTCAACATTCCTTGAATTCTTCGTTACTCCAAGCACTCCAGTGGTTATGAACGTGTTCAACTCAGCATCATTGTTGTTGAAGATCAGTAGCCATAACAATAAGAAAACAGATATTCTCAATTACTGTTATACAGTGTCATAGTATTATTACACAGCATCAAAGTTCAATTGTATCACAACTTTGACAATAGTACTATGGTGATATGTATCACCCCCCCTTAGTCAATACTTCATCTCACAATGAAAACCACTCCCACTTACATAATGATCCGTAAACCATATGGATGTAGTGTAAACTACAAAATAATTCTCCCCCTTTTTTTCAATATAAATTGGCAAAGGTACGAAAAGTAACGGGATCATAATGAAATTCTCAAAGAGATTATTCATGACTAAAAGAGAACATATCAACTTTGTTTCGATGATTGCACATAGTCAAAACTTAGTGTATTCATCAAGGAGTTTATAAAGATACAAGATAACTCCTACAATATTCCACAGTCGCACTCCCCACAAAGATTTGGCAAATAAGCACAGGTTCAATTAAGAACTCTCCCCCATAAAATGTCATACCCGAAAGAACAACAAGAGCGACCTTACTTTTATGAGAAAAGAATGATTTCTTTGGACATTAAAAAATCACATGAAACATGAATTTGTATCCAGTAAACTCGAATAAATTAATCACAAGAGAACTTTAATGATTAATTTAACCGGAAATGCTCAACATAAGAAAACTTACGGAGCCATACCGTACTTTCACATAGAAGTGGATCGGGGAAAGATCAATACTGCGGAATATACAAAAGTTCATTCTATCCTTTATCAATATTTTCATAAAGACATAATAGACTTAACTTTTGTCATATGAGATAATCATAGTTCACGGTCGTAAACACACATATCCCATAAAAATTTTGCAATATAAAAAACCATAAAGATTAATACTGCAAAATCATCTTCCAAATAGCTTAAAATTTAAATAAATAAAATCTAAAACATTGCAAGATGAAAATCGTTGGCAATAGCTATGTGTAATCACAATATTTGCTATTCCAAACCCTAGTTATCCTTCTTAAAACACAAGAATAAATTCTCATAAGAAGTTTCCTAGAAATTAAGATTCTTTAAAAATTCTTTATCGTCCCTGAACTCCTTGTCGTCAACAGACATTGGAACATAAGGTTCATGAAGAAAGGAGTCAATTCCAACAAACCTTCTTGACTGATGCCGAACCAGGGCCTTCTGAATTTCAAGAGTTCTTAAAACAATAGCCTTTATTTTCTTAATCTCCTTCCTTGTTTCCTTCAACTCTTCAAGAACACTAGAAAACTTCTGAGGATTTAAGGGGATAGCCCTTAGTTTCTTCATATTCTTCCCCTTTCTCTTCAAAGTTGCAGAGGAAAGAGATTTATCTTTTTCCTTCATGATTGATGGCTTGACAATCATATTAACATCTTTTCCATCAGAAGATATGATACTTGGAGTCTCCATTCAATATGGAATTGTGAGAGAAATACACAACCCAAGCTCTACAAGCAATCTTTTGATAAAAAGAGTTTTTAGGGAAGGAAAAAGGAATGTAGGGTTACAGAACCTTTATACAAAGTAATAAGGATTCACGTACACACAACTCTCAACCCTAAAAAAAGGTAGAATTGTCGATTTTAACCCTCTTTCAATGATCAAACAAGGAAAACCTTTTCAATACCAATTTTAAGATATGTAAAGATCAACAGAATTCCAGAAAACAAAAAGAAAAAATAAACAAAAAATTTCTTTTCCTAAAGCCTTATTTGTGCTCAACTCTTGTCTCTTTGACCAGGCACATGAGACAAGATGCACCTTCAACACAATTAAGCTGTGTTGGGGTGAACAATAATCTGTCCACCATACAATTCTTGTACGGAATTCTTAATACCCTTTTTCGTAGATTGTTTAGACCTTGTTCTTTTCTGTAGAGGTCTATCTTTTTATTTAGAAATTAACTTCTTCGGAGAAGAGTTGAGTTTACATACCTCAGATGAATTCATCTTCTGAATAAGTTTGAGCTTGTCTGCTAATCGATTTGCTCTCCGTTGAAGTTTGTTGACATATCTTATTTTATGTTTGTACTTGAAACACTTAGAGAGTTCATGACCCTTAAAAGTATAATAAGAACATGTCAATGTGGAGGACGGTTCAGACACCATAGTTGAGCATGATGCTAAACAAATTGAGGTACCTGAAACATGTGAGATAGAATTTTCAGTAGACAGTGAAAAATCCATTTTATCCCCCAACGTGGTTGAAGAAGTTTCTTCAGGAAGAATATCAAGATTGATGTACGTATAGCTAAAATTATCAAAATCAATATTTTCACCAAGGTGTGCAACACTTGATTTTTCATCTTCATTTGAATCATAGTGATCAGACAGAAGTTAGCTTTGTAGTTGGCTAGTGTCTGTAGCGGCTTAATACAGTGTGGTGTTCAAATCTGGACTAGGTCCTGGGGTTTTTCTGCATTTGCGGTTTCCTCGTTAACAAAACTTCTGGTGTCTGTGTTATTTCTTTTCCGCATTATATTTTGTTATATAATTGAAATATCACAGGTTGTGCGTTGAATCGATCAATTGGTAAATCCAAACTTTGGTTGTTGATTGAAATTGATTGATCCTTGAACATTGGTCTTTGGTACCGTTCAAGTTATTTCTCTTGTATTCAATCAGGCTCGCAAATTCCTATTTGTTGATTCTCTTGAAAGTATATTGGAGTTAGTCCATACAGATTGCTAAGAGAAATATTGGGTGAGGTTGTTGTACCCTCGCTTTTTCGATTGGTATCAGAGAGGGCAAACACGTTTAAGACCTCATAAGTCTATGTTTGTAGCAATCTCATTATTATGGACGAGTCTATCTCTAATAACGTACTAGTTCAGAAATTACCAGATAATTCTGAAAGCTTGGATTCACCTGAGAGAACTGTCACATCTAAGTCAATATCTAAACATTCTCTTGATGTAAAAATTATTGATTGGGAAACACTCCTAGAAGAACAATTGGATGAACTTTCTAATGAAGGTGATTCAGATATTGATAGAGATGTTGATGAGGAAGTCTCAGAGTATGTTAAGTTTTTGGATTCGTTGAAAATGAAGAAGATTACAACTTCTCATGTCACACCTCTTCTGACTCCTCTCTGTCGAGAAAACAAGAAATTGAAAAGGATTTACCGAGGTCTTTATGGTCGTAATCGCTCTTGCGAATCGGTCCTCAAAGATACCGAGGAAAACCTGAGTAGAAAGTCACTTGAATGTGATCTTGTTTATCAAAAATACTTCTTTTTGGAAGAGAAACTTGCAGAAATTGAAGGGAGAATTAACTCTCAGCAAGCAAGTTTTGATGACAGAGAAAGCAATTTTCTCGCTCGATAAAAACGCCTTGAGGCTGATTTAGCTGCTGCTCTTGATAAAATCAAGATATTGGAAGATGAATTGAAAAAGTTCAATACTAGTTCAAGCAAATTAACCACTATGATAGGAGCAAGTAAAAATCATCGTGATACACGAGGATCGGGCTATAAGGGAATAGATGCTCCAAGTATTAGCAAAGAGGTAAAATTTGTCAAGGCTAGTGATTCTTCTCAACAAAAGGTTTCCACTGATGGCAAAAGTGAAATACCTTCACCGGCAGTTAAGGTTCAAAAGAGAAAAGTATATCAACCTCCAAAATCAGCACACACGGATCGAGGTTGTAACTGTCCAACCTTTAGGAAAAGGAATCAGTGTTGTGATAAACCTATATTTGCCTATAAACGTAATACGAATCCTTTTCACAATTGTAATGGTTATCAAAAGCATAACTTCGTAAAGACGAATACAAGATCCGATGCTCCCAATTGGAGAAAGACTAACTTGCAAAAGAATAGTCAATCCAATTATCTTCCGAGAATTCTAGAAGAGAGTAATGGGAAGAAGGTTCCGGTTGTACCTAAACGCACTCAGAAGTGGATACCAAAGAAAGTCAATAGTGTTTTGAGTGTGAAAAGGAATGATCTCCCAGAAAATTCCATGACTATGGAGAAGGCAGTATCCATGATGTTGGAACTTAAAAAGTTCTGGATGTGAAAGGTTCTAAAAGCGATCTCTTTCATGATAATCCAAAAGTCACTTGTGGTGAGCAAGATATTGTTCACCTCAACACAACTTGATTGTGTTGTAAGTGCATCCTCACCAAGGAATGCCTAGCTATGTATACGGTGAGGGAAGCACGAGAATTGGGGCACACAGATTATGTTCGGCAAGGCTGTAGAATTCGATTGGATTCTTCTAAAAAGGTATGTCTATAAACTTGATCAAGTTTTGTGTTTTTATTTATTTGCTTAAAGTATTTATAATAATCCATGTACCTTGCTTATCGTTCATTTCTACCTAACTTGATCTGTGTTTAAGGTTCTTAAATGTTTAGGTATGAAAATAGTAGTTCGGGATGTTTGGACTTCATGGTACACATACCAGGTATGCATACCATCATTTAAAATCAAAATCCAGGGATTTTAGTATGCATACTCTTTTGCATACTGCTCCAGGTCATGAAAATTCGTTTGCAAACCGGTATGCATACTTGCTCATAGACGTCGATATTCTGTAAACTTGTGTTGGCCGTAACTTCTTCGTCCCAACTCGGAATGACCTCTTTTTTTTTTTGCATTCTCTTCCTCTTTGAATTCTTTTCAAAATGGAGATGAGCATTCTTGAATTTGGATGAGTTAAGATTGGTCTTTGTCCCGTCTTTTTTTTTTGAGTGTTTTGCTCCGTTTCGTCGCACTTGTTCCACTTCTCTTGGACTTGGGCACTTGGATTCTTGGAGTAATTCTCTTCTAAGCTCATTTGTAGCTTTTACAAGAATGATGTTGGTGAATCACAAAGAAGGAAGTTCAAGAATGGGCAGTAGTACGCATTACTATGGGATTCTTGAATGTTCACAATCATCTTATGTGAACTATGGTGCATGGTCGTTAATGGATTTGTATGTTCTTCTTTGTTAAGAAAATCTTTTTATACGCCCTTGGTAGCTATTATTGGTGTAAATACGTGCGAAAAAGATTGATTCAACCTTCAAAGGTCTAATGATTTTTGCAGTATTAATCTTTATGGTTTTATATATTGTAAATTATTATGGGATATGTTGTTTACGTCCGTGAACCTTGACTGTCCCATATTTTTTCAAAAGTTAACTCTATTATATGTCGATATGAAAGTATTGATAAAATATAGAATGAACTTTTGATTACAAAAGTCATTATGCAAATATTGATGGAAGAAAGGATGAACTTTTGTTTTCAAAAATTAAGTCTGTTATATGTCATTGTGCAAATAGTGATGAAAAATAGAATGAATCTTTGATTATTCCGCAGTATTGGTCCTTCCCTGATCCACATCTTTGTGTATATACTGTGTTGCTCCATAAGTTCTCTTATGCTGAGCATGGCCAATTGAATTGATCATTTTCCTTGTGGTTAATTCAATTGTGTTTTTGGATACAAATTCATGTTTTCATGTGATTTGTTAATGTCTAAAGAAATCCTTCTTTTCTCGTGAAAGTAAGGTCGCTCTTGTTGTTCTTTCAGGAATAACATTTTATGAGGGAGAGTTCTTAATTGAACTTGTGCTTAATTGCCAAATCTTTGTGGGGAGTGCGGCTGTGGAATATTATAGGAGTTATCTTGTATCTTTATAAACTCCTTGATGAATGCATTTAGTTTCGGCTATATGATTGCATCTAAAAAAGTTGATATGTGCTTTTATTTTGGTCATGAAGTATCTCTATGGAAATTTCATTAGGATCACACTAATTTTCGTACCTTTGCCAATTTTATTGACAAAAAAGGGGAGAATTAATGTGTAGTTCACACTACAAATACATATGGTTTTCGGATCATTATGTAAGGGGGAGTGGTTTTCATGTGAGATGGAGTATTGACTAAGGGGGAGTTATACATATCACCATAGTATTGTTGTCGAAGTTGTGATACAATTGAACTTTGATGTTATGTAATAATATTATGACACTGTATAACAATGATTGAGAGCTACTGTTTTCTCATTGTTATAGCTATGGATTTTCAACAACGATGATGCTGAGTTGAACACCTTTAGAATCACTGGAGTACTTGGAAGTGACAAAGATTTCGAGTAATGTTGAAGAACCAAGGAGATCAAGCATTTGGATAAGAAGCTACAAAGTGTATTTATTTGTATTCCATATGTATTGATAGTTTTGTCACTAAAATTGAAAAAGGGGGGGATTGTTAGAGCACTGCTCGGTCGAACTCGCAAGCATTGCTATCTCAAGCTTGTTTGTAAAGTTTAGTTTCCAAAACTATAAGTCTTGATTTCTAGTCTACTTATAGCTAAGTCTCAGATTAGGATAGTAAGTGTAGTTAAGCCTTAGACTCCACGGCGTTCATCGAATGAAGACGAAGAACTACTCAATGGAACTTGTGGAACTTCATCAACAAAAGGTATGTGGAGATTTGAACTTATCCATCACTCAAAAGTCTATCTATTCTATCTCCTATTTGAGACAAAAGTCGTATTGCTATATAGACTTCAATTATACACATTTGCTATTTCAAGCCGAGTGTATATCGCTTATCTATTTCTATAAATATGTGTTGGTAAGCTTTCGCTTTAGCCAAGTTCATCTTTACTCATGACGAAGCATTCAATATTCACAGTTAGATAAAAACCTGATTAGACTCAAGCTAATATCTTTCAACCGTTAGATCAAACTTAGCTTGTTACACACAAATGAAAAGTGACTTCATTTAGATATGGGTTATCTTAAACTCTCATTCCAATCATTGAAACATTCTTAGAAGACAACAATAGCTGTCTCACACAAACTATTAGCTTCAAAGCAATTTTCAAGTGATAAATTGATCAATACAAAACATTCCGAGTCTACAACAAATGACTATCTCACACAAATCATATAAGATGTTACCAGGCGATTTTCACATGATCATCTTTTGACTTTCGTCAAGAATATAAGATAAACTTGGTTAAAGCGAAAGCTTACCAACACATATTTCGAGAAATATGTAAGCGAGTTAAACTCAGCTCGAAATATCAAATGTGTATAATCGAAGTCTACATAGCTATATGACTTTTGTCTCAAATAGGAGATAGAGTAGAAATAGACTTTTGAGTGATAGATGAGTTCAAGTCTCCACATACCTTTTGTTGATGAAGTTCCACAAGCTCCCCTTAGTAGTTTTTCGTCTTCAATCGATGAACGCCGTGAAGTCTAAAGCTCAACTACATATGTCATCCTAATCCGAGACTTAGCTATAAGTAGATTAGAAACCAAGACTTATAGTTTTGACAACTAAACTTGACAAACAAGTTTGAGATAGCAACGCTTGCGAGTTCGACCGAGAAGTGCTCTAACAATCTCCCCCTTTGTCAATTTTAGTGACAAAACTATCAATACATAAGGATACAAAATAAATAAACTTTGTAGCTTCTCATCCAAATGCTTGATTTCCTTGGCTCTTCAACATTACTGATGTGATTTTGAAGTTGTAGTAAAAATTATTCGAACTCTAAGACTTGTGAAGATTCGAGTTTTTAAATTTAATAAAAATTATATACAAAAATATTAACAAAGTGGGCGAGAGGTACTAGGGATTAGGATTCCACCAAATTCATTTCTTAAGGTTCAAATAATAATTCTTTTAACAATTATAGCTCAATAAAAATATAAAATAAAGTGGCTCTTATTTTTGCCAAGATAGATTCTAAAAATATTAGATGTAAATGTTAAGCATGGGACATCAAATCACCTAAGCTAAGCATGACCCATCTAATCAAATGACAACTAATTAATTCAAATCATAATTTCAATTAAAATTAGTGTATAAGTCATGAAAAGAATTAAAAATAATTACCCAAGTGTGAAATAAGGCTTCCTCCATCGCCCCAGTGTTGGGGTTTAGCTCCTCATATTATAGACACTTTCAAAAGATTTTTTATTTGCTCAATAAGTGTTTACAATGGTGAAAATAGTGAAAAACAAGATTTTTGTGACATATACAAATCGTCACAAATGAACGATAGAAAGAAAGTGCTGCAGTCACTATTCTGAAGTCGCTTGAAAGGTGTTGCAAACTGTCGAGTAAATGCGACAGTTTCCAACGACTTTCTTTGACGGGTCTTTGTTCTTCGTGTTCTTGATGTTCATCATCAGCAGCAGCAGCAGAACCCAAGTTTCTGCAACTCGTTATTTCTCGCTCCTGAGCTCTCCTCCGCTCCCCAAACTCTCGACCCCCCTTCTATATGACCTGGGTAATCTATTTATACCCGAAAGATGCATCGAATCTCCTCCATAACTTCAAAAAATCTTCTCTTTATTATTTTTATTCTCACGGCAATAATTTCCTGTTTTAGCTTCTCCACGCGTTTGCAGCTAGATTAATCTCCAAATATAACTTATTTACGCTCCAAACTTGCTCTAGTCTTCATACACATTCAGAACACGTTCAAATTCTCCAAAACTCATGCAATCCCGTGAAATATTTCTCTCATGCACGTGCTGCCCTGTTTTGCTCCATGACACGATTCAGCCAATTCTGATCCAAACGAACACCCATACCAGCTTTCTATAGTCATATCAAATCTACCCACTAAGTTTCAGGGATTGAATCTCACTAAATCACGTCCAAACATCCGATCGAAATTCTGCCAGAGAAGAAATGGTTTTCCCGCCAAAATTTATTTTTTGAATTTGAGAAGAAGATGTCCTCCCCCTAATCCTGCACGGGTGTCCTTTTAGCACTTGTCTTATGGGGTGCAAATCACCACTTTTCGAGCCAATTTTTCCGCAAGAGCTTATTCCCTAGAAAAGACTTCAAACAACTTTATTAGAAATAAAATGAGTCCTAGATAATGTAGTTATGGGTTAAAATGCGTCACACTTACGTGCTTATCAAATTCCCCCACACTTACATTTTGCTAGTCCTCGAGCAAAACCTCAATACCCGCTCAACAGCTGGTCATTTGCGTAACACCAAGAGAGACCCGCTCAACAGCTGGTCATGTGAATCAAAAGAATAGACCTGCTCAACAGCTGGTCATTTGTGTAACATAGAGAAAGACCAGCTCAACAGCTGGTCATAAGAAAACAAAAATAATAGACCCGCTCCACAGCTGGTCATATCAAATTATTATTTTTATTTTTTTAGACCCGCTCAATAGCTGGTCATTTGTGTAACATAGAGAAAGACCCGCTCAACAGCTGGTCATAAGAAAACAAAAATAATAGACCCGCTCCACAGCTGGTCATATCAAAAAAATATTAATTTTTTATTTTTTATGACCCGCTCAACAGCTGGTCATAATATGATATAGAAACTCCTACAAAAATAAACAAAAAGTTAATCACTCCCCCACACTTAAATCTAACATTGTCCTCAATGTTATAAAGATGAAATTAAAAACATGAACAAGGAGAAACTGTTACTACTTAAAGGAAGTGAGGAAGGATATTACTGTAGTACTGAAAACATGGGTTACCTCCCACCAAGTGCTAAGTTTAAAGTCTTCAGCCAGACTAGGAAAGGATTAGTCACTCGAATCATAAAGTAACAGTCGAAATAAATGTGGGTTTTCAAAACCAAATAGAGCTGACCAAAGGAAACTGCAATAAACCAAGAAAGTGAACAAGTAATGCATGCCCTTACCTAGTTTTCTGATAACTATCACTAACTGTGGTTCAGGTTCAGGTTCTATGAAAGGGTCTAGATAAATTATTTTCATTGGCTGCATTTCCTCATAGATGGGATCCGAATCATTAGGTCCTAGAGTCTGTAAAAACTCAAATAAGAATTTAGAATCACAAAATAATAACCTAAATAATTGAGGATCCTCTAAGTCAATCAGGTTTGACTTACTCAGTTGACCACAGTGAGAGTAGTGGTCATTCTTAAGTAAATGTGTCGATTCTATTAACCTAAAGTACTTAGGCTTAGTCTCAGAACTTAATAAGTGACACATTTGAAATCTATACGTTCCCACATTTGGAGTAAAACTGTTTGGTGGGAAAACAAAGTCAATCTGGGTATCATAACCTGGGCAAACCACATCAACTAGAGGATGGGTTTCTAACGACTGAACTTCTTCCTGGACATCATTAGGTTCGGGAAAACGAGTATGAAGGTAATCTTGTAAAATGGTCGAGGTACAGATATCAAGTCCTAAGTGAGGGGACTTTCTGAGAGTTAAATGTAAGGCACTAGGAAAGTGATAATCACCCCCAAACTTAGAGTTTTCAGTGTCTCTAGATAGACTAGTCACAATCTCCTTAATTTCTAGATCATCAGATTCTTGAAAATGGTTAATTGATTCTTCTAAGTTATTATCAGGTAGTGCATCTTTATTCATCTCTACGGGTCTATCTTCTTCGTCTAAGACTATTATTTCTAAGTCGCTAGACTCTAAAACAACATTTTCAGAATAAACCTGTTCCTCTAAACCACGATCGGCTTCATAATCAAAAGGAAAAACTACATCGTCTATATATTTCTCGAAATATGTGTTGGTAAGCTTTTGCTTCAACCAAGTTCATCTTATATTCTTGACGAAAGTCAAAAGATGATCATGTGAAAATCGCCAAGTAACATCTTACATGGTTTGTGCGATACAATCATTTGGTGTAGACTTGGAATGTTTCGTTATGATTATTTCAATAACTTGAAAATTGCTTTGATGCTAATAGTGTGTGAAAACGCCTATTGTCATCCTCTAAGAATGTTTCAATGATTGAAATAGAGTTTAGAACACTAAACCAACATTGGATTATAAACATGTTATGCACTCTTGCATATATGTGATCCATGTCCGGGAACCATAGTATGCATACCCGTATGCGTACCTGTTGGTTTGAGAAGTCTGGGAACCTCAGTACGCATACCCGTACGCATATTGGCGTAAGGTTCATATCCGGAAAATTCTATTGGGTTTGGAGGTACGCGTACCCGTTCGCATACTGCCAAAGACCAAACTTGTTCCGGCTACTTCAAGTATGAGTACCCGTTTGCATACTTGAGTGGTTAAATTTCTAAAATCGGTTGTGACATGAACAGATACATTTATATAATAAGGAATGCATTCTTTGCAAATCGTGGCTATAATGTTCATGAAATGATTCGAGTGAATCAAACCAATTTTGCTTCAATTGTGTTCTTGTATACTTCTATGAGAATATAGCAATTGAACAACTCTTTAACTAGTTTCATTTGAGTCATTTGAACTAGTTATGGTTAAGATGAATAAGGTTGATATGAGAGTGTTCATATAGCTAACCCCGGTTAACTATTGTGGAGCCAACCTAGTGTACACGTTTAGGTACGGTTACTTAAACCTAAATGAGGGTACATTTCATTTGTGTATAACAAGCTAAGTTTGATCTAACGGTTGAAAGATATTAGCTTGTATATAATCAGGTTTTCATCTAACGGTGAATATTGAATGCTTTGTTACCAAGGTAACTTTGATTGCAAACCCTGATTTGAAAACTATATAAAGGAGAACTCTAGAACCTGGGAAACCTAATCCCCACACCTCCTATGTGATACTAGTTGCGACTAGAGTCGATTCTCTTTTAATCTTAGGTTTTTCACGAAACCCTGTAGGTTAACGACTTAAATACTTCATTGGGATTGTGAAGCCATTCCCAACTATTTTTTCTGTAGTTGCGTTTTCTGATCTTACTTTGCTCTATCGTATTGAGTATTATCTTCTCTAAGATTTGCTCGAAATTTAATCTCCGATAGGCAAGATTAAAAGTAGTCACAAACATCTTCGTCTCATCATTTGTGATTGCACAATATCTTGTTTCGCTACCATATGATTAAGATTATTGTGAGGTGATTGATTATATTAGGATGTTCTTCGGGAATATAAGTTCGGTTTATCAATTGGTTCATGTGCACCTTGATTTATCAAAAGACGGAACAAAACTCGTAGGTATTTCTGTGGGAGACAGATTTATCTATTCCAATAGACTTTTCTTTGTGAGATAGATTTGTTTATCAAGTCTTCGACTTTGGGTCGTAGCAACTCTTAGGTGTGGGTGGTATCAGCTAAGGGAATCAAGTGCGTAGAATGCTGCTGGGGTTTAGAGACGTAAGGAGCGCAACTGTACCTAGATCAGTGTGAGATTGATTAGGGCTCAACTACATTCCAGTCCAAATTTCATTGGTAGTAGGCTAGTGTTTGTAGCGGCTTAATACAGTATGGTGTTCAAAGCTGGACTAGGTCCCGGGGTTTTTCTATATTTGCGGTTTCCTCGTTAACAAAACTTCGGGTGTTTGTGTTATTTATTTTCCGCATTATATTATGTTATATAATTCAAATATCACAGGTTGTGCGTTGAATCGATCAATTGGTAAATCCAACCTTTGGTTGTTGATTGAAATTGATTGATCCTTGAACATTGGTCTTTGGTACCGTTCAAGTTATTTCTCTTATATTCAATCGGGCTTGCAAATTCCTATTTGTTTGATTGCAGATTGAATTGAGAAATTGAGATATAAACTCTTTGATATACTTTTCTATAGATTGAGTCTGACTGTCTAGTTGATTCTCTTAAAAGTATATTGGAGTTTGTCTATTCAGATTGCCGAACGAAATATTGGGTGTGGTTGAGTTCGACCAACCAGCACTATAGTCTGGCCGCTAGTGAGTGTATTCGCGCCTTGTCCGTTGATCGGAATTGAATCTAGGCCGGTCAATTTGGCTGGCGAAGTTGGACGGCCGAGATCGTTTTGCGATAGTAATGTAATGCCGCTTAATAGAAATTAGGGTTTTGTAAGTCGCGCGGCCAACTAACTTTGAGCAATCGGTTAGTGGCTCTTTTGGCGAGTTGAAAGGATTCTGATTGGCCAAGGCATTAGTGGGACCGCCGGTGTGTATGTTGGTGCTTGTCCGACCATGTTAATAAGTGGCTAGACTTGATAAATCGAGTGGCCAAAACATGTGGTCGTGATCGTTTTAAGACTGACATGTTTAGCCTATATTAAATTCCTCAAGGAATTAGCTGTGTCGACCAGCCAACTTCCAACTTTATTAAAACTGCGTGTGGCGCATTTAAAGCGATCTGATTGGTCGATGGGAAAGGGGACCGGCAAGCAGCAACATTGAGCGTGGCCAGCCGGCCACAGATGGCGCCTGCTGAAGCAAATCGGTCGACCAAGTAGCGCGGCCACGCCTCCTTTTGCCGCTGCTCTTACTTGCCGCAGTTCCTCTTTATTTCTTGTTTTCTGATTTTTGGTAGGATTTTGCTCCTACTAGCTCCATGATGGATCAATTTCCTAGTTTGCCTAGGTTTAGTTTCAACCAATAGGGTTCGAAATATCGCGCAGGGCGCAAAAAACCTAATTTTGTAAATTAATAAAATTAGGTTAGAAAGATTGAATTTTGTGAGATGACACAAAATCAATCAATTTCAGGTGAATTTTGTGTGTTCATACAAAATCACTAATTATGTTTCAGAGAGCAGCATAACTTTGTGTGCCTATAATTGAGTATTTCCATGCATATCTTAATCCTGACACTTCGATAAATTCATGTTACTCAGTTGCGAGCGAACATTAATTGTCATGTCAACATCAATAGTTCGGCTGGGGAACATAGCATAGAATGAATACTCGGCAGGCTCCGGCATTAGTGAGTAATGCAACTAGGAGCTTAAATACTCATTAGGATCTATATTAGTGAACAATTCATCTAGGAGCTTGAGTTTAAGTATAATATGAAGAGAGACATAGGCACTCATCAGATTCTGATATATTCTTCAAATTCCTTGCGGAATATAGACATATCAAGGTCTACTACTTCTGATGCCGGATCAGGTAGACAGACTTTTATAATTTTCGCCCTATACTAAAAATCACCATCAACATTAAGTCCCTTGCTTAGCACGTAACAGTGACATTGTTGCGGGGTAAGCATTAGATGGTGACAGACGAAATTAAAATTGAAAAGATAAAGCAGGTAGATATTACCAAGAAAATTCTAATCGGCTTTCAGCAATGGGACCGCGCGGAAAATGGTCTTCGTAGTAGCGTGTTGCTAGCTTGGCTATGGGTATGAGTGTTGTGGGCCCAGCCATCTATTCCCGTTCATGGAGCAAAAAAGGAATCCTTCTTCTGGAAACTCTGTTCGTATAAAAAAGGGTATCAAACCTTTTCCGTTTTTTGTTGCTCGTCTGGCTCCGTGCTTTCGTATGCAGCAGCCGGCTCCTCTTCGTCTCTATCAGCAGCTCCATCACGAGCGTGCTAATTATCGGAAGCAAGGTAAGTATATCTTGTTCCTTTTTTTTTTTGCAAGTATGAACTTTAGTTGTACGTATAACTTCCACAGTTTTTAAATTTCATCAAATCCAGAGTGAACTACATTGATCCTCTTCGGAATGTGTAATAAGGTTCTGTCTCCAGAAAATGAGCGTCCATCCTCTCCAGTGGATTTCAAAATTTGCTAAACTCCATTGCGCTCAATTGCAAGAGGCCTTGAATTTAAGTTGTTTGGTGTCTGGACTGCTGAGTCGCAATTAAAATATTCTTTAAACTCCTGAGCATTGACTGGCGTGAAATTGTATTTATTCTGACTCTTTAGCTCATACGCCTATTCTTGCCTTTCTGATTGCGATGATGATATGCTTGGAAGGCTTGTATGGGAAAATCTTTCGGAGCCGTTGAGTGAAGTAGACGAGCTGAGAGGCGTTCCGTTGCCGACGTGCTGCTATCAAGTCTTCAAGGAATTCGTTCTAAGCGACATCCTTTGAATCTTCTGAATCTTGGATTGTTGTATGGAATTGGATGCGATGAGAAGTCCCCAGTTACACTTCTGTTTGGTTACTAGAGTTGTACTTTTTGAGCCGGCTTGGGAATACAATGCGTTCTTGCAAGGAGTTGTAGATGCGTGCTAGATCCGATGGCGTGACCGGATATGTGAAAATATCTCTGCGGCGTACATTTGGAGTCTTTGATGCACATGTACGGCTTTCTGTTGAGAAATTCATGCGGCTTGTAAAGCTTTGGCAGTGATGATGCTAATATCATAAATAACCTGGTTAAGGGATATGAAGGCATCCTGTGTTGGAAGTCCCTAGGTGTAATTATCCTGAGCCTATTTTCTCCAGAAAGATGTATTTCCATTGCATTTGCTGGTAAAGTGGTTGACGAACTGATGAGGGCGGCAATCTTTTGGATTCGTGACTTGTTGATCAATGGGCGGGAGTCGCACTTGATAGATCTGTACTGTATCCAAACTTTTGGCAGCCCATGCACCCCTTCCATATGAAATTGGAAATCTAGAAACACCGAATTTGACTTTGTCGGCGATGTGATTATTGATGCGCAGCTTCGTGCAGGCCTCGGGTAGGCGGCACTGAGTTTTGAGTAGGTGATGTGGCGGGGATGATACGGTTGGTATGTGTGGCTTGCTGAGGCGCGACTTTCCTCTTTGATTCTTCACTGACAACAACGCTTATGGATAGCTGAGCCAAATACTGCTTGTTGGTCAAGCGCCTTCCAGACAGGGAGGTGATGATATCCTCATGCTACATCTTTGAAGAGTGGTGACCCTGTCACGATTTCTTAGTTGACCGTCTCTTCTGAGTTGAAGAGGTCCTTGATAGTGAAGGGATTCCGTGTTGATCCTCAGTCCCCAAGTGTGGTTTACGTGATTCTATCTTATATGGTCGGTGGTTCGACCATGATAAAGGTATCGCCATATTGCCTCCATACTGGTGACTCTATTACTTCCTCCGTGGGAAACTAAAATATGCAGAAGTTCGGATTACCTCTGTTCGTAGTGGTCGTTGCTATGGTGAAGCTCTGGTTGGTATCAACAAACGAGCAACAATGGTTCTTGGCAGCAGCTGTGATTAGAAGAGACTGCATTTTTTTGGAAACAAAACAGGTTGGCTGGAGCTTGGATGACTACGGTCACGATCCTTGACAGGGAGGAGTGGTGGCTATGGACACGGACCCGACAGGGAGAAGCATGTGACTACGAGTACGGACCTGGTAGGGAGAGGCGTGGTAACTGCTGGCACCAACTTGGCAGGGAGAGGCATGGTGACGGTGGACATGAGCTTTGGTAACCCCGAACATAAATCTTGGATGAGTAGGAGAGGCATAAGTAAGGGTAGCTACGTCCACGAGCTTTAGGCGAGCATAAGCGGTGATGCTAGCCATGACCACGAACATTAAAAAGATTTGATCGGCTGTTATGTCCGAAAGGATGAGTTTCTTCCTTTCATATAACTCACATACGTGAGTTTATTTCTCCTTTTCTCCTTTCCCCTCTTTTATTCTCGGTGAAGCAGCTCCCCTGATTCCTTGCGTGCAGAAGCTCGCCTATTGTTACTTGCTTGATATAACACGGTTGAGGGCTGCAAATATGTCTTGACTCTGCGTCTTGGATAAATACAGAATCTCATATAAATTCCATCATGGACTATACGGTTTTGTGGACGGAGTCCCTAGAAATCATGCAGCTCATGACGGGAAGAGGATCTCTTTGAACTCCTTAAGTGCCTAACTAAAGTTTTCCTACATCCACCTTACCCTTGAAAATTCCCTTCAATTTGTTGCAGTCACTGGTTGGGTGATTGACAAACCTATGGTAATGGCAATATTTGGGATTTGTCGTTTCTTCCTCGGTTGGCGGACGTCTGAGAGAAGGTAACTTGATGGCACCGTCTTGAATCCATGCTTCTAGGGGTTCGATTACCCATTCGACTGGAAAAGGGAAGGTTAGAGCAGCCTCTCCAATTTCTTGTTGCTGTGTAGGCATCTTAGTCGCAGCTTTCCGGGTTTGAGCCGTCTGCTGCGCTGGTGCCGCACGTTTGGGGTTGTTGTTCTGCAGCTGGAACTTTTCTCTTTCCTCCTTCACTCACCACACTTACAGAGGGTTGAGCGTTGTATTGTTTGTTGATGAGACGTCCGTTCCCTCGAGTCTCACGTGCATCTTCATTCCTGCCGTGCCTGGTTCTTTCCTGTAAGGCTGGTGCTGTTGTAGCTGACCGCTTAGCAGCTTCATGAAGTTAAGAGAATGTCTGGAAGCGAAGGTTCTCCAGTAAAGCGCGATAGGCGGGTACCATGTCATTAATGCACAACTCCACCAATTGATGTTCAGTCACATTTGGATCATGACCATCTAACGCCTGAATTCTGAATCTCTTGACATAATCATTCGGATGTTCATTCTTTCGCTCCTTCTGAGTTGTGGCCATGTCCGTCTGAGTTTTGGCAAGAACTTTCTGTCTCTCCATTAAATCGACAATGGTAATGGTAGGTTGGTTTCCTCTAGCTCATCCAGTCTCTTGTCCTGACGAAAAAGTGGTAGCATCCCTGGTGATGATTAGAGGCGTCATGCTTGAGAAAAAATTAGGGGTAGCGGCGGCTCTGGCCCTGGTAATAGGAGGCGTCACGCCAGAGGGGATGCTTCCGGTACTGCTGGTGTTGGTGCTATAGGATGTAACGCCATGGGATATGTTGACTGTGCTTGCGGACGATACATTGGTGTTGGCCATTCCCTTTTGCTCTTGTCCGATAAGGCCACATACTCTGTCTGCATCGTCGGCGGCGGAGCGAATGTTTGTTGGCTCTTGCCACAGCCGGTTTGCCATACTCTTTAAGAGACAAAACTTCTTATTTTGCATCTTGACAATATTAGCTTGATTTGCGACAATACCTTTTAATATTTTTGCCATACTTTCCATGGTGATTGGATTTCGAGCATTTGGCGGCTTTGGAAGTGTTTGGGATGGCCGGGTACATCATGAAGCGTAAAGTTTGGATTGGTGATTGAAGTGAATTCTGGTTAATGATTGAATTTAGACCTAAGATCCACCATCTTGAGTTTGGGAAGATTGGAATGAAAATTGAGAAATTGGCTTCGCAACCGAGAGATTAACCTCCCACTGTGGTCGTCGAGATTAATCTCCCACTGTGGTCACCGAGAAACGAATCTAAACCCTAAACAAATGCACTGCACGGGAGTACTTTAGATTCGAGAGATCAATCTATACAATCCTGGCCTAAACCAATAAATGGCCGTTCCAGTCTTGCTTCGGTCACAAAATGAAGGGGAATGGTTGATCTTAGGGAGGGAAGCGAAGAAGGTGTTGAGATCAGAATGGTTAACTCTAAAGGTGTGGTTGTTTTATGACTTGTATCAGAATATGGAACTGGCTTGCAGAATGTAAGCTATCGGTTCTTGGTATTTTTCTGGATACTTGTGTTGATAACCAAAACCCCCCTTTGGTTAAAATAGGTTGAAACCTATTTATACAAGTTATAGTTGAACGCACCCTGATCTCATAGGAAGTGGAAGTAGTGGAGTGATGGAGAAGTGGGGTCGTTGAAAACCACGTCCCTACTATAAAGGGAAGACTGGCCAGTTTACACCCACTACTTCTCTGCTACCACTAACTGTCCGCCTTTCCTAACACTTTCTCATAATGGGCATGTTGCACGCCGCACGCTGTAAACCGACAGACCAATACCCTGATGAACATCCCCCAGTTTGTGACATGTTTGATGTCTCGAGTATTATTTTACAGAAAATATATAGCAAGTTGATGAGTGGGTCTTTCCTATTATTCTGACCAATCAAATGCAAGCTAGGTGGCGAGTAGTCATGTGTGACGAGCCAAGTCATGAGACTTTCCGCAAAGAATAGCATGTGACGCCATTAGGTTAAATAACTAAGTTATTTATGAAGCCGATACTCATAAAATATCGTATGTATTCGATGCATGTAAAGCATCGCTTTTAAGCAAGCAACTCAAAATAATCGATGCATGTGACACATCATTGTATTGAGCCTGTCTTGGTTGGTCGCAGAACCTAGTGTCTTAAAAGGAGCGTGAACGGCCATTTTCAGGAAGCTGCTGGGAGCTATTTATGCATGCTAAAGGTAGGCCGGTTGGTCCCTATAGGAGAGTGATGGCTGGTAGCCATTTTGACATCCTATTGGTCGGTCCAAGTTAAATCTAGACCGGTTAAATTGGCTAGCCAAATTGGATGGCTGGGATGATTTGCGGCAGTTATTGGTTGCCGCTAATTTATTTAAGACTTCTATAAGAAGCGCGGCCAGCCATCTTTGGGCGATCGTTTAGGAGCCATATGGGCAAGTCGTGGCTTGGCCGATTGTTCCTTATGGAAGAGGGGTGGCCGGTGATCATGGCCACATCTTGTTGAACACCTAGAATAGGAGTTTGGACGGCCGATTCGACTGGCGAAGTTGGGAGGTCGAGATGATTTGCGGCAGTTAATGGCTGCCGTTGATTTAATTTAGGTTTTAAAAGCCGTGTGGCCAACCCATTTTGGGCCAAAGGTTTTCGGTGTTAGCGGTATGTTGTGGATCATTCGACCAACCAGCACTATAGTCTGGCCGCTAGTGAGTGTATCCGCGCCTTGTCCATTGATCGGAATTGAATCTAGGCCGGTCAATTCGGCTGGCGAAGTTGGACGACCGAGATCGTTTTGCGGCAGTAATGTAATGCCGCTTAATAGAAATTAGGGTTTTGTAAGTCGCGCGGCCAACTAACTTTGAGCAATCGGTTAGTGGCTCTATTGGCGAGTTGAAAGGATTCTGATTGGCCAAGGCATTAGTGGGACAGCCGGTGTGTATGTTGGTGCTTGTCCGACCGTGTTAAGAAGTGGCTAGACTTGATAAATCGAGTGGCCAAAACGTGCGGTCGTGATCGTTTTAAGACTGACATGGGTAGCCTATATTAAATTCCTACAGGAATTAGCTGTGTCGACCAGCCAACTTCCAACTTTATAAAAAGTGTGTGTGGCGTATTTAAAGCGATCTGATTGGTCGATGGGAAAGGGGGCCGGCAAGCAGCAACATGGAGCGTGGCCAGCCGGCCACAGATGGCGCCTGCTGAAGCAAATCATTCGGTCAAGTGACGCGGCCACGCCTCCTTTTGCCGCTGCTCTTACTTGCCGCAGTTCCTCTTTATTTCTTGTTTTCTGATTTTTGGTAGGATTTTGCTCCTACTAGCTCCATGATGGATCAATTTCCTAGTTTTCCTTGGTTTAATTTCGACCAATAGGGTTCGAAATATCGCGCAGGGCGCAAAAAACCTAATTTTGTAAATTAATGAAATTAGGTTAGAAAGATTGAATTTTGTGGGCTGACACAAAATCAATCAATTTCAGGTGAATTTTGTGTGTTCATACAAAATCACTAATTATGTTTCAGAGATCAGCATAACTTTGTGTTCCTCTAATTGAGTATTTTCATGCATATCTTAATCCTGACACTTCGGGAAATTCATGCTACTCATTTGCGAGCGAACATTAATTGTCATGTCAACATCAAGAGTTCGGTTGGGGAACATAGCATAGAATGAATACTCGGCAGGCTCCGGCATTAGTGAGTAATGCAACTAGGAGCTTAAATACTCATTAGGCTCTATACTAGTGAACAATTAATCTTGGATCTTGAGTTTCAGTATAATATGAAGAGACATAGGAACTCATCAGATTCTGATATATTCTTCAAATTCCTTGCGGAATATAGACATATCAAGGTCTACTATTTATGATGCCGGGTCAGGTAGACAGACTTTTACAGTTTTCCCCCTATACTAAAAACCACCATCAACAGTACCCGTTCGCATACTGGCGAAAACCAAACTTGGTCCGGCTACTTCAAGTGTGCGTACCCGTTTGCATACTTGAGTGGTTAAAGTTCTAAAATCGGTTGTGACATGAACAAATACATTTATATAATAAGGAATGCATTCTTTGAAAACCTTGGCTATAATCTTCATGAATTGATTCGAGTGAATCAAACCGATTTTGCTTCAATTGTGTTCTTGTATACTTCTATGAGAATATAGTAATTGAACAACTCTTTAACTAGTTTCATTTGAGTCATTTGAACTAGTTATGGT
Source organism: Papaver atlanticum (assembly GCA_023531105.1). Taxonomy (NCBI): domain Eukaryota; kingdom Viridiplantae; phylum Streptophyta; class Magnoliopsida; order Ranunculales; family Papaveraceae; genus Papaver; species Papaver atlanticum. The sequence goes on from JAJJMB010003633.1 coordinate 9,298,974, forward strand.
TAAGATGAATAAGGTTGATATGAGAGTGTTCATATAGCTAACCCCGGTTAACTATTGTGGAGCCAACCTAGTGTACACGTTTAGGTACGGTTACTTAAACCTAAATGAGGGTACATTTCATTTGTGTATAACAAGCTAAGTTCGATCTAACGGTTGAAAGATATTAGCTTGTATCTAATCAGGTTTTCATCTAACGGTGAATATTGAATGCTTTGTTACCAAGGTAACTTAGATTGCAAACCCTGATTTGAAAACTATATAAAGGAGAACTCTAGCAACTGGGAAACCTAATCCCCACACCTCCTGTGTGATACTAGTTGCGACTAGAGTCGATTCTCCTTTAACCTTAGGTTTTTCATGAAACCCTGTAGGTTAACGACTTAAATACTTCATTGGGATTGTGAAGCCAGACCCAACTATTTTCTCTGTAGTTGCGTTTTCTGATCTTGCTTTGTTCAATCGTATTGAGTACTATCTTCTCTAAGATTTGCTCGAGATTTAATCTCCGATAGTCAAGATTAAAATTAGTCACAAACATCTTCGTCTCATCATTTGTGATTCCACAATATCTTGTTTCGCTACCATACGATTAAGATTATTGTGAGGTGATTGATAATATTAGGATGTACTTCGGGAATATAAGTCCGGTTTATCAATTGGTTCATGTGCACCTTAATTTATCAAAAGACGGAACAAAACTCATAGGTATTCCCGTGGGAGACAAATTTATCTATTCCAATAGACTTTTCTGTCTGAGACAGATTTGTTTATCAAGTCTTCGACTTTGGGTCATAACAACTCTTAGTTGTGGGTGAGATCAGCTAAGGGAATCAAGTGCGTAGAATCCTGCTAGGGTTCAGAGACGTAAGGAGCGCAACTGTACCTTGATCAGTGTGAGATTGATTAGGGTTCAACTACATTCCAGTCCGAATTTCATTGGTAGTAGGCTATTTTCTGTAGTGGCTTAATACAGTGTGGTGTTCAAAGCTGGACTAGGTCCCGGGGTTTTTCTGCATTTGCGGTTTCCTCGTTAACAAAACTTCTGGTGTCTGTGTTATTTCTTTTCCGCATTATATTTTGTTATATAATTGAAATATCAAAGGTTGTGCGTTGAATCGATCAATTGGTAAATCCAACCTTTGGTTGTTGATTGAAATTTGTTGATCCTTGAACATTGGTCTTTGGTACCGTTCAAGTTATTTCTCTTATATTCAATCGGGCTCGCAAATTCCTATTTGTTTGATTGCAGATTTAATTGAGAAATAGAGATATAAACTCTTTGATATACTTTTCTATAGATTGAGTCTGACTGTCTGGTTGATTCTCTTAAAAGTATATTGGAGTTTGTCTATTCAGAATGCCGAACGAAATATTGGGTGTGGTTGTTTTACCCCCGCCTTTTCACTTAGGATTCTTTATCTCTTCTTCAGTTGGTTCTTTTTAGAGAGGCGGCAAATTGACCCCACCATTTTGAATCCATACCTCCAGCAACTTGATTACTTCTTCCATGGGAAGAGGGAAGTTTGAGTCTGTTTGATCATTTATTGTTTGTTGTTGACGACGCTGCTCAATTCTGGTTTGATTATCCCTCCTTCGTGTTTGCGGAGCTTGGGGCGCTGGAACTACATGCTTGGGATGTCGTACTTCTGGAGAGGCAGCTTTCCTCTTGCTTCCTTCAGCAACAATGTTCATGGAAGGTTGAAGATTGAATTGTATGTTGAAGAGACGCTGAGTACCACGAGGCTCGTCGATTTTTTAGGTTTTGCTCTTTCTAGTAAAGTAGGTGCAGTAGTTGCTGATCACTTTGCTGTTTCATGAATTTCCTAGAAGGTATGGAAACGGATATTTTCCAATAAAGCTTTATAGACCGGGATCATTTCATTGATGCACAAGTCTATGAGTTGTTGTTCAGCGATATTCGGATCATGACAATCCAAAGCATGAACTCTGAAACTTTTCACATAATCATTGGGGTGTTCATTGTTTCCCTGAAAAATCCTTCCCAGATCGAAGAGGGGTGACTTGTTATGAAACAAAAAGTACTTTCTGTAGAAAGTGTTAATCATTTCAACCCAGCTGGCGATGCTCCCTGGCGTGATGTTGTTGTACCATGTGTACGCCCTGCCTGTCAGAGACTTTGAAAATTCTTTTTGAGGAACGATGTGGATGTACTCATACTCGCCCAATGACTCAAAGAATGTAATACATGCTCCCGTGCGTTACATGTTCCATCATAGAATGTGAATGTTGGAGAATTGTAATCTTTGGGAAGAGAAACTGTCTGCACATCAGAGGATATGTAGGTTGGTGATGGTGGACCAATGATGTCCTATCTTTTCCACGGTCCTCCATAAAATGCTCCAAATTTTCACGAGTTATGAAACTTGATGGTTCCTTCACTGATAAATTACCTGCAATATCGCAGACTTCATCATCTTCTAGGAGATGGATTGGAGAGACTTCAGGATCAACGACTGAGGTTATTTCCTTAGCTTTTCCTTTCTCCTGCCAACGCTGGTCATACAAAAATTATACTGTCAAGGTCTTCAGATAGGTGAGAAGTTATTTTTGTGCTGCAACCATATCTTCTTGAGTCTTGACAAGGGTTTGTTGTGTCTGCGTAAGATCAACTATGGTAGGTGGATTATTCCTCACTTTTTCAAGAGTCCGTCCAAAGAGAGGATTGTTGACAGTGTTGGCATTAGCATTAACACTTGTATTGTTGCTTAGAGATGTGGTATTATTGGCACCATTGTTGGGAGTGGATGGAGTGACAGGAGTACCACCCTTGTTGCTAGTGCTACCATAGTTTCAATTAGGGTTGGGATTTGTAACCGGGCCTGACCCAAGATCAACCATCTTTGGCGAATTGGGATCTCAACCGAGATATTAATCTCATATTGTGGTCTTCAATCTGTTGATGGGTAAAAACGATTTGCTGGTGTTTCGAGGAAAAGTGAAGACTTGTGTGTATGGAGAATCCTCGATTAAGCAAATTGCTTAAATCTTCAATAGATGCACTGCACGGGAGTGCATTGAGTTTGAGAGATCAATCTGTATGACTCTGGCCTAAACAAAGACAATGGTCGTTCCATAGTTAGTTCGGTCACAAAGAGGGATGGCGGTCGATCTGTAGTAGAGAAGCTGAGAATTGTGTGAGATCAATGATGATTGATGGATTGTGGATGTATTGAATTCTCCGTGTTGGAGACTTCTGCAAATTTGATAGATTGTCGAAAAATTCTGATCAGATTGATTGAGTTTTGTTCAGTTAGGATCGACTGAGTTGAGATGTCCCTTCGTTATCACATCATAGGATGATGAACTAATTTATTGCAGAAGTATTTAACACATTCATCTCCAGTAAGGTGATAGTTGTGGAAGAGTGGAAGAGCGAGGAAAATGGGGAATCGTGCTTGAACCAGTTTCATATAGCGTGGGAGACTTGGTCGATTGTCCATCCACTACTTTACTTGCTCATTAAACTGTCAGCACGACTTACTCACATTTCTCATTGTGGATGTATTGTTACATCGCACGTGTTGTAGGCCGCCGACCAAAACCCTAATAAATATCCCCCCATGTGACATGATTGATGTCTCATGAAGTCTGCAAGGAAGGTGTGTATTTAGTTGGTCAATTATTGACTTGGCTAGATCTTGAGTCTTAGCCTTGATGAGTCGAGCATAATGTGATATGCTTTGTGACTCATTATGAATTGGGCATAAGGTGTCCTTTGGGACATCAATAATGCATAGACGTCAAGTTTGATGAATTGTGACACATTGTGCCAGCTGAGGCATCAATAATACTCGAATGTTTTGGATTGATGAACGTCGGTCTGATGAGATTGCTGGATCATGACCTATTCTGATATGTCAAGTATTTGAAAGGAAATTAAATATTGCTGAGTTATTGTAGAATACTTATTCCTTATCCACTATGTCATGAGTCGTCGAATGACAAAATAGAAATTAAAATATTGATAAATATTAGATGATCGTCCAAGCATATGGTCGTCTAATGAAATATTGGATGACGACCAAGTGGATGGCCTTCTAATGACATGTTGTTTCTTGGACAGTTGAGCCATAAAAATGTTGGTAACATGATCGAACATTAGATATTAATTAAAATATTGATAGCCGGATCAATATGAAAATTATCGATGTTCAAAGTCGATCAGAATTATTATAATTCTGAAACCCTAATTTTAGGAAGCCATGGATCCAGGAGACGAAGAGTTGTCCAATATGGATAGAGATACCGACCAACCATGAGGACCGACCATTGGTGGTAGAGAGACCGGATGGGCGGTGTATGGAGAACTAGTTGAAAGAGGATTAACCAAAACATGGAGGATTATCCAAAATATGGAGGATTATCCAAGATCTGAATTAAGGAATGACGGGACCACTCGGTCATGGTGGCCAAGTGGACCGAACGGCCATAATTGTGCATGGGTCACCTTGTCACGTTCGTTCATTCCTGAGAATTTAGATATATTTGTTGGACGTTTGTGCAATATTTTGTATTTTCAGAAGAGTTTGATCTTGACTGAAACACCCAATTTTTCTTGAATAAGCAAGTACGGTTTTTGCTCAAGCGTCCAATATTTGAGAATATTAAAATAATGATATTTTAATATTTATTGGTGAAAAAGACCTAATGGTCGCGAGACCATTTGATTTGTAGGCCTTATGGTGAATTGAGCAATATTTGAGAAAATATGGAGAACCGAGGATTTGCATCAATGAGGGGGTCAAGAATTATGAAATAATAATAATAAAATAAAAAAAGTGGATAGGTGTGGGATTTACTACCGCGACATGGTCGGCCTTCCGGTGATCCCGGTTCCACATTTTTTTTCTTCCCAAAGCTCTCCAAATCCTCATTCGTCCATATTTTTGGGTGCTCGTTCGTGCAGTATTACTAAGTACACTCGCATCATATTCTCGGGGCTTACTCGGTGGTGGCCCATATGCCCAAAAGGTGTATATTTATTACTAATCCATGGAATTCAGCTGAGAAAAGCCGTGAATTAAAGTATAATAAAATATTATAGCAGAAATAAAATATTTTCTAGGAATTCTTGATGAATTTTGTACTAGAATAATTAATTGATGGCTCTATATTAGCATACAATTTGTCTAGGAGCATTATATTTATTTGAGAATCGAGGTATGAGATGGTGGGAGCATCATACTCGTTATGAACATTTATTCTGTATAGTCAGGGAACGTTGCGACATCCTGAATACGTTATCGCTCTATACCAGTAGACAATCTGTCTAGGAGCCGTCCAATCATTAAGATTATATATATATGTATTATATATAGTAAGGGAACATTGAGACATCCTGAAGATGTTATCGCTCTATACTAGCAAAAAATATGTCTAGGAGCCGTCCAACCGTTTTCAGTTCTATATAGAAGTGAATACTGAGCCAGACAGTATATAAAAATATATGGAATATCGAGAGCTCAGTTGGGAGGTCCCAATATTGTCGTCATATATTTATGTTTTGATGAGGTTACATGATCAGTCGAGACCAATATAACATGAGCTTTCATGTCCAAATTATAAAATATGAATTATATATATTCGTCTGTCAGGTCAGAAATATACAAAGCTTGGCATTTTACAATTTTATCCCTCGTCAGAAATCCACCATCAACAATATCTTAGTTACACAATTGATAATATTGAATTCACTATCTGTAGTTAACTAAAATGGTGAAAGGGTACACGTAAAATTTTAGGGTTTCTGAGTGAGTTTTGGGAGGTTGAGAGCGAATAATCCTCGCCTAAACCACACACAATGGTCATTCAAAGGCTGCTTCAGTCACAAAAAGAGATAAGTTTGGTCTTATGGAGGGAAGCTGAAGAGAGAGAAAGAGAGTCTGAGTATTAGAAGTTTTGTAGAAGAATTTCTCTGAGTCATTGAGAGAAAGTTATCGTTAGCTTGGAGAAATATATGACCTATTTATAGCTGAATTCTCTGATCTCTAGTAGGTGAAAATAGGGTTTGCTTGCGTGCAGAGCACTCTACCCGTATTCTTAGGAATAGCTAAGGATAAGTGAAACCGTCCTTATCTTAGATTCCTTTGACCGACTTTACTCTCTTTCATGTGATGAGAAACTATCCGAATATTTTTCATACGTGACGTAGACCGCCGACCAAAACCCTAATTGATATCCACTCATTTGTATATAACTGAAATAGCCTTTGTGATGACGTGTTTGACAGGGTAGGATATTCTTTGTAGCTAACGTGGGTCAAGATAAAATAATATTCTTTGATTTACGAGTATGACTAGGATGAGTCATGCGTTGGGCAAAGAATACCTTGAAAATCATGTGCAGAACAAGAAGAGAGCTAAGGTTGAGCTCTATCTTTGTGTGGCCGGATACATATGACTTGTGAAAGTCTAATACTTGCTTGTGGGTCCCTCAGATAGGCGCGTGGAGTTCTAGGGATCTTATTCACGTTTTTGGATAAACATGCAAGATTCAGACTCAATTTACTAGCCTTGAGCGTGTTTGATAAACTGCAAAAAAAGGCTTGTGCCTTAGGTGAGGCTTATGCCTAAGTCCTGTGAGTGTACAAGACCCTAAAATGAGCTTGTATTTCTCAGAGATGGTGGGGCCGGCCGGGGCTTTGCTCTATAGAATTTAAGTCCCTTTCAGTTCAATGGACTAATAACGAGGCTAATATTGTCCTTTGTCCTTAGGGACTGTCTCAATGAAACTTATGGAATATTTATCTTTGAGCATTGTATCTCACATGGATGTGCTACGAGTCAATCGTGACTTTTTCCATATCATGGAGCAGAAAAACCAGTGTATCTTGAGAGGATATTCTAGGAGTCTGTCATGAGGCCCAGGGGATGGTCAGTGTATCTCGCGAGGATGTGATAGGAACCACTCATGAGGCCCAGGTAAGATGACTCGTGTCCTAGAATAGACATGACCAGTTGTATCTCGTAGGGGTGTACTCGGAATCAATCTCCGATCTCAGATAAGGGCAAATATCGTACTTTACCGGAGACATTAAGTCTCTATTCATGCTCATGAGTCAGTCATAGATATTTGATGAGCTCTAGATCCTACATGACCAGCGTGTTTCGTGGGTACATATGCTAGGAATCATGGCATCATGACCCGCGTGTCTCGCGGGGACGCATGTTAGAAATCATGGTTATAGGTGCCTTGTAGACCAAGGGATGAGTTTTCTCTAGTGAAAGTTGATTTTGGTCCATGAGGGTTAAATTGCGTCTTCTTAAAATGAGGGCTAAAGCTAAGGCTGATCTTATCTTTTGGCCACCAGGACTGAGGTTAGGGCCTAACTCGTGTTTTAGCGATTAGGTCTTAAATCAAGGCTGAACTTCGTCTTTTCGTAATAAGGGCTGAAGTCATGGATAAGCTTGTCTTTTAGTGACGAGGGTTGTAGTCAGGGCTGAACTTGATTTTTAGGCACCGAGGGCTGTGATCATGGGCTAGACTTGGTCTTTTAACATCGAGGGTTGAGGGAAAGGCCGAGCTTCGTCTTTTGGCGACGAGGGCTAAGGTCGAGGTCGAACTTCATCTTTTGGCGACGAGGGTTGAATCTTATCTTCGAAACCTTCCTTATGTGCTGAGCCTTATCTTTTGAACTCCATTTTTTCCGTGAATATTGAGGGAGCTTTCGAATAACCGTTTGTGCCCCTCATGCGTAGAATTTCCACTTTACCCTTGGTTCAAATTTCACCATCTACACTATCCGAAATTTACAAATCAATGTCGTCTTTCCACAAGAGACTGGTAAAAAGATTTGTTTACTCAGACTTATTAAGATTTGATTTTAGATTTAACTTCTAATACTAATATATCAAATTAAATTGCAAAAGATGATATCAAGTTATAAAAAGAACTGAGACTATGGATTTCACCATTGACCAATTTTTAAGTGATTTAGTTAATACCAATATTCATGCAATTCTTATGTTCAAAGTGACTCTAAAATATTGCTTGTAGTAGATTTTCAAAACAATAGATGTAAATCGCAAGTATGAGGCATCAAAAGTTCTAGACTAAGCATGCATCATCAAGAGAAATCACAACTACTTAATAAAAATCATAAATTCAATTTTAGTTCAATGCAAATAATCATCGAAACATAGTTTCCTCCGTTTCCTCATCTATGGGGTTTAGCTCTCCATTATTACAAAGAATGAGAACTAAAAATAATAATAATAAATTAAATCCTAGGATAGTTGCTCTCGGTATTGGATACCAGACTCCCATTTTTCCTTGTATTCACAACGCATTTATAGCTTTCAAAGAAATCATTTTCCTTTTCTATTTCCCACTACCACAGCATCGCCCAATGAGAATGTGCCACATGTCAGGACAATGCAAAAACCTCCAATAAGAATACTCCATGCATCAAATAATATAATTCTCATGCAGTTACAATTTTCTTTATTTGGGAATTATTTATTCTTTGTTAGCTCGAACCATAAAGAATAATATTCTTTCCGTACTCTTAATATATTTAATTATTATCAATTACTCCATGTAGATTTCTTACCTAACACTTTTATTTTCTTCAATATAAATAAAATATCTCTAAATGTCCTTTTAATATTTTGTAAATGATGTCCACATAATTATCCATATTTGTAAATAAATGGGCCTTACACTTTCTGCACACACCTTGGCATGTTTACCACACTCCCATATCCGAATAATGGACTAATGAAATAATTCTCCGTGTTCTTCCTCTAGGGCCTAGCCTATTAAATTATAAATCACTTCATTTTCTCTATTTTACGAGCAGGATTTAGCATTTTAGTCTATCGAGCTTTATTTCCTAAAAGCTGCAGAAATAACCATAATTATCAAATATGTACAAAATGGAGAACTAATAAATATAAAGGAGCCTAGAGAGACCCGCTGGGTCATAAAAGAAACAGTTAGGATACTTTAGGTTCAAAACATGAATCTTCATTTTACTTACCTGATTCTTGGTTTCAAACAAGAATATTATATCTGGATTCTGAGATCTTACCAAATCTTTTAAATGATTTCTTATATATTTGTTTTCCAACCCGCAAACACTCCATGATAATACTTGTATTTTTTCTAACTTATAGATATAATTGGAATTTTGATTACACGGAATTATGTAAATTTGTAGAAATGGAAAAAAATGAGTATAGTTAGGAGGATAAAGTTTGTTTGTTACCTTGTTCTTCCCATAAGTGTTACAGTTCTGGTTATTCCCTTGTATGATTACAGTATTTGTTTGTTTCTCTGGTTGAAGCTCATCTGTGTGGACCTTAGCAGGTGATTAAGACTGGTTGTAGCTGACCGTGTTATACTTTGTCTCTGTCTTTTCCCCAACCTAGCACATCCATATTCATTTACAAGTTGATTCGCAGTGTTCACCAGAATTCCATCCTTCAGAGAGATAAATGGGTTAACTTTCGGAATCTGATCAGTTTTCTTTATTACTTCACCTGCCTTCTGCTTATCTTCCTCACTACACCAAAAGGATAAGGTTTTTTCTGTAAATCTTCTAGATATTCAACCGTCGCTTCACAAGCATCTTTGGAATGATTGATTATGTAGCAGTCATGGCAGATTTTGTGTGGATGCTTTTCATAAAATACAAATTTTATTGATGTTTTAAACTTCACTTTTCTGTACTCATAATAACAATGAACACCCTTTATAAATAAGTGTTTACAAAGGAAAATAGTCGGTACCCATAACACAAAAAATAAGACAGTGAACAAAACTAATTGAAACAATACTGCTATCGAATTCCTAATGACTCGGAATATCTAAAGATTAGGCTATTGACTTATTCAAAATGAAAGTGAACATGAAACAATATAACACTTATATGTATGTTTAAGTTTATACTCAAACAACGTCCCTTAGGATCAAATATTCAACACTACAGACACCATCAACCTTTTCAACTTTCCAAATGCTTCATCCTTCAATAATATTGTGAAGATATTTGCAACTTGAATTTGTACTTGCAAAATTCCAGGTTTATCTCGTTGTTCTTTACAAGCTCGAGTATTTAATGAAATCTGATTTCAATGTGCTTGTATCTTCCATGAAAAACTGGGTTTTAGCTAATATTATCGTCGTCTTGTTGTCACGGAAGATTCTACTGGGAAGTACATATTTTAGATTAAGATTGTCAAGTAGGCATCACAAAAAAATTAATTGATAAACAGTAGATGCAGCTATTTGTATTCCATTTTGGCAATTGAAAGTGCGACTACTTGTTGCTTCTTTGATGACTAAAACGCATAAACCCATACGAGAATAAAAAAACCAGAAGTCTTTTTTGAAAAGGAGAGGGTACCATGTACAACACCAACTTTTTCGCTCGACAACCTGTATGGACAAAACCCAATACAATCACAAGTAGATCAAAGAAAATACACTTAAATAAGATTGTATATAGAATTTTCCTCTTCCCCTTCCACAATCAATATGTATAGACCAAAGGTCCGTGTACCTGATTGTGTAGAAGAATTCTTTGATGATCCCAAAAGTCAATATCTAAGATCAATCTAGTATATATCCAAATTGTACAAGATCTGAATTCTAACAAGTATGAAAATTGTATCTATCTTTTAAGATATGAATTCAACAAGAACAAGTCTTGGTTTGATCTCAATTAATAAGGAATTAAACTATCCAAATTGATCACGTACTACTATGATATTCCTATAATAAAGATAAACAATATAATGCATAAAAGGAAAACACAAGACACCAGTATTTTGTTAACGAGGAAAACTGCACTGGCAAAAAATCCTGGGACCTCGTCCAACTTTGAACACCATACAATATTAAACCGCTTCAAACACTAGCCTATTATCAGAGTTTGGACTGGAATGTAGTTGAGACCGAATAACCCTCCAAGTAATTCATCTACAGTCGGGATCCTTACGTCTTTTGGATCTCGCAAGATGTTATGCACTTGATCCCCTTAGATGACGTCCTTTACAGCCTAAGGGTTGCTTCATCCTCAGTGAAGACTTTTGATACCTATCTGCCTCTAACAAACAAACCTAATTGATTTCCCTTTTGATATGTTTCAATCTAGGTTTGGGAATCTGTTTGCAGTAGAAAAGTCTAGAAAACCTCACACATCCTAAACACTTACACTCTTATCAAAGCGAAGCCTAGATCATTAACCACCTTTCAAGAACAATCCAAACAAGTCAAATAAGAGTTTAAATATTTATCCTGAGGAATCATAGAGTCTGGGAAGAATAAATTTTTGTGATTTCTATCTATCTTGTTCATGATCAAAGTTTGTCAACTTCAATAACCAGTAAAACAAGTACTAGCTTACAATTATGATACTCGAGATTTTTATAATTCGAGATTGATCAAGTATTAGCTTGAACTCGATATTTATTATTTGCAATATTCATCATAATATTAAAGTCATACGACATTGTCTCAGTAGATAAAATTATAGAAAATATGAGTAAATAGGATAGTCAGTCTTCACATACCTTTGTCGATGAAGTTCTCGTAGATGTTTCTGTTGTTTTTCAGTCTTCAATCTTCAAGGTCGTTTGGTAAATTCTGATACTCAACTATCATGCTCTATTCGTAGCCCGCGACTGACCTTAATAGACTATAAATCAAGATTAACTAACTTTGGAAACAAGATTGACATACTAAAATTTATAAGTTTGACCGAGCGGTGCTCTAACAGAAGCAATTCATTATCAATTAATGGAAAATTGTTTATCATCATGATTAACATGATATTTATCAAGCAAAATCAGAAGGAAGTTTATTTATCATGAATTAATCTCATCTTTTTTGATAAGCCTCCATTGGGCCTAGGTACTTGCCTAGAAAAATCAAAATTATCCAATTATTTAGGTTAAGTTGTCTACATTTATGTGTGTACCAAATAAATAAGGCATGTGGAGAAGCTCGATGATACACTCAACACCCCTTTTTACGTATAAATCATCCAATTACTATTGATGTCAACGGGAAGGTCCAACAAAAATCCGACAAGTTACGGATATAGACTAACGGGTTAATAATAATACTCTATCCGTTGCTAAAAGAGAGTTACTATTGGTTTTTCAATTTGGCCTAATTTTAGGCTAAAATGAAAAAGTGACAGTACCTCTTTTTTAGGAACGGAGATAGATCTACTACAGGCCCATGGGCCTCAACAGTCAATGCCCATATCCAATACAACCTCTTGTGATTTGGAAAACTAGGGTTTTCCTGTTTATAAATACAAGAGGACATAAACACTGCAAAAAGGCAACCAAATCCTAAAAATTCATGTGAAATTTTTTGTTGCTATCCTGTAAGGTATTTTTTTGTGGATATATCTTTTCAGAGGAGAACAAGATCTACAGGTAAATATCAATTTTCTCCAAGACAACAGTTTTATAATGAATTGTTTTGTTTTGTTTTATTTTATTTTCAAAGCACTATAAAAATTCTTATCGTTATTCCTGAATTATTGAGTCCTGCACTATCACACACTCAAGTGCATGACAACACTTAACATGTATTTCTAAGCTATTAGATTCCACATCCATTATTTTGCATTTTCAAAATAATAAAAATTGGACGGCTCAAAATGCATATTCATCGTGCACTCGTGAGTTGTGAAACTAGTCATCATATTATAATGAACCCACTTTTCCATCAAGCGCTGGGTAACACGATTAGGGCCACCAATAATTCCTTTTGTTGAAATTGTTTATCACACGCATTCACTGATTCAATTAGTAGGAAAAAGAGAAAATTAGGGTTCATCAGAAGATTCATCGCCCTTCTTCAAAAGAAAACTGGGTTCACTTTTTTCTCCTTGTCCATTTGTTTTTCCGCCCGAATCGGAAAATTCAAAGATTGATCGGTGATTCAGGTAAAAATTTCAATATCTGTAGGTTTCACAGCAAATTCTTTTTGATTTTGAGGATTTATTTTTCTTATTGTGGGGGATTTATTTGTAGCGTGTTTATAGGAAATTATAGAGTTCAAATACCTAATTTCTCATTGCTGATGGATAGACATTTTTGTTTGGACTGATCATCAATACTGATGTAGAGAATGTCTGTTGTTTTTGTTAGTTCATAAGCTTTTGTGGGGCCCATGTAGTAGTTTTGTTAGAAATGGTGGACTCTCTTATGGATGATCAATTTATCAATGCCAACAGGTTCTAAGTCATAGATGTCCTCTGCTTGAGGCTAATATGATTTGATGTTTGTTATATGATGGCAACTATTGTTTTGTTAGATTGTACGCGCGTATGCATTTTTGACTATATGTTTCCGTTGGTGGATATTGTGAAGCATGCCCAGTAGATTAAAAAGGATTGTGTGTCATACTAATCAGATAAACTTTTTACAACAACAGAGAAACTAGGAGACTTGTACTTCAATGATACTTTTAGCCTGAATGAATGTGTGCAGTAGCTAGCAGGTAGAGTTCTAAGATTCTACGCCGGCTAGAAGTTCTATAGGCATTTCTAAGTTTCGACTTCCCAAGTATAAAACGATACCAAAATTTTATTTCTGCATTTAATATTCCGATGGAAACAGGGATAGGATTTTATTTGGAACTCCGATTACTATGTACATGTGCTTTCTTTGTTTTTACAGATCTGAGATTGTTACTTTAATCAATGAACACAAAACATCTAGTGGTTGGATCTGGTTCTCCTAGTGAGAATAGTGGCTCTAAGGCTGTTTTGGAAATAAATGGCCTCGTTCTCAGACCAGTAGTATCCGGCGAATCAGGTGAAGGCTTACCATATGCTCCTGTTAATTGGCCTAATCCTGGTGATATTTGGAAATGGAAAGCTGGAAAAAGGAAAAGCGCTAATGGGCTCATGCAAGATAGGTACATATATCTTCCGCCAAGTTTGCAGAAGACTGCGGAAGGGAGGAAGGGTTTTGCAAGCAAGCTTTCACTTCTAGAGTTTATAAAGAAGGAATATCCTACTGTAGATTTGGATGCCTTCTTTGCTACTTTTAGTTGGAAAATGCCTTCAACAGACTATGACCCAGGTTCGGCTGATTTAAGCTCTTTTCTCTTTCTCTTCCTCTTCACTTCTTTTCTTATAACTTTATGTTTCTGTTTTTTTGTTTAAGCTTGGATGTTTGTAGTAGTTTTTTTTGTTCTCTGCTATTTCTGTTTGCTGGCTCTGGTTTAGTAATTCGCCGTGTTGGTAACTATCATATATATTTGAGAACCCCCCCACTTTACCGTAGCACTCAATGTCCTGTATCATTCTCATTATATATGAGAAGCCTTTTCTGTCTCGTTTGATGTTTATCGGGGTTCACAAGTTTTCATGCCACAAACTAACTTGAATTCCGTAGTACATGATGCTTTTATGTCTTCGTGTTTATTTATTTTTTCTCTATCCACTAACTGTGCTCGTCATCCAAACCCTTTTTCTATATTTGCTTATGTAAATTGTTTGACGAACACTTCCTCCGATGTAACCATTGATTAGCTTCTTAAATTTTGCTATTGGTATGTAGATGCAAGTAGTAGTGGATTGCGTAAACCATATGGATCTAAAATAAAGATTGAGACTATGAAATGTAGGGTTGGAAACAAGAAGTGCAGTCTTCAACAATCAACAAAAAAACGCTCTTTACCAACAATAGATTGTGATATTTGCTGTAGCGAGAGTGGCTTTTGTCGCGAATGTTGTTGTATACTTTGTTGCAAGACTATTGATTCAGGTTATCAAGGTTACAATTTTATTAGATGTCAAGCAAAGGGAAATGAGAACTTGAATTATGTGTGTGGCCACATTGCTCATATTGAATGTGCTCTACGCACTTACATGGCTGGGACGGTAGGAGGAAGCATTGGGCTAGATGCTGAATATTACTGTCGACGTTGTGATAAGAGAACAGATCTCATACCTTATGTAGAACTAATTCTTCAGACCTGTGAATCTCACAACTCTAAAGATGATATTGACAAGATTCTAAATATGATATTCTGTATTTTGCGTGGTTCAAGAAAAGAAAAGGCAAAGAAGTTATTGAAACGTTCCAATTTGGTGTTGGCAAAGGTAAACTATGTCCTCTGATAGTTACTGTCTTATTTCTAAGTATGTGTAGTCCCATTCATCCTTTTGTACAATTCTTTGTTTTTGTTTTTTTAAAGCTGGTATGACTTATCTGATATGTACATCAGCTTAATGGCGGAAATTGTCTTGACGAGATATGGAATGTGGAAGATAACAATATCTCAGGAGTTTCTGCTGGTTAGTTTGCTTCTTCATCCCATTCCATGGTAGTTTTTCATGATCTACAACTCTACTTTTTCTTTTTATGCGCATTATGTAAGGTTGTTACTCATGAGGAACAAGTTGTCTTTTGCTTAATGAAGATTGTAATGTTGAACCTAGTCACTTCAAAACTTTAGTAATCTATTTTTTACATTTCCCCTTAAAACATGTTTTCAATCGCTTGCTTGTTATTAAGAGAAACAAAACTTTAGAACAGGAGAGATATCTCATACTGGAAACAATTTTTGTTAGGGAGTCGGGAAGTTGTTGAGAGTCAACACCCTAAAGATTCCACTGTATACATTACTTCAGATCACCGGGTTGATTCCTCGAAACTTGATGATGAGATTAACAAAGTTCTTGCAGACTTGATAGAATCTCAGGAGGATGAATATAGAATTGCTATGGATAATCTAAATTCTCAGAAGAAAATGCTTCTGGATCTGTATCAACAGCTGGAAACGGACAGGTCTGAGTTAGCTAAACGAACGTCATCAGAAATAGACCAAGGCGTGGATAATCTTATCCATGATTTCTCGAGCAAAGTTAATCAGATAAAAGTAGAGGTCGTGAAACTCAAAGAAATGAAAAAGGTAGCCAAAGGATTTGGAATGGTTCCTAAAGACACTTTGAAAGCACACTTGGGCTTGCAAATTGAGGACTGAAGAGTGATAAAAACAAACAATTTTGCAACTTTAACGCTTCTTTTACTCCTCGAACATGTATGTTACTGTATCTTAGTTGTACTGTAAGGAACCTTGCTGAAACTATGAGTACAGTGATAAGTACTCATACGTTGGACTAATACCCCTCGTCAGTCGGGTGTTCATCAGGTTGATTCTCAAATATAGGTGTAACATACACACTCACATCATTCTTTCTTCAATTGTGTGTTTCCAATCTGATTGTTTCTCTGTTAATTAGTTGTTTGAATTCAATTACGAATCTGTAACACAAATGTGACATGGATTTCCTTTCCAAAGAAAATATTCTTAACAGATTGATGTTCGGCAGTAACATATCTATTGACTGATGAATTACCAGTCTATCTCACGCAAAAGAGAAGATGCTATACCTTTTATTTTATCTTCATTGCTTTTTCATAGTGGTTGCTGACAAAAATCTTTCTCCACTAACTTTTTTATTAGGTTCCTTCTAACCCCATTTCTCTTATTGCATGATTCATACCTATCCCTTTGTCTTGTTTAAATTAAGGAAACTCAATGTAAATGACTAGTGTTATCATCGGCTATTGTTGAGCAAGAATCCAAATAAACTAGTGGATGCATATCCAATTTGTGCACAAAATCGAACTCCATAGATGCGATGATTAATGTTAGCATAGGTGCACTAACAAGTTTTCTTTTGCAATTTGCAAAGGCCCAAATGCTCAAAGAAAATGCCTTCAAAGCATCAATTTACTCCAGACAGATAATAATAGCTACAACTCATAACGACAGAAACAGATGTCAATTCATTTTTCTTTCAAGCTTGTATGATAAACTAAGTATATGAAAGGATTTTTTTTTTTTTTTTTTTTTTTTTTTTTTTTTTTATCGGTAAAGAATTTGGCGAATTCAGGTCACTGGTATCATCATCAGCCAATGACTTTACTACTATACTACAGTCACACCTGCCCCATGAAAGCATACTACTTGCAATGTGTATCAAATTTGGAGTCTGTATTTGAGTGGTGAATTAAATATTGAATCAATAGACTTATAACAACCATTTTTGATTACAATTAAGATGAAATTTCTTACATTCAACGTACTGAAGAGACCAATATAAAATGGCTCTATAATTTGCTAAATAACCTTAATACATTCACTGAACAAGGTTCTGAATGAAAGATTAAGAAACTGCAAATACAAAATAAACAGGATGCTAGCTACAATTTACTGCACAACGATAAAACGAGTGATTCCACCTCTGATCTCACCATATCCTTCATCTTCTTCCACAGAATTCATTTCTTTAGGAATCGTTACAACAAGCTCACCATGAACATAAACAGCATTAGCTAGTTCTGGTTTAGTTGATGAAGGAAGTCTAAATCTCCATAAATCAATCTCAAAATCACCCAAAGAAAATTCAACAAGATTATTATTATTTCCTCCTTTAGCAATTACAATCTTTGTAACACCAGGAAGAATATCAATCTTATGCGCCACAACATCATTACCAAAATCATCATCTGTTTTTACTATGAAACGGAAACAAGTAGACGTTTCTTCAACAATCACATCTGTGTCAGAATGAAAAGGTAGCTCCAACACTTTTGAAAATACGTGTGGAAGTTTATGAAGTTTCTTCTGTCTTGACACAAGTCTCTGAGTTTCTGTTGAAGTGTAACTGAAAGTTAAACTTCTTTTCTTTGGCAGTGGATGAACTTTCATCATTGTTTTGAATTTTCAGATGAAGAAAATACGATCAAGAATGAATCCTTTGTCTGGAGGATGAAATTTTAGCTAGAGTTTCAGGAAATGGAATTTGTTGAAGGCGAGAGTGTGATTATTTAACAAGGAAAAAACACAGAGAAAGAGAATTCAGTAAGGACAAGTTAGAGAGAGAGAAAACTTGGTAGATTTTGTTTGTGGAGAAAAAAATGGTTTATGGTGTTTTTCTCTCTTTATTACAAATCAATCACTACCAAATATATCGAGTTTTTGCAGTTTCACCCTCTACTTCTAAGAAATTGTTAGGATGTTCTCTTTTTCTTCTGTTTTTGTTCTCTAGCTCCTCATACATGTGAAATTTTCAAGAAAGTCATCCTTCATGACGGAAAGTGTACGATGCGTAATAGCAAGTTGGATGCTTGAGATTCTATATGTACATACCCACCTAATCCACCAAGTTAAAATAATATAAACCCAAAAGACCAAGAGTATATATTTTGTGCTTTAGTATGCCAAAGCTAACCTAGTTTAGCGGAGACAATGGATCCATCATTCGATCATAGAACCCTTGCTTTGGGAAGTTTCCTTTTTCTTAGCAGTAAGACCTTCTACTATAGTGGAATTCACTAGAAGTACTTCTCAAATAATTTTTTTTGTAAATTGGTGACAAGTTTGGGGATGAGTTCTTTTTGAGAAAAGATAAAATAGGAAGGTGCACGGATCCTTCGTAAAAATGGTTAGTACCCAACATTTGCGAATTAAAATCTTAAAGCAGTGGATCCTACCTACGTCTGTGTGGTCAGGCAGAGATGATAAATGTCTCAGTAACCTTGGGAAGAATAGAACAAATAAATACTTGATGAATGGCGGCAATTATCTCCAGTACATTGTTCCCATCCAAGGATTTACATGAGCTAAATTGAAGTGTAATCTGTCAATGACGACAACACTAACAAAAAATAAATAAAAATACTAACAAAGTAAATTTCTATTTATTTTTCAGTACAACGATTAACTTCACGTTACTGAAGACATCATCGACATTACGGGTTCTGCAGATGTGAGATTTCATTACGGAGTATCAAGATGATAATTGAGTATTGTTCCAATTGAACATCAGGTAAACAGTATCTTTGCCATCTCCATAGTAGCCACCATCTCGACGGAAAGACCAATAACAATGATTCCTGCAATTTCTACGCCAGTCTCTTTTGGCTTCATAAGTATGAAAACTCACTTTCGTTCCTTTTCCACTCACATCATTCCACCACATATTACACCAAAACATTGTTGTACTCGCAAGATTTATATGAAAACTCCAATGGAAATTTTGCTGATACGAAAGCGTTTGCTCACCGAGATCATTGTTTGCTGATTTGCAATGGAATGTTAAGTGACGTTTGGATCTATATCATTCTCCATATAAACATGTTTTCTGTCAAAAATCTCTGCCTGATTCACAGAAATTGGATGAGAGCAAGTAATAGTGAAGATCATAAACTCTAAGAAAAACAAAAACAGCTGCGACATTTGAAGTTTCACAATACCAGTACCAGCCATGGTTAGATCTTTTCCAATCTCCATGTTGAGGTTGTGCACGAAATAAATAAAATGCTCATGCATTTATGTGTAAGTAGATGTGCTTTCTTGAAAGGGCTGCAAAAAATTCTGGAGCCATAAATGGCTTCCTGTATCAAACGTAACTCGTTCGACACGTTTTCCATTGTAACAGTGGTTTTCTTTATCATTTTTTTATATTTTTGTTATAGGGAAAGCCAAAAAGTTTAGGGGGAAACCTGACTTTGGTTGAACATAATTGACTTTTGGTCAAGATGGGGGGAAATATAATATCTTAACTTTTCTTCTTCAATATCTGTGATGAATGTCCGATAGACTGATACTACTCGAGAACCGAGAACCGAAGCCTTTTTCTAGTAACAAGTACCAGGTAGGCTGGAGAGAAAATCTCCGAAAAGTTTAGCATAGTTTTTACGCCGGCTTGCCACGCCTTGCACCACCCACATTACGTAGGCAAAATCTTTGACAATTCCGTGCCGCAATGGTTAACCAGACAGGGGTGGGCACACCACTCTAATTGGGTTTACGTATTCACGACCGTTAGATTGGCATACCCACATGTTCCCTTCCCAGTGAGGCATAGCAAGGAAAACCTGCTAGCAGATGGTGTAACATGTTCGCATGTTGAGGGTATAGCTTATCAAAGCCTTAATGCTCAACCGTCGAAGGGACCGGTAGCCTGGATGCCGGCTTTAGGCCATTGCAATGATCTATCCCCATCACGATGAAATTTTCGAAGATTACCCGGGCCTGTCGGCCGAGACTGATACTGCTCATCTCTCTCTATTTGATGTTGTGTGTAAATGTAAGACAAATCTTCAAGAAAGCTATTGGCCCCAACTTCTTTTTTACCATCGAGCAATAACAGTAAATTCACAAAATTTATAAACAAGACGATCATGTACTTGGCAAAACTTTTGGAACTGATGCGCAGTAAAAATGGTAGATGATTATATATGTCTGCAGGGATCAACAAGAAATTATGGGTACATTATTAGCTGATGACTAGTTATATAAAAGAAAAATGATTTAGTTTAGTGAGAAAGTTTCATTTTTGGGACCGATATACTCATCTCAGGATATGCCTGGACATCGTAATGCTCTGTATTATGATCCTCTAATCCTATTTAATACAACCCGTCTTTAGAAATAACAGATGGAGGCACTGTATAATTGGGACCCTAAAATGAATAATCAGAACTTCCCCAAAGAATAGTCCGCTGATTAACTTTCCCCATGTACATAGCTTTCGTATTTGATGATCTGAACCATACATAAGAAATTCTATCATCTAACAAAAACACTCTTGAATGAGAATTAGAAATTAGAGTTTTGTGGATTAAAACCATCGTTCAAATATATCAAAAGGAACCAAAATTAACTTTCAAAATTGTTAATGGTGAAACTTATTTTCAGATAGGTTGTGGATGGTACCTCGGTGGAGGTGGATAAAGGAAACAAAACATGCTTTTTTTAAAAAAAAAAAATTGATTTCTGCGTAAATATCTCCTTTACCAGTTAGGTTTGATCGAGTCTCTTGCTTGATTAGCCTTTGATTTTGGCTGCTCTATACATTTTCCTTTATCTTCTTCGTTCAAATCTCCTTTTCAATATTTTATATTTCCCCCATAATGACTTTAGGTCAATCACGTTCGACCAACGTCAGCTCCCCCCCAAATTTTTTGGCTTTCCCTATAACAAAAATCATTTTTTTTTTACCGAGTACAAAAGAATTTTGTGTGATAAAAACTAGGCTATGTCCCACGGCCAAGCACTATCGGGGCTAAATTTCCTGGGCTATCCCCAAATTATGGCCAGACCAATTAATATGCATCTTTCCTTACATCGCTAGAGTAGTAGAGTGTGGGGAATCAATAGGGCTTGGCCAGTGGAGGATCCAGATCCGCACATTACTATTCTGTTTGTCCCGATGATTAGATGGGATTTGGTACCCTTCCTAATAAATTGGTACCCCTATTGAGCCAACTCGATATACACGTTTAGGTACGGCTACCCATATCTAAATGAAGGTATATTTCATTTGTGTGTAACAAGCTAAGATCATCTAACGGTGGAGAGATATTGCTTTGGTTTTAAGCAAACTTAGCTTGAATCTTAAATCAGGTTTTCATCTAACGGTGAATATTGATTGCTTTGTTTCTAAGCTATCAACCCTGATTTGAAGACTATACAAGGGATAACTCTAGCAACTGGAAAACCTAATCCCCACACTTCTTTGTGATACTAGTTGCGACTAGAGTCGATTCTCCTTTAACCTAGGTTTTTCCTAAAACCATTATAGGTTAACGACTTAAAGACTTCATTGGGATTCTGAAGCCAGACCCAACTATTTTCACTGTAGTTGCGTGTTCTGATCTTACTTGTTCTATCGTATTGAGTACTATCTTCTCTAAGATTTGCTCGAGATTTATCTCCGACAGGTAAGATATAAAAAGTAATCACAAAGCTCTTCGTCTCATTTTTTGTGATTCCACAATAACTTCTTCTACTATCATATAGTTAAGTTATTGTGAGGTGATTGTTATTTCTAGGCTAAT